>CM041297.1:46522416-47122416 GCA_023052935.1 Piezodorus guildinii | reverse complement strand
CTCAGTCACCCAGCAGGGGCCTTAAGGTCAGTGTTTTTTTTTTTTTTTTTTTTTTTTTATTGTTTATTCTGATATAAGTATAAGAATATTATATTTTAAGTTTATTGTGGATTTAGAGATCTATGTAATTTAAGGGAGCTGAATTTGTTTTATCATTTTATTGATTATACCCCAAGTTTCTGCTTAATAAGTCGTTTTCTACAACATTTTGTTTATTTTAAGCAGCAGCTTTGTCCAGTGCAACATGATATATTGCAATGGTTTAGTTATTCTCATATCTTCTCCTTGCTATGTATGGTATTTATGCATGAATGGTCCTCCTGTAAAAAACAAACTAAACCAATGAAAAAAAAAACGAAGATCTAGATTCGATGTTCTAATAACAACCTAGTTTTAATTATCGCTATATAAAAATATTATAATCATTTTAAAATTGGAATATGTCACGGCTTTGTGGTTCTATTTTTCGAATTTAGTTACACTATAAATTTTGGATTTGTTCGGTACTGGTTTTAGTTTGAATGAACTGTTGATTCCAAGATTAAGTATAGATTACTTTTACTTTTCGAGCTTAAGTATGGATTAATTTTACTTTTCGGATATGGGGGGTCTCCTATGGTGTATTGACTAGCGTAATAGCCTTCTATGACCAAGGTCGCGGGTTTAAATCCGGCAGATGGTCCTAGCATGTTTTAGAAGGAGTAAAATGTACTTTGATGTCAGGTACTTGTTAAAAATCCCAATCCTAATTAAATCTAGATAGACATAATCCAGGATTCCTTCTGTGGCATCTTCCGATCAGCTATAGTAACGTAAAGTTGAGTTTAATGAATAATTGTTCATTGTTCTCTTGATCGTTATAATGATTAGCGGTTGATTGATGAATATAATTTGTCTGATATTTAAAAAAAAGTAATAAACATAGTATATTATTATTAGTATATATTTGATGCAGCAACCAGGAAACTATTATTTTTATTTTGATGCAAAAAAAAAAAAAAAATAGACGTAGAAGTGGGTGAGGGATCGATATCTTATCTCACAAAGCGCCCATACCGTAGTCAAGTTGCACGTGTATCGTCACTGCTTTTGTAACGGGATATCGAAAATATAAAACTTTTTAATTGGCATCTATTAATCTGTAGGGAGTCCATACTAGCTCTATGCTCAGAAAACCCAATAAGATGAAATGGTTTGTCTTTGCTCGTCGTGGTAAGCATAGCAAGTCAGGATTAGGGGTTGTTGCGTCTTTCAGACATCACTTTTTTTTTTGTCTCCCTCCGACGAAGTCTTCCTGGAAGGTTCCAGCTAGCAGGCTATGACTCATTGTAAGGGTGGTTCGGCTGGAAGCAACCTGCTGGCGTTTCTTCAAGCTGCAGGTGCAGGTGCTAACCGTTTAGTGAGTCACTCAAGATTTGAAAGGTCCGTTCTCCCTATGTGGTCCTACTCAACCTGACTGCTTGTTGTAGATCTCAGAAGAACTTGAAGGAAAACATGTCAATATAAGATGGATTTTCAATGACTAGTTAATATTTACTCTGTATTATCGTTTTTTATTTTTAACAAATTACCTTCACTTTTGAAATAAGATATCGGAACCTTTTTTCACTCTTGACTAGTTAATCGCCTGGGTTAGCTCTTGACCAGTTCCTGCGGCTTGACATCACTTGACTTTTTTTTTTCATCGCTGTCGAGTCTAAGTGTATTGTGCGAAGAGCAATAGAGGCTCCTCTCCTTGATTTTTTTTTTTTTTTTTTTTTAGTATTATGGTTTTTATTATGTTATAACGGAAACACATCTTACAACTAAATTAATAACAGAATTATTTTTCTCATAATAATATTTATAATGACTTTAATAGTACAGTGACTTAAAATATTAAAAAAAAAACCCTCTTTCATTCCTATTTATCGGAGATAGATATATTATTTTTATATTGTAGAACAATTATTTTATTTATTTATTCAGATTTATTACGATTTGTCTCAATGGACGATAATAATAGTGCTATAAGATCACATTCATATACAATATTTACAGTATAAACAATGGTAAAGTCAAATTACATAAAAAATATAAATAAATAAATGCATATAATAAATAAATGTATAAATGAAATAAATACAAGGGTAACTAATAAATAAACAAAACATAAAAATATAATAGTAGTAAACATTGAATGTTTACCTAGAATCTTTCTTTCTTCTTTCTTTCAGTGGCGCGACAGGTCGTGTTGACCATGCGAGTTTACACTCACGTTTCATGATGCTATTTTTAGTGTAGGGTCATCACTCCCTACGACTAATTTTGTGAGTGGTCACCCTTTGGCTGACGGGTCTCACATACCCGGGGGAGAGGTTGTGTGTGAATCCCCATTTTTTATATCCTTATAAAAGCCCCCCCCCCCTCCCCGGGACTGGGATTCGAACTCAGAACCTGTAGCTTGAGAGACTAGCGCGCTAGCCACTCAGCCACGGGCTCCCCTTACCTAGAATCTAGGGATATTTTATTTTCTTATCAACCCACCAACAACCCGGTTATTTATTATTCAGATTATACTCAGACATGAGCGAAATTACTTTTAAAACTTACTAAACAAATAAATAACAAAAATCAACTTATCGTTTTATTTATTTAAGTGTATGCCTTTTTAAACACCGAAACTGCAATTTCATTTGTCAAATTGGGTGCACGGTACCATTCTCCAAATTTATCATTATTAATTCACCCTTTAATATTAATTTATTTATACAAAGAACTTATCCCAAAAAAAATAACTTTAACTTAATGATTGAATTTTAGAAACTATAGATGTGACCTTGCTTTGATTAAGGTCCATATCTCGAGGAGGGTTTCGGTATCATTTTGAATGTTCCGCTCGCGAATTTACTCTTTTCAATTATTTTTTCTCCTTACTCCATTAAATTTTCCCATGGCTTCCTATTTCCCCCGAATCATCTTCAATTTTCTTTCACTTATAATGATAGCGAATTATTAATGTTGATTAGTTCGACCTACGTGGTTGCCTGTTATAATATTAATGCCGCTAGTCCTAATGAATAAATATATCGTACTTATTGTATATCATATTGATTACATGTATTACTTTCACTTACTATATATAGTAAGGGGAAGTATTGCGATTGTGAAAATTTTCGAATTCCAGTTTTCAACGGAAATACACGTTTTAGGGTCCCCTGAGTCCAAATAACCAAGTCCCGCAAAAAGTCTGTGTGTGTGTGTGTGTGTGTGTGTGTGGTGTGTGTGTGTGTGTGGTAACTCCCGGGCGGAAACGGTAAGTCCTATGAAACTTAAATTTCATATTTAAGACAACTATACGCCCGAGACGTGACAAAACTTTTTTCATCAAAATGAGCCTACCAGAAGAGGGACTTTATACCATGCATTTTGCACCTTTTTTCGATTTTCTCAACAACGGTTCCGACGATTTTGATTAAACTCGCTATATCGATGTAAAATTTAATGGGCTTTAATATCATGTAGGTTTTATTTAGATAAAAATGGTCTGACAGGGCTTAAATGCCGATATTTTAAATTTTCTTCCCCTAAAGTACCTTTAATTTTGTATATTCAATAATAATTTTTTTCATGCAATTTTTCGTTTTTGAACATAAGAGCAGTAATATGCATGTATGATATACCGTTGGAAAGCTAAAGATTTTAGAAAAAATATCATCTCATACACAAGCTTTTAAAAGTTATTGGAGAGTGATGAAAAGAAGATAAAACTTACTGATTATTTAAGATAATAATATAATTGATTTTTTAATAAAACACATGTTTCTATATAAATTCAATTTGGTTAATTCCTTAATAATTTCACGTATTTTTATCTCTAACTGTATTTGAAAATTCTTTCATTGATTTCAAAAATGGGGGTAAGTGAAAGTCGTGTGTTGCCCGCACCAGATTTTTTTTATTTATGGTAATTTTATAATTTATGCATTAGCTATAAATAACTTATCACTATAAACAATAATCACAACTGGATTTTATTAACTTTTTACTTTCACTTACCTATTACATGAAATATATAGTAAAGTATTGCTATCGAAAAAATTTTCGAAAACCAGGTTTCAACGGAAATACACGTTTTAGGGCCCCCTGAGTCGAAATAACCAAGTCCCGCAAAAGGTCTGTGTGTCCTTATGTTTGTGGTAAGCACGAAAACGAAAAGGTGTACGAAAATTTCATATTTGAGACACCGATACGCCCGAGATCTTAGACCTTTTTTATCAAAATCGGCTAACCAGAAGGGCCACTTTATACCATAAATGTAACACCTTATAACGATTTTGTCCAAAAACAGCTCTAACGATTTTTATTAAACTCCCTCTTTGGATGTAAAATTTAATGGATTTAATATGACGTGGACTTTATTCTGATGAAATAGTCTGAGAGGGCTTAAAGGCAGATATTTTAAATTTTCTTCCTTTAAAGTACCTTTAATTTTGTAGATTCTATAAAAATAACTATATCATCTTGTTACCATTGATAATTAACAGTTAAATATGCACTTTGAGCGAATTTGATAAACAACGAAAGGAGAAAACTGAATAAATATTTTTTTATGCATCTTTTGTGTTTTTGAATACAACAATACTTATATAGATGTATTGGGTTGATGCAAAATTAATGCAGGTTTCCTCTATTGCAATATCTTAATTCCAATTGTGTAAACAAAGCTAATCCTAACATTGATCATTATTATACCAAAACAAACCTTATCTAATACCCTCTCTTTCACCATGAATTTGTTTAGTAAAATCGTTTTGTTCAGTGTGTTCAAAGGTCTTGAATCGAAAATGTCAAAGTGCGATTTTCGTCAAATTTATTTTTACGAATTTAAATTAGGGCGCAGCGCTGCGCAAACGGCTCGTAATATTAATGAAGTGTGGGGTCAGGGGCTATTAATGAGTGCACGGTGCGTTGGTTCCAGAAGTTTCGCAGAGGAGATTTCGACCTCGAATACAAGGAAGGTCGGGGCCGTCATCTTGCTCTGGACAACGACCAGCTGAGGTCAAAAGTGGAAGAAGACCCAACCAAAACCACACGAGAAATGGCGGCGGAACTCGGAACTCAAAAATTGCAACGTCTTTGCCCAGCATTGATGAATCGGAAGGGGCCGATCCTGCTCCACGATAACGCCAGACCACACGTTGCACAACCAACGCTTCGACGACTGCACGAGTTGGGCTACGAAGTTCTCCAACATCCGCCTTATTCACCTAACCTCTCTCCTACAGACTTCCACTTTTTCAGGCATCTGGACAACTTTTTGAGGGAGAAAAATTTTCAAAACCAGGACGACATTGAAAATTCTTTTCGTGATTTCATTGAGTCCAGGGATTCGGATTTTTTTTCTGGTGGAATAAGAAAGCTTGTTGAACGTTGGCAAAAGTGCATTGATTCAGATGGAAATTATTTTGATTAAATATATATGGTTAAAGTAAAGATATGGCGTATTTACAATACCTACTAAAAACCTGCATTAATTTTGCATCAACCCAATATAATATACCATCGGATAACTGAAGATTTGAGAAAAAATATTATCTGATTCACGGAATTGTAAAGGGTAAAGGAGGGTGATAAAAAGCCGATAAAACTAACTGTTTTTTTGGGTTCCCGAAAAGGAAAATTCATGTTGACCGTGCTGCAACCTGGCTGCTTGACAATGAAGCACAGCGCGCCAATTTTGTTTTTGAACATACGAGCAGTAATATAGACGTATAATATACCATTTGAAAGAGAAAGACTTTAGAAAATATATTATCTTATGTACAAGCTTATAAAATCGAAAAAAGAATGATAAAAAGCCGATAAAACTAACTGATTATTTTAGATAATAATATAATAGATTTTTTAATAAAACACATGGTTCTGTAGAAATTCTATTTAATTAATTCTTTAATGGTTTCACTTATTTTTATCTCTTACTTTACTTGAAAATTCTTTAATCGATTTTAGAAACGGAGGTAAGTGAAAGTCCTGTGTTGCCCGCACCACATTTTTTCTAATTAATATTCATGACAGAATGCAATCTTTCAAAAGCAACTGCTACATCGATTTCACACCTTTCGATACAACGATTCCCCTAACTAATTTCCCTATTTCTCAGTAAACGTAATAATGTTAAGTAAGAAAATAGAGAAAAAATATGGACGTTATTCTTTGGCGAGCAGTCTCCCTCATTCTTATTACTAATAACGTTACAGTCAAGATGAAGAAAACTGCTGAAATATCAGTAGTTCGAATTTTACAGTCGATTACCTTCAACGATTTCACTTTTATGGTTTTCACTTTTCCGTTTTTTTTTTGTTTTTTTTGTTTTTTTCAATGTTATTTAACAGTTAAACTCCAGAACCATTTGCCACTAATATCAATGATTCTTCGATCTATTGTTCTCATTAATTTTAATTATTCCATTCTCACTTTGTTGTTAAATAGTTCAAGTATTATTTTGATTAGATGTGAAATTATTATGATAGCGTACAGTAATTTACTTTCCTCGGTTTCTTAGCTTTTCTATGTTATATTTAATAACTGAAAGTTTACGGTGGAAGCATTAAGCATTCTCTTTAGTTTTATTAATAATAATAAATTAAGCAATTTATTATTATAATAAGATATGTATCCCAACTCTGTTATAAGATAAGCAAGCATCTTATATCAGAGTTGGGAATAGTAGACGGTGTCAGAAGAGAATGATTTTAAAGCAAAATAGGTATCAGGACAATCAAGGAAGAAAATTATTGGGCAAACATCTAAGCATACTCCCAGCGAAAAAGTTGAATACCGTGGTCCTTAATAACGTTTTTACATTTTTTTTTTTAATAAACCTCATTACAATTAGAACTTAACTGACTACGTTGTCATCTAAAACATATCATAACTATTAGATTTGTCCAGGGTGCAGTGCTTTTATACAATATTTTTTTAAATATCCTTAAAGTTCATTTCGTTATAAATTAAATTTTCAGTTTTCATATCTTTAGGTAAATGCATCCGTAATTTAATTTTAATCTAGATTTTTGACCTCCCTGCCTATGCCATTACATATGGAATTTGGCAAAGTTAATTAAGAACTACCTAGTTATCATCTAATAACATAATTGAGCTAAATTATTAAAGTTTATTGTGTTGCTATGGCACAAATTTTCACTTTTGACGATTTGTTACTCCAGTGCATTTCTGAAACCATGTGAAGTTCGGAAGTTAGAGAAATGGAGTAACTTAAGAGGTAAGATTTATACTGTTCGTGTTACGAACGATTGTACAGATTGATACTTACTTTCATTTAGTTTCACTTAAGGGTAGACCGTCGCTGAGTGACTACGCGATAGTCTCTCACGCCAAAGGTTGTGAGTTCGAACTCAGTTCCCTACGGACTTTTTCAAGCATTTAAATTAATGAGGATTCACTCGCAGCCTCTCCCCTGGGCATGTGAGACCCGTTAGCCTACTGGTCGCCACTCACGAAAATAGACCGAGGGAATGATGTCCCTACCCTACAAAATTCATCGCGAAACGCGATTGTATTCTCAGAGCATGATACACCGCCCGGCCAATGGCCTACCCTGCCTGTCGCGCCTATGAAAGAAGATGAATTTATTATATAAAAAGTACTTTATAGGTTTAGTACTTCAGGCCCAGCGGCCTTGCAGCTACGCGACTAGGCTGAAATCCCGCTCAGTAGCCAGGTTTCCCCCCTAATTTTGGGGTACACACTCTACAGAGGCAGGGTGTGCCCAAGAAAGGTCCTTATACCACCGCTTAAGTAACAGATAAAATAATTCTGCCTCGGCCGAGGTTCGAATCTTAAATTATATGAATAGATAACAATAGCTTAATGCTCTTATCCAATAGACCACGCCGCTCCCTAGTTATCATCTAAAAGAATTCATCAGTTTTCACTCAATAATTATTTCCGTTAAACCCGTGATGGTATACTATGAAACGTGGATAGTTACAAATTTCTTCAATAGCTGAAAATCTAAGCTATTCCTTTTTAAGTGGCTTCTACTCTCTACCTAGCTAATTTAGTATGAACTAGGCCAAAATGCGTCAAGTATAATATTCATTGACTTTAATGATTATTTTTACCATTTGTGTGGCTATATTTTGTATGTTTGCTAAGGTATTTGTAGAACTTAAAAGGTATTTCGGGAAAGGTAGGGATGATATGTTCTATAAAAGCTTTTAGGCTTATAAAAACATTAAGGGCATTGCTTCGATCGGAACTGGGTGACCCATATAGCCACAAAGTTTTTTGGGTTAGTCCTTCCTGCCTTCCCCTTTTAGTTCGGGGCTTCGTATAACTTCGTTAAAACCTGTAAATAAGGTTTGCTACTGTCGAAAAAATTGCTAACCAGTATAAGAGGTAATCC
Source organism: Piezodorus guildinii (assembly GCA_023052935.1). Taxonomy (NCBI): domain Eukaryota; kingdom Metazoa; phylum Arthropoda; class Insecta; order Hemiptera; family Pentatomidae; genus Piezodorus; species Piezodorus guildinii. The sequence goes on along the minus strand of CM041297.1, from coordinate 47,114,006 downwards.
TTTTATTTGGTGCTGCTCTTGCCAATTTGATAATTTTATTGTGTAGACTCCTATATCGGTTTATTATTTTAAATAATGAACCTTTGTAATCGACCAAAAAAAAAAAAAAAATTGAGAGCTTTCGTTTTAAGATGCGTAGAATCCGAATAACGAATAAAAAAAAACGCGATAAACAAAGAGCAAAAATTTAAAAAAAATATCTTATATGGTCAAGCCACTACTTATAACTGATGTGATTTCCTGATAACTCGGTTTCTATTGATGATAAAGATAAAATGTAAAGTGTTATGGAATCAGGAAAATTTATTAAATTATTTGAATGAAAATCGATAGAAAATAGTAATGAAAATTCGAAGAGAAAAGGAAATAGTAACGCAGACCTGTATAAATGCTTTTGTTTATTATTTTCAATAATAAACCTTTGTAATCGACAAATAAAAAGTTACTCCTCTCAAAATTTAAGAGCTTACGTTTCGAGATGCGTAGAATCCAAATAACGAATAAAAAAAAATCCGTTCTTCCTATTCATTAAATAAATAAATACCGAAAATTAAAAGAATTATTCAAATGGTTAACTACTAGCTGAGATTTACCGTTTTAAAAACAGTAGTAGTGATATGATATTATCCTTTGAATAATTGCTTTTCATATTACTTAATTTCCTAACAATAGCTATATAAGCAGTTATACCCTAATATTGTTATTTAGAAGTAATAAATCATTGTATAATCGTTTTGCAGCGTTTTTTTTTTTTTTTTATTTAATTGGAACTTTAAAATTATGCCGTGTTTTAAATTATTATTATGACTTAAACTTTCGCCCACCATTAAGCTAAACAGGATATTAATAATACCTACTGAAACTTTTTTTTTTCTTATAAATTATTGCCACTTGGACAAATTATTAATATAATCCCATTGCTTATAAATATATTTTTACCCCTTCGTGTGTGGATCTGACTGAGCAATTTATAGTTTGATTAGGTGGAAATACAAAAAAATTATCAAATACAGATAAGTCTTTGACTACCCGACTTTTCGAAGAAATCTTAATATAGAATGAATGTATGCCAGCGATTGGGCTGGGTATCATTCTCAGAAAAAAAAAAAAAAGTTTAATTTTTTTTCTCCTGACTAAGGGATAAATTTTAGGAAATCCCATTAAGAAACCGTTTATATTTGTCTTCTTTTGTTTGTAAAATTATAAAGGTGTCTTTGTTGGTTTTTACTTATATTTTTACTTTCACTTACCTATATATGAAATATATAGAAGGATAAAATATTGCGTTCGTGAAAATTTTTAAAATTCTAGTTTACAATAGAATACATGTTTGAGGGTCCCCTGAGTCCCTCTAACCAAGTCGCGCTAGTGTAAATAGCTGTGTGTGGTGTGTGTGTGTGTGTGTGTGTGTGTGTGTGTGGCAAGTCTAGTACGAAAGGGAATAGTCGCACGAAACTGAAATTTTTATATTTAAGATAACTATACGCCCGAGATGTCACAGGAACATTTCCATCAAATTAGCCAACCAAAAGAGCCACTTCATACTAAGCAATTAGCACCTTTTCACAATATTCTCAAATACTGCTTTACCTATTTTGATAATACTGTATTTATAGATGTAAAATTTAATGGGCTTTAAAATCGTGTAGATTTCATTCTGATTGAAAGAGTCTAACAGGGCTTAATTAAAAGCCGGTAATTTTATTTTTCTTCCTACAAAATATCTTAAATTTTGTGGATTTAATTTATTTTATACATCTATATTACTATTCTTGAGTTTGGAAAAAGAAAATTACCTAAAAAAAAACTATTATTGCTCTTTTCTCCTTTCGTCGGGAATCAAATTAGTTCAAGTCTTTTATTTAGCCGGTTTTTTCAATGCTAGTTAAATAATATTATTTTTTCCGAATTTACAAAATTGAAGGTACTTACAAGAAGACAGTTTAAAATATCGGAATTTAAGTCATGTCACACTGTTTCAATCAGAACGAAACCTAGATAATATTAGGGCCCATTCGATTTCATATTGATTTAGCCAGTTAAAAGCCGTTTTTGAGACAACCTTAAAAAGGTACTAAATGCATTGTATTAAGTGGCTCTCCTGGTTGGTTGATTTTGATGAAAAAGTTGCTGTAACATCTCGGGTGTACATTTGCCATAAATATAAAATTTCAGTTTCTTACGACTTTTCATAGCGGGGCTAGACTAATCACACGCATGGACAAGCAGGAACACAGACCTTTTCTGCACGACTCGTGTGGTTGTTTGGACTCAAGAGACCCTGAAACGTGTATTTCTGTCAAAAACTAGAATTCAAAAATTTTCACGATCTTAATACTTTCCCTTACTATAATATATTTTATATGTAGGTGAGTGAATGTAACAAGACAGATTTGAGTGATCAATGTCGGATACATTAATGCAGATACGCATTACACTCATTCTCGAGTATCAAATTCGTGAAATACCAAAAACCTTTCATTCCAGCTAGCCTTCAGCTGTCCAAGAACATTTCGATTACCGCAATTACAGAGCAGCGGATAGAAGTGATGCAACGCCAAGGGCCGTCATTGGACGATACAATTATCGATGAGAACAGCCCCTGAAATAACAGCGGGCGCGGCCCGGCGGTGAAAGGGGACATGCGAGGAGTTTAGGTGTTCTCGGGGCGGTCACTGCTACTTAGGGCGGTAACAGTCTAAAATTGATCCCGCCGTAGTTTCCTGGTTTATCACAATCACCGGTGACTCAGGTAGCGATAACAAGAGTCGATAATGTAACTGCCAGATAGTGCACTCGCGCTCCCAATGGCTGGTTCCTCTAATAGCAGCTCCATTATCTTTAAGCTGGATTAGTTTGTCAGCGTTACGATTTATGAGGTTCTACCTTTCCAAACCTCGCAATTTATTTATTTATTTATTTATATTACAAATGACCCTCAAGACTTGATAACAAATCCTATTTGGTCAGTGAACAATTTAAAAGAGATGCATGTAGAAGTACAGAGTTATTGGCAGCATTGATTAAAATTAAAGTTTACAATTTATATTTTTTTTAAAGAATAGTTCTATCCTTTTTATATTCACTTTGTCCATGTTGTTTAAAAATTCAGCTTCTTCCTCTTGTTTAATGTCCTGTTCTCTTTTGTATTTTTTGCACCTGAAAACTAAGTGTCGCGGGTCTTCTGGCTGTCCACAGACTTCACATTTTCCATCTTTTTTTATTTTCATAAGAGCAAGATACTTGTAAGTACACCCGTGGTTAGTCCTCAGTCTTACAATTCTTACGATACTTGCTCTTGTAAGTTGCTGATGCCTAGCAAACCATGGAACAAGGCTCACAGTAGGTTGTACCTTATAAAAGTCTCTCCCTTTTGATTGTGACTCCCAGTCATACCTATCTTGCCATTCTCTTATTTCTTCTTTCCTTAAGTGTCTTAGGAGATCCTTCATGGGTACCTTGGCGTTCTCTTTCAATGGTTGCGTTGTCCCAGCAGCTCTGTCAGCAGCCTCATTTCCAGATAATCCTACGTGACTTGGAATCCATTGAAATTTGTAGTGGTTGTTGTCGGAGATTATGGAGTTGATTATTTCAAATATTAAATATGAAGTAATTTTTCTGCTATTGATTGTTTTTAGTAGCTTACAAGAGGAGGCGGAGTCTGTCAGTATAACTACGTTAGTACTTGAATATGTATTACGACAATAATCTATGGCTTTCAAAATTGCAAGGAGTTCAGCACTGAAAATACTAAATTTATTAGGTATGGAGAAAGAAATTGTATGTTCTTTACCTGGATCCACTATGGCTAACGCTGTTTGATTGCAGGTTTTTGAGGCGTCAGTATATATCTTCACGTAGTCGGAATAATGGCTATCTATCATACTGAGAGCTAATTGTTTCAATATATTAGGATCGTAAGACAAACCTCGCAATAAAAGCATAATAGTCAGAAAAAAAGAAAAAATTAAAAACAATTTTACGCTCAACTCACGGCTTTCACTTTTCCCCCTTCTTAAAGTCAATTTAGGCAAATACAACAAGTAAATATGATAAAAGAAAAATGACATGAAAGAGACCTTGTAGAAGAACTACCTAATGGTAGCGCTCCTGTAACTATTCTAAACTAGAAGGTATCGAGGCCATCTTTTCAGACGCCTCGGAGGATTGTCAGAAATCGAAGAGGTAGCAAGGATTGAAACTAGTGGGTTAGAGTGGAAATGGAGTTTGTCATGGATGGAGTGATATCTGGTTCGGGCCTTTTAAAGTTAGAAATGAAAAAAGATTAAAGAATTAATTATATAAGTTTCAATAGGAACATGTGGTTTATTAAATAATCTATTCTATTCTATTATCTGAGACAATCAGTTATTTTTATCGGCTTTTCATCACTCTCCATTACCTTTTACAATTCTGTGTATAATATTACATTTTTTTTTCCTAAAATCTTTAACTTTCAAACTATAAATATAATACATGCACACTGTTTTTGTTCAAAAAACACAACAATTGCTTGGATATCGAATTCGTTCAACTTATGTATTTACACGTTTTTTATTAATGCTAACAAGACGATATGTTTATTTTCTTTAGAATTTATATTATTCAAGGTACTTTAGAGGGAAAAAAAATTAAGAAATCGGAATTTAAGCCTGTCTGACTATTTCAATCAGAATTTAACCTACATAGTATTAAAGCCCAGTAAATTTTATATCGATTTAGGAAGTTAATTAAAATCGTTAGAGCCTTTTTTGGTAAAATTGTAAAAAGGTATAAAATCACGGGTTCAAACCCGCAGTTGGTCCTAGGATTTTTTAATGGGAGTAAAAAATCCTTAGTTACGCCGTCATTCGGAGGTGACGTTAAAAGGTGGTCCCGAGCCTGTGCGATGTCAGGTACTCGTTAAAGATCCCTATCCTAATAAAACCTGGATAGGCAAAATTTAGGACTCCCACTGTAGCATCGTCCGATTAGCCATAGTAGCATAAAGTGACGTTAAATAAATAAACAATACCAAACAAAATCTATAAAGGTATAAAATGCATTGTATAAAGTGTCTCTTCTGGTGTACCGATTTTAGTGAAATATTTGATGTAACATCTCTGGCATATGCATTTATAAAACTGAAATTTCAGTCTTTTACAAGTTATCGTTTTCGAGCTAGACTTAACACACACAAACCTTTTTGCGGGACTTGGTCATTTGGACTCATGGTATTGTGATACTTGATTTCCATTGAATACTCTAATTCTAAACTTTTCACGATCTCTATACTTTCCTTGACTATAAATTTTATATATAGGCAAGTGAAAGTAAAAAAAAAATCAAAATCAAACCAAATTACGTTAAATTTACTCTGCGAATTTTACAGAGCTTCATATAGTTTTTTATATGATTAAATTATTTTCCAGTATACAGTAGGAATAGAGTATTATTTTAAAATTTAAGTAAAGTCTTCTAAACATTGTAATATTACTGCTTAATACAAAAAATCCTCTTTGTTTGGGTAAGTTGGGGAGTCATGAGTTGAATAAAAAAATCAATAAATTTTGTAATGGCGCTCGGTTGCGCATGTTCATATAAATAACGGCAAGAACGGGTTTGGCGTTGGGAACAGTGCATGAACAGATACATAAGAAAATGTATTGACCAAATTAAAAGATAGTTAATGTACTGAAGGTGACTGTAATTATGCTTTGTTAAGCAAGTTTGAAAAATATTCCGAGGAAGGTATGCAGATTATAAACGCTAGTACCTTTCGTTTTCCGGTTGCATTGTCTATAAACATGTTGAAAAGGCTCTGCACATAGCTGAAAAGAATTTCAGATTGACATTCATAATTTTGTCTCCCAGCATTATGGATTTTTTTTTTAATTTCTACTGTCCCAAACGTTGTTTCTCTGACGTTTAAAACACACAACGTTCTGAAAGACCCATTTTCAGCAAATGCTCCATGATGTCGGTTATTTATTTATTTATATTACAAATGACCCTCAAGACTTAATAACAAATCCTATCTGGTCAGTGTACAATTTAAAAGAGATATATGTACATGTACAGAGTTATTGAAAGCATTTACTAAAACTAAAGTTTACAATTTGTATTTTTTTGAAAGAACATTTCAATATTTTTGATATTCACTTTGTCTAAGTTCTTTAAAAATCCAGTCTCTTCCTCTTGTGTAAAGTCGCGTCCTCTCTCATATTATTTGCACCTCAAAACTAAGTATCACTGGTCTTCTGGCTGTACGCATTTCACATTTTCCATCTTTTTTTATTTTCATAAGCGCAAGATGTTTGTTAGTGCACCCGTGGTTACTACTCTGTCTTGCGATTTGTACGATACTCGTACTTGTAAGTTTCTGATGGAACAAGGCTCACAGTGGGTTGTACCTTATAGAAGTCTCTCCCATTTGATTGTAACTCCCAGTCATACCTACATGATGTCGGTTGATGAGTTTACTGAGTATATTAGTTGCATGGAATATTCTGAGATAATCTAACATTCTATTGGTGTCTATATCTCATGAACTGACAGAATACCTCATGTTGTAGCCTCAAAAAAATGCGTTATAGGTTTGCTTAGATTGTGGAAATCCAGAAGATATTTATTTAATTTATAATGCATGTCAATTTGGGATGCGCTGTTTTGAGTTATACAGGTTTCTGATCTTTTCATGGCCCAGTTTCCTTGTTATAAATAATGTATTTGATTATTGAGGAAACTTCCTTATTGAAGCCTTAATGCTGATACGATCACTGGTGTCATGGTTCGATCCAAGACCACAGCCTGCCTCCTGGCAATGGGCAGATATGACGTGTGGTAATTGGCCGTGGAAGGCCCGATCGGGTGAAATCGTCGCCAATCGGATTTTTTACGCTTGCGCAAACTGTTACCGCATGGCGCTATTATCGCCCCTCTGAGCCAATCCTCTTGTTCTGGCGCCTTTTTGTTGTCACTTCTTTGTATTATTGTAATAGTATGGCTATAGTTTTTAGAAGCTGTTATATTATTTTATGAATTTCATCCGAAGTTAAGTTTCTTGGGATGATCCTTTATGGTACTAATAGTTTTATCGATTTTTTCCGTGTAGTTGAATAGAAAGAATATTTATTTGACTAGGCATCTACATTCAAAGAAGTTAATGAATATAAAAGTGATTTGGATTTAATATTCCTAATTTTTGCTTAATATTTTATAGTGAAGTGAGAATAGTTGACTGTGTGCATATAGGGGAGAAGTTAGTTGAGGGAGCAGTCAAAGCAAAATTAAGTAGAAACTTAATTTACTGGTGCCTACGCTTCGGCCTAAATTTTAGGCCTTCTTCAGGACTATAAAACAAATTTGGTTTTGTTTGACATTTTGCACGTCATATTTATCACGGCATGTTTATACTGTAAAATATTTTTATTAATTTTTACAAGAGTATTAATATTTTTTTACGTCATATATATGTAACTATTTTCTTTTCTTTTTTCCTCACACTGCAACTTGTTTATTTTGTTTATACCATACCTAATTATTCACCTTTTATTAAATTTCTTTTGCCTCTCTTGTTTCTAATTATTGTAATATTTGTCAATTACCATAACTACTGTTTCATTTTGTTTCCAATTATCAGTATAATTTCTTTTACTTATCATCTTTATACATTGTATTCTACTACTGGTTGTTATATTTTGTTTTACATTATAGCCCTGAAGAAGGCCTAAAATTTAGGCCGAAACGTTTGGCACTATTAAATTAAGTTTCTACTTACTTGTGTGTTAATTTGACTGCACCCTCAACTTACTTCTTCTCTTAATATTTTGTAATTTAGAATCTTTTGAAAACGCCTATTCTTACTTGTAATCTCCATTAACACATATTTTGTGTTTGATCTAAAAAATAAATAAATAAAACAGTTATTCAAAATTTGAGAATATATATTACTTTATAGGTATATCCAAAAATAGTACTAAAAATAAATATTAAATTTCGAAATCCTCAAAAATGGTATTGCTTTTAGTTGACGTTTTGTACTTTAAACATGTAGGATTGTTTTAGCTAAATATTTAATAGTAACTGGATCTCAATTGTTTAGATATGTAATACATTTAAACTATACATTCCCTTGAATATTAAAAACCTATACTTATACAACCCGCGAAACTTGGGATTTACAGAGATTCGTAATGTTTTATGGCACGAAGATGGTTCCGTCTAAATTACCGTAAGCCGCCTCTATATCCCAGGGGTAGCTCCGCAGCTGAAATAACTGCATAAATAATTCCTCTTCAGCCTGGATTAGAATATATGGTTCATACTAAAATATATATATTTGTGTGTCTCTGTGTGTATTTGGGAAGGTAAGGTTCAAACTGTGCTGTCTTCTTTATTTATTTATTTTTTTTAACTATAGTTTTTGTTAAATTCCTATCATTTAAACACTTTCGGTCACACACAATTTTATTATTGTTCAATATGAAAATTTAACACTTTTGTTTCAATCATAGTTTGATATGTCAAAAATATGTTCAATATTGTCTCCTCCATCATTTGGAATTAATAAAAACGGATTCATAAATTGTAACTTCACGATTTTATTTGAGCGATGCAAGAATTGTATTTTCAAGGTTCAATGATATCGTTTTCCTTGAAATTCTCGTATGATTCAAAGCCACAGCATTCCGCGACACGTTGAAATTTTCGATTTGAATCAAAAGCCATTCGTTTCTGTTATTATTTTTCTTAGCCGGTAGTTTGTGCAATCGAAATTATCTCAAAACAACGTCAGTTCGTAATATTTAAAATCGTTGGCTTGTTATAATTTCTAAGAATGTAGTTTGCAGTGGGGTCCTAATTTTTGCCTATCCAGGTCTAATTAGAATATGTATCTTCAACGAGTACCTGACATCGCACACGCACAGGACCATCTTTTTACGTCCCCTCTGAAGGATGGCTTAGTTAAGGACCAAGAACCTAGTTAACAGAAGGCCTAAATACAAGACTTGCTACATAATAATAGGCGAGGAATTCGTATATTATAAACGTGTTCTCATAAATATGAGGCTTTATTTATACTAGAAGCGATTAGGTAGGAGAGTTGAGTGTAGGAGTCACTTGAAAAGAATGGGTTAGTTTTTCAGCGGTTGAAGAGGTTTGTTACTATTCAAAGGTTTTTTTTTTTTTTTAATTTTCATTAGCTTTACAAACATACAACGAAAATTATTATTGAGGAAAACTCATGACTTCTCTAATAACTAAATGAAAATATTCGTCAATCTACATAATAGCATAACTTATCGCTTCTCTTATGAACAAGGCATTAATGAACTCCAATGTGATTGTTTATTTTATTTTAATAAAAGAGCTATGACATCCTGCCCTACAATGTCCTTTAATAACATTCCGCTAGTTCCTGTTGAACAGATCCGATATCTAGGACTCTACCATGACAAACTCCTTACTTGGAACCCTGATACAAGACTGATACGACAAGAAACTGCTCGACGTTTTCGGCAACTCCACAACACTTACGAGACAAACCTTCAAATCTTCCACTTAACTGCAAAAGACTCATCTACATGACTATCACACGGCCTATATGGACTTACGGAGTAGAGTTTTGGGGCTTTAATAAACCATCAAATTATTCCCGTATCCAGTCCCTACAACCCAAAATCCTTCGTAAAATTTTCAATGCTCCTTACTTTGTAACGAATAAACTGATCCATACAGACCTTAATTTTCCGTATGTTGCTGATCTGGTCCGAAGCAGATATCATTCCTTTCACGACAAAATCTATTCCCACTCTAATCCTCTAGTTTCAATCCTTTCTTCCACTACGATTCCTGATAACCACGTCTCAAAGTCTGAAAAGAAGGCGGTCTCGAGACCTTCTAGTTTAGAATATGTTTAGAGTGCTGCCGATGGGTAGCTGCTCTACATGTCTTGTTCATGACTATTTTCTTTTAGTCTATTTACTAGATGTGTTCTACAATACAGTTGTAAATATCAATGAATAATAAAGTAAAAATTATAGAACTTAGATGAAACTACTATAATAAATAAATGAGAACAGTTCACAAATTGAAAAAAAAACTTTAGTATAATCTCTACGAGGATTAAATCCCAACTGTGTATACTTATCAAGATCGGGATCTGCAAATGATCAGTTTGGTTTACTGAAGTTTTGGTTATGCAATGGCTTCTGATTTGGCCTTTATCCCAAATGATATTTTCTTTAAGCTGTTTGGTAAGATTAACCTCTACATTCTTCTGATGTTTCTTAAACAACGAGTAATTCATGAAATAAGGGAACAGTTATGACGATTTCAGTATTGCTTCTTCGTTTCATCGGGCGGCAAATTTATTTATTTTTTATATTTTAAGTTCACTTCTTTTAGAAAGTCTGATTTCATATATAGATATAATGTATAGTATGGGTGAATCATCCAGACCATGCTGCTCTTCATTTTTGGTTTTCATGAAATTTTTACTGGTTATTCTCTTATCTTTTTTTTTTTATTTAAAACCTAGGATTAAAACAATTAATGACCAATACTTTAAGGTTAGCAGCCATTTTAAGTCAGCATCTTATGAAAATTTACCGGAGTTAATAATTTTTTAAGAAGCCTTTTTTTTTAACGGCGAAGATAATTTCGTCTGTTACCAAATTTATATCACTTAAACTGATATTATATATGTGTAATCTGTATTAGTTTCATAATTTTTTCACTCATTCCCTTTTGAGATATTTCTTTAAATACCGCGGAAACTGGATTTCAATCATATTTGGAAGTTCATATTAAAAAGGCGATTGAGTTCTCAATATTTAAACTTTTACATCAAGTAGATTAATGAAAAAGTTATATAAGAAAAATTCACCAAAGCAAATACTTTTTTTTATTAATATACTTTTTATTTACTAAAACTCTTTTTTTATCCTTATTTTAATAAACTATTTTTTATTCCTTTTTCTTTACTATTCAGGCAATGTATTTTGTGAGGACTAAGAATGTATAGCGCTCCCTCATCATATTGATAGTTTTTGTTTTGATTTCATAGCTTTAACTACTAGAGTTAAAAAGGTTTGAGAATACGTTTTCACCCGAGAAACTGAATTAAAATGGCTACCTAACTTAAAGTGTTAGTCACATTATTTTTCTAATTCAATGTTTCAAATTCTGGACAAGATAGTGAATAACTGGTAAAAATATCACGAAAATCAAATATGTTATGCGACGATTTGAAATGGGTTGACTCTTACGTGTTTTTTTTTTAATTTTAACTGTTGATTTTTCATTATTTTTATGATGTTATTTCATTTAGTATTAATTGATTTTTTTTTTTTTAATTTATGCTTTGGGTTTGGTCGTATTGCTGCAGTCTCTTAGTGTTGACGCCTGCTAATTTTAGCTTTGGCTTGAAACGCATTAAAGCTGTGACAAGCCGATTCCTCTTAGCAAGGTTTGAATAATTTGCTTTACAGAAGAGAACCCTGGGTGTTATTTGATACTAACGAGATGTTGAACCGGGGTTTTCATGAGTGTCGTCAGGTAACCATCGGTCGATAGCATGACTCATGTCACCACTAACTACTCTTCACCTAAAACATGCCTCGTTGAGGATGGGGGAAAAAAATATGGCCTCCAAAAAATTTGTTTCGTGTTTATTATTTTTAACAATGAATGAATTCACTATTTTGTATCGTATGTTTTTCATATGAGTAATAACAGAAGTAAAATTAATTTTTATTATATATGTATTTATATGAGTGCATAATTTTATTTATTAGGTTCTATTTAAATAAAACAAGTGATCCGTATAAAGCTTGTTAAGTTAAAAATATGGATCACTTTTTTTTTTTTTAAAGAACCTAAGATGTATAAACGTATTATAAGGTTTTTTATCTTTGCGATTAATTGTTAATTCGGCTGAATCGAACTAAAAATGTCGAAGTTCTTTTAATAAATATTTTATTATTTTTATAGATTTTATGTATCATCAAATCAATGTATTATTATATTTTTATTGTTTTGTAACGCTCTTACACTATACTGTTAATTTTATTTAATTATTTATTTATTTTTAGAGACAAGCCATTAACAGTGTCAATCATTGATCACTCATAGCTTATCTTAAAAATTCTTTAGAATAGTTTACAAATAGCCACTTAAATAATTGAAAAAGTAAGTTAAAATAATGTAATGAAATTAAACTAATACAATATTTTTTTTCCTTTACTCAGGCAACTAAAATAAACTATTTAAAGTTTAAATAAAAACTTAGTTCAACATTCAACAGTTAAAGTTCTAAAATATTATATTGTCTAGTAGTAAATTTTGAAATCACAATTATCTTAACTTAACTAAACTAAAGATAATCCATTGTCATCTCTGTCCACATACACATAGTAACTAAATGTAATAGATGTTCATCTAATTTCTCACTTTCTTGCCTTAAAGTTTTTATTAATTAAAATAATAAAATAAACTTCTTTAAAATAATGTGGTGTAAGAAATATTTCATCAGGTTGTTCGACAGGTTTGCCAGCTAATATCAGTCAATTCCTTAGCGATTTTTCATTCCTATTGTATTTTTTATCAATCTGATAACATTGTTACCAGACCGCCGCCTTCTTGTCTGGGTTCATTACTGTACTTTTCAGTATCCTGAATCGTTCCATTAAGAAATTGTTTTAAATACATAGGTTGCCTGTATTTATACATTTTTCAGGTTTACTTATGTTTAAATGATATATATATATATATATATATATATATATATATATATATATAATATATATATATATTAAACGTTTTTAATGATATCTACAACTTAATCAAAAAAATATGTCAAGTAAATGTGATAGTAATATTAGAAACTCTCATGAAATACAAGTAGAGATACTACTTAGCGGCAGCACTCTAAAAATATTATAAACTAGAAGGACTCATGGCCTTCTCCTTTTCAGACACCTCGGAGAATTATCAGGGATCGGAGAGGAAGCAGGGATTGAAACTAATGGATTGGAGCAGGAATGGAGTTTGTCATGAAAGGGATTGTAGGTACCAGTTTCGGGCTTAAATCAGCAACATACGGAGTATTAAGTTCTTTATGGATGAGTTTATTTGTGACAAAATTAGCAGCGTTGAGGATTTTCCGAAGGATTTTGGATTTTAAAGATTGGATACGAGAAGAATTCGATGGTTTAGTAGAGCATCATAGCTCTATTCAGTAATTCGCTATCGGTCTTATGATGGTAATAAGCCTTAATAGATGATCCTTTTGTAGTAAAGTTTTGAGCGTTTGTCCAGTAAGTGTTGAAGTAATCGAAAACGTCGAGTAGTTTCTTTTCGTTTTAGTCTTGTATGAGGATTCCTAGTATTGCGTTTGTTAAGATGAAGTCCTAGCTAGGTATTAGATCTGTTCAACAGGAACAAGCGGAGTGTTATTAAAGGATACTGAAGGGCAGGATGTCATAGGTTTACGACGAAGGGTAAAGGTAATTCGGTGGGATTTGTTAGAATTAATTTTTATTCTCCAATTCTGACACTCTACTATTCGGTTTCTGATATGAGATTGAAGAGCGTGGGAGGTATTAACCGAGTCGTTATCTACTGATAACACACAAGTGACATCAGCATAGGTAGAAAGGAAGTTGTTAGGGTGGGTAGGTATATCAGCTGTATATACTGTGTAAAGAATGGGTCCTAGGATACTGCCTTGAGGAACACTACCAGACTAAGAAAAAGGGGGTTTAGGAACTATATTGATTGATTTTGAAGGATGATAAAGTGAGTTAGGACAGGATAATGAGAAAATATGTAGGTGGGAGGAACTATCGGAGTTTGGTAAGCAATCTAGGGTGCATTATATTTTTTAAGTTAAAAAAATATGTCTGATATAATGTACGTGAACCTGATGTATTTCCTTGTAACATCATCCATTACTTGAAATGTAAATATTTAAAACTTTTTAAAAAATTTAAAAATAAATATTAATTTAAATGTAAATGACAAGATATCTGTTTTGCGAAATCCAGAGATAACCCCAAAAGCTACTCAAGCAGGCAAAGAACCCCCGATTTCAGGCCCGATTTGACGCCAAATCGATTTCCCTTCATGAGATCCTTGTGACCTAAGTTTTGAAAAGGGTATTTGGGTACAATTATGCAACAGGTTAGTATCAGTAAATTTGTATACTGAACCAATAAAGGATATAAATGAACAAAAACATTTTTTATGTTTACGGTTTCTTGTTTAATATTTTCATGAATTGTGATATTTTGATCCAATAGATCATTGTATTTTAAGATTTTTTTTAAAGTAGATTTTAGTATCATGATAAGAGAGCGATGTGGTATTGTGGATAGAGCTCTAGTCAGTCTGCTATGTCAGAATATTATTATTTATTCTGTTATTTCAGACGTAGGGTGACCCTGGAGTATGTATAAAGTGAAGATCCGAAATAATGAATACATAAAGATAAATAGATAGTACATATAGGTTTTTAATACAACTTTAATTAATTAATTTAAAAATAAATAAGATAGTACAATAAAAGATTTAGTTAATGGATGTTCTTATTTCCAACCACGTGCTTAATTGTTTTAATTGTTTGGAAGTTATGGCTTTTAGAAAAAATAACATTTTTTTTTTTACTTAATTCGTGCATTCGGTATTTCTCAACTCCCTTTTCACAGGTGTCATATTTTTTCCAATTATTATAAATATATTGTTAAAATATTATACAATATTTCTTCAACGTTTCGGTGGCAACCTCATCTTCAGGACCTTCTATATTTTACAATAGCTCTATAATATTACTATTATTTCATCTAAAATAAAAGAAACTTATATATTTATATACTCTCTTTATATATCCTTGTCTCTTTTTAAGCCTGCTATAATGGGCCATGTTTTTTTATAGTAGATAATTTTTGCAATACACTTCTACGGTTTTGAAAATATAGCATAAATAGTCTCTCGAAGTACTAGCTTAAAAATTGACATTTAAACGCAATATGACATCTTTAAAATTAAATTTTCAAGTGATATTCAATTTTTATTTTTTTTTTATTTATTTATTTTTTTATGAAAACCAAACATTTTCTTCCATTATAAATATTAGTTAAAATATTATAAATTTTGGGGTCTTCCCCATCTTCAGGATCTTATACAATATCTCCATAATATTACAATTATTTCATTTAAAATAAAATATACTAATATATATATATATATATATATATATATATATATATATATATGAGAAATTTTTTACATGTCAATTTTTAAGCTACTAACTGTAAGAGTTATGCTATATTTGTAAAATAGCTTACTGTAGAAGTGTGTGTACAAAGAAGTGTCTAGTTCAGAAAGTCGTAAGAATATAGCCCATTAGAATAGGCTTAAATCATTTTTTTTCTGAGTAGGAGTATACAAGTTATTCCTTCTTTTTTTAGATGAGGAAGATGGTTGGGGGTGCGGTCATAAATTAAAACCACACAATTAAAAATAAGAGTTATTTTTATTATGTGCCGACGTTTCGGCCTACAATGTGGGCCTTCATCAGGGCTAAAAGAAACAAGATAACAACCAATGTAATTAGACTTAATAATGCGTTAGGTATATAATAATAATATGACAGTAATAAATTATGGGAACATAAATAATATTAAATACTTATTACTATTATTATATTAAATACTTATTACTATTATTACTATTACTTAATATTTAATATTATTTATGTTCCCATAATTTATTACTGTCATATTATTATTATATACCTAACGCATTATTAAGTCTAATTACATTGGTTGTTATCTTGTTTCTTTTAGCCCTGATGAAGGCCCACATTGTAGGCCGAAACGTCGGCACATAATAAAAATAACTCTTATTTTTAATTGTGTGGTTTTAATTTATGACCGCACCCCCAACCATCTTCCTCATCTAATTTCTCTACGGTCAACAAAACTCCATCATTATGAACCTTCTTTTTTTATGTTATTATGTCATTAGATATTAAAGATTCATATCTAAAACTCGATTCTTCACACCACCGTATTAAAAAAGATTATAGACATAACAGTAAAAACGGGGGCTATAAGTTACTTATTTCGGTTGCTGTTACGTGGGCGAAATATATAAATCTCTTACAGACCGTATTGTAACGTTAATGAACTGCCGCTACAAATCTCGACAAAATTTGTTACATAAGATGGATTGGACCCCGGGTGGCTATCTTCGATATAGAAGCCGCCTTTGATAATAGCAACCCAATGATTTATCTCCTCTTCCCTCTCCTATATCTAAACCTCTCTGCCAATTTTTTCTTTTAACTTTTTAAACATTTCAAGAAGGTCAAGGAAAATATTTACTCCGCCACTGACATATGGAAGATAACAATTTAAAAGGCTGCTGAGCCTCTGCTGTTTTTTCCTCCGTTGCTTGCATACCTCAACCCTTTCTTTTTTACCGAATTCCTCCGCCTCTAAATAAGTGGGTAGAATCTTTGGTGTATGGAATGCCCTTGTGTTTTTTATTGCGCTTATATAATTATGAGGTAGTTTTTGTACCGTGTTGCTGCTGTTTATCCAGGCTACATTATTGCGTAATGGTGGGTTTTGGGCTGCCAAACATTCTAATGTTTATAAAATTTATTGGACCTTTAAACTATTGTATTCTGTACTATATGAACGTTCTAAATTACCCCTCAGATAGATTCATAAAATTCTTCTATTAAAATCCATAATTGCTCAAAAACGAGACCCTACTTGATTATTGGGACTTGAAAAATTCACATTGGAAACAATTAAAAACGTTTTTACGACAAACTACTTACAGACATTCAAACATTTAATGTAAAAAAATAAAATAAAATAAAGAATTAAAAAAAAATAAAGCAACTAATAGCAGCCCTGATATGACGCGGCGTTGGCTAAACAGGAGTTAGATGAGGGATCCCTTTTGTCTCAGAATTCGTGAAGAGAACTTCGTGCTCATTCATGCCTACTCATGATATATTTACCTCAGAATTTAGAACATTTACTTATCGCATGTGTTTATTTTTATTTATATATATTATTATTATAGCTTTTAGGTGAATCACAATTTTCTTATTTGTTGTTCTTCTTAGTCTAACGGTTTATATGTAGACAGTATTCTAGGTCTTCTTTACCGTATGATTTAGTTTGACCGATCCTGTCACTTTTATGTCAAATTATAATTTTTACTGAACTATTACTTTTCATTTCTACAACCATGCATCACACCGATTGCGTCTGAACTGGAGGATTAAAATATATACCATCAAATAGCCTTTACTCTTAATTGCGGATCCTCTACGTCTTGTTTAACCACAATACCCACCATCATTACGGAAAAACAAAGAAAACAATACTCGAAGATCATTATTATTATTATGCCTACATAGAGGTTCGAGTTAGACCTTCTGAACTTTGCAAAATTAACTAATTAATATCGCTTCTAATTTATCTTCTTGTGGTGCCTACCCGTTACGGATGTTGGCTACCATCAAGGCAATGCGTACATTATCCACCGCTGTACGAAAAAGGTCTACCGTTGTTGTATTATACCATGTACGCAAGTTCTTCAACCAGGATATCCTTCGCCTACCAGGCCTCCTCCTGCCCTCCACCTTGCCTTGCAAAATCAACTGCAACAAGTTATACCGCTGGCTGTTTCTCATTATATGTCTTAAATATTCCAGCTTCCGTGATTTTATTAAAAACAGCAACTCCTTTCCAGGATTCGACCCCGTAGAGCAGCATTTCGATAGTCTGACTTAGTTGGCAGTCATAGATCTTGGCATATGTACAATTTTGGTATTTGACGAAAAGTATCTCTGGCCCTCTATTGTTCTACCCTCATTGCTTCCAATACTTGCAATAAAAATAATTTGGGAAACAAATGGTCTCTGGTCCTCCTATCACGCTGAATTTCCGGTCAAGTGCAATTAATATAATTTTTTTTATGAGGTATTGTTATGTTATATTTATCATGTAAATTCGATTTCTTGTTATGAAATACCTGAAAAAATTAGGGAATAATGGGCAGCAAAGGACGCGCTATTCAGACATGAAGAAACCATACCTTTTCAGCATCCAGATCAATAGGAACTGAATCTCGTGGGGGAAAGAAAACCCCGATTTTCTTGTTAGGCAGGCGTGAGAGTAGCGTTTTAAAAGTGAGAACTGGTATGGAGAAGATATTTCAATAGATTATACAAATACTAATGAATCAATGGTCATATTTCATATATCCTCTTTGTATTTTAA
Source organism: Piezodorus guildinii (assembly GCA_023052935.1). Taxonomy (NCBI): domain Eukaryota; kingdom Metazoa; phylum Arthropoda; class Insecta; order Hemiptera; family Pentatomidae; genus Piezodorus; species Piezodorus guildinii. The sequence continues at coordinate 47,095,716 of CM041297.1, read as the reverse complement.
TTCCAGTTGTGAATTTCGAATTAAATAAAAAATAATTGCATTGGATACGGTAAAATTAATAAATATAAAATTACTGCAAAGAAGCCATTTTTTTTTTTTTTTTCATACACCTTCTTTTAGATATATAGATCATTATGTTAAGGAAAAATGTATTTATATTATAGAAATATATTGAGGATGTATAGTCGACTGTAGAAACTATTATAGGTGGAATAGTCGAGAATCAGTCATTTTTTTGAAACTACTAAAAACTTTTCAAAAAATGACTATTCCACCTATAATATTATAGAAATAAAATACGTTTGATTTATAACACAACTGGACCCACTCCTTTCTCTTGCAATTACAATCGTTGTCGATTGAATGATTGATAGTAACTGGTTCGATTAATTAATTTATAGCTTTGAGATTATATAACACATTTTAAAATTAAAGCTTTAGTGCGCTGTATATTGAGTGGTCGGTGATATATTTAGATTCTTATCACCGCTTCCTATATTCTCAACGGTATATAATAAGAAGTGATTATACACAGAACTATAATTTCGTATTTGATTTATATCTCTTTATTGATACTGAACTCTAAATTATCAGAGATTTTATCATTTATGACGCTCATGCGAAATCGTTGAGCTCATTTTTAATGGTACTTCCGACGTAGTGTAGATCTATTGAAAGAAAAAATCTAATCATTGCTTATTAAAACCTTATCATAGATAAGTTATCTTGCCATGTCATCATTATGACTTGATGTAGTAGCTTTCTAATGACAGTTTTATGTTAGGCCATCTTGTTTTTAGACTCCCCGAAAGCGAAAACGAGAGCGATTAGGAATCAAGGTTAGAAGGTAGTTTGGGTGTTTTACTAGAGAGTAGGAGTCACTTAAAAAGTTTAGTTTATGGTATTATAGAGATCGATAACTATTTTCATTTAATTATCATCTAAAACAGTGGTTCCCAATTCGTGGTCCGTAGACCCCAAGTCCGTAGACGATGTTCAGGAGGTCGGCGGAGTGTCTATAGGGAATAATTTTAAATTACCTTAACGTAAAATATTTGTGAAACCTTGGCTTTTAATAAGAATCACACGCTGTAATACTGAGTGATTTAGTTGCTTGTGTGTACTGGAAGATGCCTGCAGCCGCAAAATCACAACCTTATGATGTTTGAGGCGATCCGTAAGATATAGTAGGACATAGATTATATTAACGTATGGGCATTAAAGTATGATTTAAGACTGAACGTTGATAAAACTAAGGTCATAATTATAGGTTCGAAACATCTCGTTAATTCCCTTCCTTATTACCCCTTACTATACTTTAACCGACTACCTATCCATTTCCATAATACTGTTAGAAATCTTGGTGTCATCTTTGACCAAAACCTTTCTTGGAATAATCATGTTTCCCATATCATTCGCAATTCCATCGCTACTCTTAAACTGTTTAATACTATAAGATTGCGTGATGCACTGCCTTTCAATGTCGTTTCCCCCTACTTTGATTATTGATGCTGTTGTTCGGTGGATTGTCTGGTGGACTCGAGATGAGACTGGTATGACTTATGAAATGTTTCATTAGATTCATCTTCAGAGTCCCTTGGCGCTCCAGCGTCACTGACAGGTATGCCGAGTTGAAGTGGCTCAATCCAATTTCTCGGCGACAGTAATTCTTGGGAGTTTTTTTATTTCGTACTTTCAATACCAAAATCCATCCTACATTCTTGACATACTCATCTCTTGTTCATCGGTACATTCGTTTTATACAAGATCCCAGTCTACTAACCTCTATTTTCCTTTTTATCAAACATCATCCTTTAAAAAATCATTTAGTTTGCGTGCCATATCGTTCTGAAATTCCATACCTACCTCTATACGCAAAGCACCTTCTTTAACCTCATTTAAAAGCAAACTGTTCCTTCATCTTCTCAGCTATCCATCTTCCGATTGATTGTAAACAAAATGTTAGAATAATGGTCTTATTCAATTTTGAAATGAAGACCACTGCAAATATGTGAATATATAATTATAAACTTATATGTATACTAAGTAGTCGTATTTATTTATTTTTGTTTTATAAATAATATAAGTATATCTTAAGTTTGTATTTCTTTTATATTATTGTTTCTGTGTCAAGCACAAGTCTCAGTTTTTGTACTTTTCTGTTATTCTCAGGGGACTGAAGGTCCCAGAATAAAATTTACTTTTGTTTCATTCTTTCTAAAAAAAAAAACAATCGAAAACAATAAATGATTTCTGTTATTCACGATTAAATTTTTCTTTTCATCTTTGCCTGGTGTTTATATTTATCAAGTCTCAATGAGACCACTAAACGGCGCAGGGCATCCAACAATGATTAATAATTGATCCTTTATTATTTATTTGACCCTGAAAAAATTTATTTCTTAACTCTCGTTGACGTTTCAAGGTCCACCTTATTTGTCTGCCGATGACCCGAGGTGAATTCTAATGTTATTCTTTAATGAGAGTTGGTAACTCGCGGGAATATGTTAGGTGTCGCCAGGTCGTTTCGACTCTACTTGTTTTGGAAAATATCACAATAATTTTTATGTAAAAAAAATTAACTGTAGAATAATTTATTTTATTATTAGCTATAATTTTTATATAAAACCTCAGGGCATATATTGTAACTTTTATCATGATTAGTTAACCTCCACTTCATTATTGTGAACACGTGGGTGAAGAAACTTTACAGTGAAGGCACTCCTGTCGTGAAACATCTCTGCTTTAGAGGATTATCGTTAATTGTTTTTATTTTTTATCTAGTTATAATAAATGTTTTAGCAAAATTGTTAGGGCAAAAAACTATGCAACACGCTAAGTTTACTTTGGAACGGATTGGTGATGGATTTAAGTGTTTATATTGAAGAGTTCATGTTGCAAGTCCATTTGTAACATTCTGTTGCAGTAATCGAAACTTAAAGTTAGTTGAGCTCTTTTTTGGAGTAATTCGTTTTTCGTGGATTTTCAAATTTTCGTTATGTTTTCGATTGGAAAGACTGAATTTTTTGGATTTTGGAGATTTTGGCTGAGCCGTATGTCCATAAGGGTAGGATAAGTACTTTGTAGATATTAATTTTGGTGTCCAAGGATAATTTTGCCAAGTAGCCTGAATAATAGACCAAATCGTTTGTGTCAGCTATTTTTTTTTTTTTTTTTGGTCTTATCTATAATGTGGGTCTTCCATATCAATCCTTTGTCTTAATATGGTCCCAGATATCGTTCTTCTTCTTAAGTAGGAATAGGTATATCGTTTAAATACACTTCTGGATATTTACTATGATTGAATTGTAAAATAAAGGAGAAATTCGTTTGTACTCCGTCCTATTATGGGGGAAAATAACGCCACAAGACTCGGGAATCATTATAATCTGGCCAAATTTATGACTAACCATTTTTCTGCCAATCACGAGTTTCAGAGCTAGGAGGGAAAATTTGTATGGCTATTACTCTTTTTGTTATTCGATTTGATGATATCTTTTTATTTCTGTAATGCGATTAGAGAAGTCGTGTAAAGGTGTAGGTAGTTATTTCAATTGGCCCTGTGATTTTTAATTTAAATGAAAAAATGAATCTTAAAAAATAAAAGATAAGGTGTTTAAGTAGGCCTTAAAAGTTGTGCTTAAAATACTTGCTACTGTGTTGTGTTGGCTAGTATATCAGCCTTCTATGCTCATTGTTACGGCTACAAACCCGGAAGATGGCAGTCGTATTTTTAAAGAGCAAAAATTCTTAGGTTATACTGTCCATCGGAGGGGACGTATAATGGTAATCCAGATCCTGTGTGTTGTCAAATAAACCTGAATAGGCAAAATTTAGGACTCATTCTTGAAATTCCCAAATTACTGTAGCATTAAATTTAAGTTTTTCAATAGAAAAAAGAGAGTTTTGAGTATCATCTTGAGCTATATATTGTTGCTGAAGATAATATTTATATTTTTTTAATTTAATAATTGTATTAGCAGCTTTAAAAATATAGAAGATATTAATGAATTTCATTTATTTATTTTTCTACATGAAATTACTTTGCTAAATATGTTTTTTAGTTGTAAAAACTATTTTAGTATATAACCGATGCGGTTCCTCGGACGTCGTCCTACAAAAGAAGCAAACCTCAGGGATGATATTGAACGGTTTCTCTCCTACATTTCCTGTATTGACTTCTCTGTATCCAATATGGGCATTCACTCCCTATAAATCTTCTATTTTTAGATAGTGTTCTCTTTATCTTATCTTCCTTTGCTCATCATTTATCCAATTTTGTATTATTGTTCCTATTCTGATGACATTTGGGTTAGCCCCAAGGGCGGTAGTATTGAGCTTAAATTTTCTCCAACCTTCCTTCCATTCTTATATATAAGTATAAAGTATTTATTTTTTATTTATTTATTTTTTTAGTTTGTAAATTAGTTGTTTTTAGGTTATCATTCTATTGTACTTATTAACATTACTATTAAGATCATTACTTTATGATTTGTGTATGAGTGTGTGTGTGAGTGTATGTATATATTTTTCATTTTATTTATTTTTTTTTTTTTGGTTAATCTACTATACCTATGTAAATAATTAAGTTTGTAAATAATTCAATCTAGTTTATGTATTCTGGCCATAAGAGCTATATTTATTTGTAACATCAATGTTATTCTTAAGGTAAATTAATTAATAAAGTATGTGTAATTCTTTTTTCATGATATTTATCTATAAGCTATTTGATTTGTCTATGTTTTAAAACGTCATTGTAGAAATGCATTCGGGGAATCCATAGTACAAAGCATTGCTAATTTAAACCCGGATATAAGAGAAAAGATAAAACAATATATGCCTATAAGTAATTGGTTTCGCCAAAAGAGAAAGGCAATGAAAAGAAAGGAAACTGCTTTTGTATTAACTAGGGGAGGCCCGGACATGGCGGGCATTTTAATCTGGCACACGTCAAGAATTCGAATTTAATCGAGTCCGTAGCACGGGCCCAAGCGGATGTAGCGATATATATATATATATATTATATATATATATATATATATATATATATATATATATATATATATATATATATATATATTTATTTATTTATTTATTTATAATTTCTTATTTTATTTATTTATTTACTCTGCTGCAATATACCTTACATTCCTCGTACCATTTCTTGGATGTGTTGTGCCTAACCTCTTTGATTGACATGAAGAAAGGTCTTGTGTGAATGGTCATGCGGTAGCCGATTTCTGTCTGCAGATCAAGTTCTGCAAGATCCCTTTCCACTTGTTTGTTCCACTTCGATGCAGTGGCTTTTCCCTTGTAGTAGTCTACTCTGATGATCTTATAGAACTGCCTGTGGCATTTTGTACAAATGGACGTAGAAACGTCTCCTATTTATTATAGGTGGAATAGTCAGGAATCAGTCATTTTTTAATTTTGCCAACGTTTCGGCTCAAGCTTGTGAGCCATCATCTGGCCATTACTGAGGCATGTCCAAGCATAAATAAATAAGCATAAATAAACTCTACAGTTTATGCTTGGACATGGCTCAGTAATGCCCTGATGATGACTCACAAGCTTGAGCCGAAACGTTGGCAAAATTAAAAAAAATGACTGATTCCTGACTATTCCACCTATAATAGTTTCTACAGTCGACTATGCATCCTCAATATAAGTCTCCTATTTCTTTTTTATTTCATATGGTTATTCTTTTTTTTTTTCTTTTCAAACATTTGATTTAAGGTAACAACAAAACCTCATCATTTTTATTAAGATGTTCCTGTAAGCAATAGGAATTTACCAATGTATTTATATTATATGTATGTATGCTACAATCGGTTTCTACGTTTTTCAGCTTCTTTAATGTCTGAACTCCGATTTATTTATATCCTATTTCCATAAATGCATTGAAATGGTTAGTCAACATTAATCAGTGACATTTTTATTTGTTTTATTTTTATAAAGACAAGGCGCCACTCTCATGATTCACACAGTTCTCTTACGTTTGGTAATATTGCATCATCTAATTGCCTTGGTCCCGCTTATCTGCATCTGATAACTTATTTATTTTAGGAGGAAATGTTTTGAAATAAACACTAATTTATAGATATGAAAGTAAAGTAGCTGGGTTTCGTACTGCTAGGTGAAGTAACATGAAAAAAAAGTATTTTCTTAAATGGTTTCAAAATGAACTATAGTGGCCTTTCGTGAAGTGAGTGGTTTATGGTTAGAATAAAAGGGTTGTTTCGTCATTTCATTTTTTTCAGTTTATTGGATAAGTAGAAATTATTTTTTTAGGTATGTTTTTGGTTGTGTTTGGAATTTTGAAAAGCATTTTTCAAGGATTTCAGTCAAATATTGTTAGTTAAACGTTATTCTTAATACAAGAGAGCGTCGTTGTAGTGTGGATAGAACACTACTCTACTGTTCTCTGAATCTAGGGTTTGAATCCCGTCTGTGGCAAAATTATTTATTTTGTTCTTTCAGCCTAGGTTTTAGAGAGCCTCCTGTGGTTCATCTAGCCTCTAAAGAATGGGCACCCTAAGATTAATTAAATTAAAGTGGAAAACCTGACGGCTGAACGTGATCTTGCCGAATCACCTGATTGCACTGCCGTTAGCCTAGAAACAAAGGAACTGTTTTATTTAATCCTTCTCAGTTTTATGATAAAAATAAATTAATGCCGTATAAAACAGAAAAACAGTTTGTTTATTAGAAAACTTACTCTTCAGTAATTTTAATTTATTATTGAAAAACCTAAATCCTTAGTTACTACATTCAATTTTTGCTATTGTAATAAAGTTTTCAATTAAAACTACTTATCGTGTTTGTGTAATTTTAACTACAATTACCTGTAATTTAAGCCCTATCAAATTACTATTCATGCAAATTGGAATTCTCACTATTGACACTTATCCTTTTAAAGCATACCCTATAGCACATGTGTTTTAATAATCTTATTTTAGCGCTATTTCGACGTTGAGTAATTGCAGTTACGTGAGATTAGTATAGGTAAACGCAATTACTTTGGCTGTAATAGTAATTGTAATAGCCGATCACAATTATAATGGCACTGCTTCATTAAGTATCTGCAATTACTATCAGTTTTAATTGGAATTTTATAACTGCAATTACGAATCACAGTAGGTCCTTAAATTTTTATTTACGTAAAGGTATTGAGTCCTGCTATAATAGGCTCCTTCGTATTCATCTATCACCGTTGAGAATATTAGATGAGGGAGATGATTGTGGGTGCGGTCACCAGAAAGAAACACATATTAAAAAGTAGTACTTATTTCAATAGTGTGCCGACGCACAGTGGGCTAAATCACCAATTTAGGTGGACAAAAGTCTAGTCAAAAGTTTGGAATTGTCCAGTGCTTTACCTTTTTATTATTAGTTGGCAAGACCACTAACACTAATATTTCCCTCGACAACGTGTTAACAAACAAATAGTAAATGAATGAATCATTCCTGTTCACACAAGTGCTTAATAACCAACAGTGGGATTATTTTTATTCGATGGTCATTTATTCTGTTTAAAGTGTATTTAGAGCAAAGTCTTTTTGCTTTTATTTATGGGCATTGCTAAGACAGGTAAGACATTATATTTCCAAACTCGTTGCTGAATATAAATTGCAATCTCACCTGTAGAATTGATTTAGCAATTTGTAAATGTACGCCCTTAATCAATAACGAAAAAATATATAACCCTCAAGTTACCCCAAGAATTTGTTTTACCAATCCTTCTAGTCTTTAGATATTGCATAGAATTTTTGCGATATTTTGCGTTTTGGGTGATACATCATTTTTTTCAGAATCAAAAATTTTACAATCTATAGTTTCAAGAATTTACTAAACCATATAAAATACATCTATTAGCAGATTTTAGCAAATCCGAGTCATAATTAGATTTTTTTTATTGTTTTTCCCTGTATTATGGGAATTCACACGTCAAATATAGGGGAGTTTTAGATTTTAGCAAATAAATTTTATGTTTTCCACGGTGCGCTCGCTAATCGTGTCAAAAAATTAATCAGTTTTTATAATTTTTTTAAATATTTTTTCCGTAATCTGGGACCCCAAAGGTTAAATATAGACAAGTTTCAGAATTTTGTCCACCTAAATCTCGCCGTCTGTCTTACATAACAGATATTTTTCTTTTCAAATCCTCAGTCCACTCTCGCCACACTCGCTCAAGCCTTCGGACATGTATATGATGCCCCATCGAACTGCAGCTTTCGACAGATCTTTCCTAATTCGATCTTCATCCTTATGGAACTCTATTCCTTCTTATATCCGTGACTCCATACTCTTCCGACATTCAAATCTCGCCTGTTCAATCATCTCCTGTCCCTCCAATTTCCGAAGAATCCTAATTAGTTTTCTAATTTCAATTAAAATTAATAACATAACAGATAGAAACGTTTACATACCTATTATATTTTATGTTATCTGGTGTTTTGCACTTATTATATTATTAGTATATTGTTAAAAAACAAAAAAACACTGAAATGCTTTTTTAATGAAAATTGTATATAAGTAGGTACATATTTCTTATTATGTTTATTATCTAGTTTAATTTTCAATATTATTATTTAAGACTGCTTTTTAATCCAATGTTTGTAATTTCTATTGTTTCTTTGTATTCTTTTTGTATATCTCTAAGACCTTAAAGTTTTTATTTTGATTTTCCTGTTATGTTATTCTAAAGGGACTAGTCCCAGAATAAATAAAGATTTATTATTATTATTAAATCGGTCATATTGCCCACTGTGCGACGTTTCGGTCTACATTGTCAACACAATGTGGCCGAAACATCGGCACACAATTATAATAAGTAATACTTTTTAATGTGTGTTTCTTTCTGGTGACCGCACCCCAACCATCCTCCTCATATAATATTCTTATTATGGTCTCGCAGTTAAAAAAATAACCTTAATCAAGAGAAAATCTTATCGTAAGTCAAATTTTTATTTTAAACTGGGTTGTTTATAATATCCAGTCCTTATTCTTAAGGAATACCATGTTGGAGTGTGGTGTGAGGTCAGTGGAGAGGCATTTAAGCTGCGTGATGTATCTCGTTCAATACTGAGCCTGATCAAACAGAGAGTAACACCAAGATTAGTTTCTTCTCTCTGTTACAATAGCCCTATTTAATGTGTTGTTTTATTATATTTGTTATAGCACACTTCTTAGTTTTTGTTCGAATTATTACTTTCACATACCTATATATGTAATATATAGTAAGGGAAAATATTGCGATCGTGAAAATTTTCTAATTCCAGTTTTCAACGAAATCACACGTTTTAGGGTCCCCTTAGTCCAAACGACCAAGTCCCGCAAAAGGGTCTGTGTTTTGTGGTTAGTCCAGAAAATTTGTACGAAACTGAAATTCCATATTTAAGACAACTATACGCCTGAGAAGTTACAGCATTTTTTTACTAAAATCGACGGACCAGAAGGGCACTATTTGTACCATGCATTTTTACGTTTTTACGATTTTATCAAAAACGGCTTTAACCATTTTGATTTAACTTCGTATATCGATGTACAATTTAATGGGACTTAATTTCATGTAGGTTTTATTCTGATTGAAATAGTAATGACTGGGCTTAAATGCAGACATTTTAAATTTCTTCTTCTATATATAGTATTTTAATTTTTTACATTCTAAAAGATTGACCATATCATTTTAATGACATTGATATGGAACGGCTTAATATACAAGTTAGACGGAGGAGATGACCAACTAAAGGACGAAAGAGCAAAACTATTTTTGTATGTAATTTTTGGTTTTTGATAACAAGAACAGTAATATAGACGTATAATATACTGTTGGAAAGAGAAATATTTTAGAAAAAAATATCATCTGCTACACAAAGTTGTAAAAGGTAATATAAAGTAACAAATGGGGAATAAACTTATTACTGATTAACAATTTAATATAGTTGTATTATTTGATCTAATCATATGTCGGATCACTTGTTGCTGGGTGGTTAACTTAACAGCTTCCTATGCCAAATGGGAGTAAAAAATCCTTAGTTATGCCGATAGAAAAGTCCCGAGCCTGTGCGATGTCAGGTACTCGTTAAAGATCCCTATCCTAATAAAACCTGAATAGGCAAAATTTAGAACTCCCACCTTAGCATCGTTCGATTAGCCGTAGTAGCATAAAGTGACGTTAGATAAATAAATAAACAAACAATTCATATGTTTCCAACTAAAATGAATGCACGTTTTATTAAAATCAACTTAAAATATTTTTAAATTAAAGTATATTTAATAGTTTTTAATTCGATTTTAACAGTCGAGGTAAGTGAAAGTGGTGTGTTGCCCGCACCAGATTTTTCGTCTTTATTGGAGTGAATTGAAACATCTGTAATATCCAATCGCCAATATGGTGCTGGAATAGTCCTGTCTAACGTATCAATTGTTTGTAGGATAATATGTTATGTTAAGAATCTTCGAAGATATACCCGTGTGGCTAGTGGTTGCCCACGGTTCGTCGAACTAATGGAGACAACACACACCTACCGGGGCGATGTACAGATGGCCCTACTCTAAATAAGCTCCCGAAGGTTTTGTCCATGAATAGTCTGTTTTGGGAAAAAGAAATATAGTCCTCGTTCGTCTTCTGATCCTGAATCGCCATAATTCATGGATCCTGACTGTTTGGTCTCTGTCCTTGAACTGCAGTGAGCCGATAGAAGGACACTACCGAATCTCGGGCTGTCTGTAGCTAGAATAAGATAACCATAGTTCATAACAACGTCATCCACTCTACGTTATTTAAGTAAAGCAAACAACTAAATATGTAAGACCACAGGGGTCAGTGATATTTATTAGTATCATATGTATTTGTAAACCATGAAATTATTATAATTATACATTTAACATTTATTTAAAAAGTTTTATTTTAACAAGTGACTTATAATTATTTTTTATTTTTTGCAGGTAATGATCTGTTCTGTACGAATTTGAACTACTTTATAGGTAACGAATCAATAATTATTAGAAATATTCTCATGGTTTGTTTTCTTTTTCAATTATTTATATATATACCAATTTGTTTATGTTACTTTATGAAGGGTGGAATTTTACAATGGTTCTTAACAACAATCGTTAAAATAAGCACAAAACAAGTATTAAACTCTCAAGCATAGTTTCGGTATGAATGTTCCACAGATTTAGAATTTATTTTATTTTTATACAAAAGACATAGTTGACCGAAAATATAGGTAAGCTTGAAAATATGAATCTAATTACAGTTTTCAGCTGAAATACCCGTTTTAGTCCTGATTCCATAGGACAAAGTTCCGGAAAAAATGTCTGTGTGTTTGTGTGGTACGTTTCTCACGAAATCGATATGTAGTTTAAAACTTTAAACTGTTACAGTAACTTTTTTTTCCTCTATAGTACTTTTTATTTTGTAGATTCGAAAAATTGAAATATATCAACTTATTAGCATTGTTGAGAAATGACTAAATATACAGATTGAATGAATTTGATGATCTACTTCAGGAGAAAAGATATTACATATTTTTTAGGTAAATTTTATTTTGCATCCTTCGCAAAATCCTAAATGCTCCTTATTTCGTCACAAATAAAATAATCCATAACGACCTTAATATCCCATTTGTTACAGACCTTTCTCGTACCAGATATACCACTTTTAATTCCAAACTCCCAGCCCATATAAACCCTCTTGTCCGCAACCTATCAACCTCACATATTCCTGACAACCCTCCTAGGCGATTGAAAAGAAGATGGCCTCGGGATCTACTTACTTAAATAAACATCGAAGTTCTACCGCTGGGTAGTTTCTTCACAAGCCTTTCACGCCCTTTATTCTAATTCAACAGTTTTACATATTGTATTTATGTTAATACAGTTGTAAAATTCAATAAAATATGAATAATAAATTTATTTTGCAAGAACATAAGAATAGTAATATAGCCGTATAATATCCCGTTGAAAAGCTAAGTATTTTGGAAAAATTTTAGGTTATGTTCAAAGTTGTGGAAGTTAACGTAAAGTGACGAATAGGGATTAAACTTAAATGGTCATTATACATAACAATTCTATACTTTTCTATTATTTTATCTAAATTATATGTTTTTAACGAAACTAAATATAATTCAAACACTTAAAAGAGTACACATTGACTTCCATATCTCACTTAATCACTTTATTTCATAAGCTTTTCCTATTTGTCGACGTTTCGGGGCTGTTTCCCCCATTTTCAAGACTTATTTTTTTCATTATATAATTGCTATTTCATATATCACCCATCATTTTTATTTCATAACACACTGCTATTTGTCCTTATTGGTGCTCATAGCAATTATATAATGAAAAAAATAAGTCTTGAAAATGGGAAAACAGCCCCGAAACATCGACAAATATGAAAAGCTTATGAAATAAAGTGATTAAATGGGAATTGGAAGTCAATATGTACTCTTTAAAGTGTTTATATTAAGAAAAACTTCCGAAAAAAATTAAAAAAGAAAATAAACTAAATATAATTCTTTAAACTTGTTTTCAACTTTAACTTCCTTTAAAAGTTCTTACATTGATTTTTTTAACTTAATATTGCTTTATTAAGAAATAATACAATCTGCCACTATCTTGGGCAATAAATATTAGAGCTAAAAGAAGCCATTCAATCCATATGTACAGAGTAAAACAAAAAAATAAATTAAAATAAGTGAACCTAAATAACTAATGGAAAATATTGATTTTAATAACGGAGGTTAGTGTAAGTCCTGTGTTGCTTGCACAAGATTTTTCTGTATATAATCGTGCTACCTGAATCATTCGCTCAAACTCGAACATGGACGAATAACTATTGCTGATATTTACGATGAGAATTTACTACTGAAATAGAGTTAGATGTAGGGTTCAATCGGTCACCTATGAGACATAGACGGTGTGCCCTAGTTAGGTAACCAGGCCAGAGCGTCTCCTTGGCAGCTAGCGGTTTGCACCGTGAAGGTTGCCTTACTGAACGCTATCATTGATACACCTCTGCTCACTATTTATTGGAACCTGGCCAGTACTGCATCCTTCTATACGATCATTGAGGTCTGCTCATCCCCACGCCACACCGTCTTCAGCAAATAGTTTTGGAAAACTGGTGACGGAACCTAATCTCTGAAGATCAGTTTAATGTCGGAATGAGACCTATATTGGAAGTTGACATGTATTGTAATTGCTTCGGTGGTCTTGACGCTTTTCGTTCGATTAACACTGGACACTGGAATAATACTTAGTCAAGTCGTTCAATACACAATGTCGCCTAAATTCTGGCAACCAAGTTGCTTTTAAGAATGTTTTACCTGACCTTGAAAATTGGATTACTTGTAATTCAAAGGATTTGATCCCTATTCATGAGGTTGGATATTTATGCAGATTAAGGATAAACTGCAATTTTTTAAAAATTAATATAGACTCTGTTGGCTACTTTTGCTGATGATACAACTATCCTGTGTTCAGATATAAATCGTTTTCAAACGGTAAACGCTCTCTAAACCACCTTAATGAAATTGATGCCTGAGCTACTAGATGGAAAATTAAAATGAATGGTTCTTAGAGTGTTCATGTGGTATTCACTCTGAACCGTAAGCCTTCTCCCATTTATTTTAATAACATTAAAATTCCTACATCCGAAGAAAATCGATATTTAAGTATTGGCTTCTACTCCTTATTTCGTCACAAATAAAATCATCCATAACGACCTTAATATCCCATTTGTGGCAGACTCTTTCTCGAACCAGATATACCACTTTTAATTCCAAACTCCCAACTCATATAAACCCTCTTGTCCGCAACCTATCAACCTCGCATATTCCTGACAACCCTCCGAGGCGATTGAAAAGAAGATGGCCTCGGGATCTACTTACTTAAATAAACATCGAAGTACTACCGCTGGTAGTTTCTTCACAAGCCTTATACGCCTTTTATTATAATTCATCACTTTTACTTATTGTATTTATGTAATATACAGTTGTAAAATTCAATAAAATATAATTTAAAAAAAAAAAAAAATATATGGCTTCTACAAAAGACTGTCCTGGAATACACACATTCGGCTAAAATGTAAAGAACTTAACAGAAGATACGGTATTTTGTCTAGGTTACTTCACAGACTTTCTAAATTATCATTAACCAACAAACTAACTCTTTATGAAGTTTTGCTAAAACCAATCTGTGGACCAACGTAAAATAGTGGACGCACTGTAATCGCTACGTGACAAATTACGCTATGCATAACTACTTGAACTTACCCACGATTTCAACCACTGCTAGATAACATAATCTTCATTCAAATCTTCCTTTTTTCAACACCTCCTTGCTTCCCAGCCAGATGTTAACTAATTCAGTGTAGCGATTAAAGTGAGGTGAAAAATGTCTTTTCTTCAGTAATTGTAAAGTCTATTTTCATTCTTATTTTTGTTTATTCTATTGTTTTGTAATTTTTAAATTTTATATTATACTATGATCTTAATGCACTTTATAAATTACAACATAGTATTATTGTCAATAATTAACTTATATATAAAAAAAAACTTTAATGAAAGATGTCGTTGAAAGAACAAGGTAGAGTATACGGTAATCGAATATCTACTACTGTTAATTATTATTATTACAAAATGAATATTTTAGGCAAAAAATTACTTAAAATAATAATAATATATTTGGTCTCGAGGAAAGAAACACCTCGAATAACGTATGTTAATTCTCCCTACCCCGCAGGAACACTCTGTGTTTGACCTTAGTATATTTCCCAATACAGCCATGCCTTGGCCCGCAGGGTAACGAGTTTTAATTCCCTTTGTCAAGTTATGGTGGAAAGACAGTAATTAATTGTGGTAGTGTCCAATGGACCTTGCAATGCAGCGTTGACTAATCAACTGCACCGATGCGAAATGCAGCCTGCAATTTAGCAATGTCCGGCTATATGCTAATTTAATAGATAAGCAATATTTTTTCGTGTGTTTGTCATTGATTAGGAAACATATATTTTATCATTTTAACCTATTTTTTATTTTTAATGTATATGTGTATCTTAGAGAAGTAGAAGGCCGTTGAGATGGAATATATTGTTTATTTTATTATAGGCATTTATATTGCCAAAGTAACGATATAGTTATAATCATTGCAATGTACATTGTTTCGATTTTTTAATTTAAAATATCAGTTTTATTCTGAGGGATGAGTATAGCAGTTTTATACAGAGCAATGGCTGAGGTGGAGGTTTTATTAACTAGGTTTTCGCAGCTCTTGAAACAGGATTTATTGTGGATTCCTTATATACATATACATATATATATATATATATATATATATATATATATATATATATATATATATATATATATATATATACATATATATATATTGGGGCACACTCAGCCTCTTTCATTTGTATCCAGCGAGCTTAAATTCGATTTATAAAGCTCATTTCTAGTCATCGCAATAATACCAATTAAAAGAATTTTTTTTTTTTTTCAATTTTTAAATTTGATAAAGGTCAAAATAGTGTCAAATATAAATTATTGGTTTATTTTAGAGAAATGCTTTTTAATGGTGTCTCACCTCCACTATTTTTTAAGTTTCACTTTTGGATGCCTATCCTTAGTGATTTATCCTTCTTTTTAATATATCTATTGAAAAATTTGTTTTTACAAGTACCATAATTATTAGTTTTGTTACTTATCATCCATCACTTTTATAATTTTTGTTTTGTTAATGTATTCTCAAATATATTTTTTTGGGAGTTGTAGTACGCGATAAGTGCATGTTATAATTATAACAGGGTGTCTAGCAACAGGGAAAATCGGGAAAAAAGATTTTAAAAACATATGAAAAAGTCAGAGAAAAGTAAGGAAATTTGTTCTTTGGTTATGGAAAATGGTCCCTAGATAACATCGTCTTTTCTTCACTCAGACAAAAGTTCCCATATGCCTATTTGTGATGTTGCAAATATCATAAAGCGAGTATTAAAATAAAGTTGTGGTCAGATTTGTAAATATTGATTATTACTAACAGCAGTATCCATCCATGTTCATCATAATTCATTGGTAATACAACTTAAACAACGATAATTTCAGCTGGTCTCGGGTAGATATAGTTGAATCTTATCGTAAAGTAATTAATCATTTTATATATATATATATATATATATATATATATATATATATATATATTTAAAATTAATCTAGTATACCATACTAATTATAATTATTCTTTGTTTTGTCGATTTTCGCCGTGATTTGGTCAGGTAAAAGACTTCTTGCGATATGTAAAAGTCAGGGAATCTCTTTGAGCTGATTTGCTAGACACCCTGTATTATAACCTTTACAATCCATTAGGGTTTTGAGTTCGGTAAATATAGAGATTCGAACTGCTTTTTGGCCAACGCCCGTCCAGACGCCAAACGTTTTCCAGAAAGTTTTCCATACCCACTTAATAACTGGTGGGTGTACCCCAGGAGAGTCTCTCTACCCCAGTGTCGCTGCCTGTATTTAAAATAAAATAATTATTCCTGTTGTCATACATATTATTTTCGACTCTACCATCGACTTAATAGCAAATCATCCAATCCGTTTTACTTAGAACTTAGACCATCTCACAACTTTCAATTGTGGAAGACAATGCTTTCCTAATTATTACACATGTAATATAATAATATTTAAATTTCCGAAGTTAGAACAATTCTTTATCATGATGTTCGGTCTTTTTAAATCATCATATTTAATGTATTGTGTAGTTCGCAATACATCTAAGTCAAAACCACTTTTAAAAATGTATTGTATTAGATAATCTAACTTGTATTCTTTGTTTTCTTTTATACGTTTGTGAATTATCATATTTTTGTTTGTTTTTTTTCCGTGGGGTACTTTTATCAGATTTTTTTAAAGGATCCCATGCCTTGTTAAAACACACCCGCTGGTGCCTGTTATATCAACATCTGTCTGGATCCAGAGCAGGTGTTTTTCTCTTTAGACCCTTAAAGAGAAAGTACTCCTTTATACCGTGCAATTTACATAAGAGATGGATTTTTCAATGGGAACCCTCGATGATAGTGATGCAAACCTCTTTGTATTTATACAACCGCCCCGTTTTAAATCTCTCAAAGAAACTTATTAAATTCGATGGTGAAATTTTATAGTTCATGAAGTTTTCTTATTTTCGCTTTCTCTCTAAGTTAATATCACCCATTTATAAGCTTTGAATGTATTTTATGTATCTTTTTTTTCGTATCTGTTTCTTCGTTTACTATTTTATTTTACTTTCACGTTCCTATATGAAATTCATATCAAGAGAAAGTATGGCGTTTGGGAAAAATTTCTAATCCGAATTTACTGCTATATACATGTTTTAAGTAAGCCTCTCGCAATATAATATAATATTTATGGAAAACGTGTTCTTTGTACGACTAGGGATCCTAATTATATTCGTCCTCCCTTTTCAATTATTAGTACAGATCATACAGAGATCGTGAGTTCGTGATTAAATTTATTTTAACAAGCAAATAAATAAATATAAAGTATAAATCTCTCTTCGTCGCAAATATACGACATCCAGTTCTTCTGTATCTTTTAATAATGTTCCTTTATAGATCTGCTATTTGAGATGCCAACTCTATAAAAGTTTCTTACATAAAATCTAATAAAAAGGCTTAAACGACGCAGTAAATTGGTTGAAAAACCTAAATATTTTCAAAAATTATATACTATAGCCTAATCCAAATCATTATATTAATTTTCATGCGCATCCGACTAACACAAACTTTTTGTTGTTAAAATAATGGATTAACGATTAAGTGACAGCAGTTGGAATAAAGTCAGGCTAGACACCACAATAGGAAAAACCGGGAAAAGTCAGAGATTTTAAAAACATATGAAAAAGTCAGGAAATTTTTTCTCTGGTCAGGGAAAATGGTCCCTAGATCACATCGTTTCTTATTCACTCCGACAAGAGTTCCAATATGTCTACTTGTTGTGATGTTGCAAATATCATAAGACGAGTTTTATAATAAATTTGTTAGATTTGTAAATATTGATTATTACTAACAGCTTTTAAACAACTACAATTTCAGCTTGTGTCGGGTAGATATAGATAAATCTTATTGTAAAGTTATTAGTCATTATATATATTCTTAATCTAGTATACCATATTAATTATAATTATTCTTTGTCGATTTTCACCGAGATTTTGGTAGGTAAAAGACTTCTTACAATATGGAAAAGTCAGGAAATCTCTTCGAGCTGATTTACTAGAAATACATGTGTCTATTTACTATCATTTAGCACCAGCAATTTAATAAGTCTTTGCAATGCGTTAATTGTTTTTGTTTCAAGCTAAGGCTTTTACGGATTTTTTTTTTACTAAAGTAATTTAGTGTTTTTTAATAGCATCTCACTATTTAGGAACCACTGGTCTATATTGTATTTATAAAGTGTATTCGTTCACCGAGGTTTATTCAAAGTTAGAACTATCGCACAGATTTAATGAAGGGCTTAAAAATGTTGTTGGAAACCATTGTACTAAATCATCAATATCCTCCCGCATCCGATCCATGCAGTATAAAATCCTAAATGCTCCTTATTTTGCCAGAAATGAACTAAATCCATAAAGACCTAAATATCGCTTTTTTAGCAGATGTAGTGAAAAAATAAATAAATAAAAATTAAATTCATCTCTCTGCTGACATCAACCTGGCCGATCGCTATTCCTGATCCTTCTGAAATTCAAATTGAAGAGCTACCCTACCAATGGGTTTCTTTTCACAATACTGAATTATGTATTCTAATAAAGCTAACAATTTAATTATTACATTCTGTTTATTCATTTCTAAATTCCAAAAAAAAAAAAAAAAGTATTTATGTTTTAAGGTGGGTACTGACTTTACGTGTTTGGATCCATTATAAGTTTCAAGAGATGTTTTATATGACAGTAACCTCGTGAAAACGGCCTCGTATACCATTCATTGGGTGTGGGCAGACATTAGCGTAGTGAATTTAATAATGGTGATGACATAAGTGGTCATCAGGTTTATTTTTGGAACCTGTTACATGGAGTAGGCATTTCAGCGGAAGAAGTTCAAATTTCTTCTTGAATTTATAGTTAGTAATATAGCATAGAAACAATTGGTCCGGTATTTTCAGAGGTTTCATTTTATGCCTGGAAGTAATATTTTATATTTTTTTAAATATTTTAATTTTGCCCGTTGAATGACTTATTTACCCGTTTAAAAGACTGACTCTCGATTTTTTCCACCTACTATAATTTCTACAATCGACTATACATCCTCAATATAGTGTTATATACATGTAAAAATTACATATTTGTCGCATACTTGTTACTTGTTGGAACCTTTAACAATGTTGTTAACAACTTGCACCCCTTCAGTTGTTATGAGAACACATTTTAGGTAGTATGTCAATGTTTTTAGGTTGGTTATTTCCAAATGAACATTTGTAATTATCCAGATTAACAAATATTAATCTTTCGAAATTCTAGGTTTTACACCCTAGTTGTATGAAATCCAAAAATCTATTTAATAAAGGATTCTCTAAGGCTATTCAGACGGTTTAGTTTTGATTTCGTAATAACGTCTATGTTCCTGAAAATGGTCATCTTAACGCTACATTATCATCCGACATTTCGTTTCAAAATGGCGGTTATGTTCTCTATGCCTTAATCATTAATAATGCTTTAAAAAAATAATTTGTTTATGTGAATGAATGAATACCTGAATGGATTTTTTATATACAGTTTTTAATTGTAACTTATTAAAAGTAAACTATGCGTTTTTTAACTTACGCTCAGTAAAAATAAATAATTTAATATATTCTTGTTGGTTGTTTATGAATACTAATGTAATATTTGCATAATGTACACTAAGTTAATCAATGTTATTATTTCAAGTTTTTTTTGTTTAAGTTGTTTATAATCAACCTGCTTGGAAGTTGTGGTTTAATATTGTATAATTTTTTTTAAATTATATTTACGACCATCAACTTGTCTTAACGCAAATGACTTGCGATAGAATTGAGGCTGAATTAATTCATTTACGTCCAATAAAATTGTAAAATACTTCATTAAGACAAAGTGAAAAAAAAAAAAAAGTAAAAAAAAGAAATACAATGGAGGGAAACACATGCAGTAATTACAAAACACTATAAAATGTAAATTTGTACGCAATGGTTTATTATTTACAAATAACTATATTAAGGTATAACTGTTAACATAGCGGTGGGGAGCGGGGTGGCCGAGCGTGTTAGCGCGCGTTGCTGTGAGCACGCGTTGCCTAGCAACAGATAACCAAAAAGTGAAAACCAAATAATTACGAGTTCTACTCTCGTGCTGGGGGATTTTATCTCGGCATATATCCCCCGCCCTCACCCCCTGGCCCGAGAGAACCCCCGTATAGCCTTCAAAGGCGAGGTAGGGGTGGACAAAAAAAAAAAAAATAAATAAAAAACTGTTAACATAGCTGTTAATAGTCAGTTACCTAAAATTAAAATCAATAAATAATCCAAAAGAAAATGGTATATTACCACTGTTAATTTCAAAACGCAATATCTCTGCTAGTTCTAAACCAATTTCAATGATTCTATTTCATTTTTTAGGAAATTTAATTTTGTGAAATTTTGGTATTTATTTATTAATTAGGAAAAAAGGATTATTTTATTCTTCATTCGGATTCTACGTATCTTGTAACGTAAACTCTCAAATTTTGAGGCATGAGGGTAATTTTTTGTGTGTGTTTGGTCGATTACAAAGGTTCATTATTGAAAAATAATAATCGGGAAAAAAAAATTTAAAATGAATGAACAACTTCAACAGGCTCATATCTATGCAAACTATTTACAGTTTGACGGGAGAACCCCGATTCAGGCTTGTCCCTCAAAGTATAGAGATAAAAGATGAAGCAGAGATCCCAGCGCCTCCCTCTCTCAACCTCCTCACTGGAATAGATCTGAGGATACTTAATATAGCCAAAACAATACCACTCTTGAGGGTGATCTGCCCTTTGCGATAGCTTTTTATTCCATCAGGTCTCGGGGGCTACTACCGTTAGGGGTGGGAGGAGCATGGCATGAGAAAGATCGAGGGACTCAAATAATAGTTAAGAAAATTATTTCAAAATTACATAGTTTGTTTGTTTATTCTTTTAACGTCACATATTGCTAATCGGACGATGCTACGGTGGGAGTTCTAAAATTTGCCTATCCAGGTTTTATTAGGATAGAGATCATTAACGAGTACCTGACATTGCACAGGCTCGGGATCACCTCTTAACGTCCCTTGCAAAGGACGCCATAACTAAGGATATTACTCCAATTAAATAATCCTATGGCCACCCGCAGGTTTGAACTCGCGACAAAAAAAAATGTACCTTGGACTGCAGTTGGTAAAATTACATGGTATTCCTCCTTGTTGTTATTTTGGATTTCAATAACACAGCGTTTCCGTTCATTGTCTTGTTCTAAAGATATTATTTCGGTTCTTTATATTCCAACGGATGGTCATATCGGGGTCGTACTTCCCATTGAAGTTCCCAACTCGGTCTTTAGGGAAAGTCCGTTAAACTTTATAACCCCTTTAATTCATCTTTTCCTTTTTTCTCAGCCATTAGCCCGGCCTTTTCTGGGTTAATGTCCTTGTTAATTTCTGTCCATTCTTTCTTTAGAAAATTTATGGTGGACTGGAGGCCTTTGTTATTGTTCGCCGGATTCGGCTGGTCATCCGGGAAAGTGGGATTTTTTTTACTATATCCGTGTTCTTCTGACCCCAATGTGAACCATACCTCCCTTCCTTTCGTGTGAAGGATGCATTGCAAGCTACTGCGACGACTTCAGTTGTTTTTTTTTAACCTCCGCTGACAAATAACATAATTGGCCGGGCTACTACGTATTAAACCCGTGGAAGAGAAGTCAAAGGGAAAACTGACTCACTTCCTGACTATGCAATTTATTCAATGCCGTTTGCATTACAAATGGTAGGGGGGCATCTCTTCTTGCCAAACCTCTACAACTCCTGCTGACTACTAATTGCCAACCAAGGCACAGCAGAATTGTTCACCTCACGTAGTCTTTATTCGATTTTATACATTTTATCTCGAAATTGGTCTTCTGTATTTTTATGAAGTTCGTCAAATCTATTATTAACTGGTCATATACATAAAGTAGGATTAATCGTTTGACGAGTCATAACGCCAAATTCTTAACTTAAACCTCTGAAGTACCTTAAATTCGTGTAGGTGGAAATAATCGGGAGTCAGTCTTTTTTTTTTTTTTTTTTTAATATTTTAATTTTGCCGACGTTTCGGCTCAAACTTGTGAGCCATCAGCAGGGCGTTACTGAGCCATATCCAAGCCCTAAACAGTTTATACTTGGACATGGCTCAGTAATGCCCTAATGATGGCTCACAAGCTTGAGCCGAAACGACGGCAAAATTAAAATATTAAAAAAAAACTGACTCCTGATTATTTCCACCTACAATAATTTCTACAGTCGACTATACATTTTCAATATATTTAACATAATTTAATAAATAAAATTGACCATCTCCCGTTGTCAGTATTAATAAAGAAGTGTATGAAAAAGAAGTTCTAGGAATTCGATAATAAACTAAAGGTGAAAAATCTCTATACGTACTGAGTCCAAGACGCTTCAGGGTTATTATTTTTTTCCAAGTCAAAATCGTGCCCAAATATTATTGCAACAATTTTTCCATATAGCATGTTTCAGAGTTAAGTGGACAGGCTTAAGGGTTGAATAAGGACCTCAGAACAAGAAAAAAAAAAAAAAGGACTACGGAGATGTATCCGGAAATGTGCAGTTGAGGAGCTTGAGTCGGAAATCAAATGTTACAGTCGAAAATGTTTTCCAGGCATTATATGAGCTTCTGGCTTCTCAGGAATGGATATGCTTTATATTCTACAAGAATTGGTTTCAAGCAATTGAACCTAGCGGCTCTAGGCACGATGATATCTGAGTTAAGGTTCTAAATTTTTTTTTTTTTTTTATGATCTAACAGTGTAAAATTTAAAAGTAATCATGGGAAACGGATTTAAGAGAGTTGTTTGAACCATAGGATGTTAAGAAACACTATCATGCGCCTTACACACATTAATCTAGTCTCCTGAAAATGTGTTATCAAGATTTTAAAACAGATAACAAAATCCTCTGACAGAATGAATACTAGCCAATGTGTCCTAGCAACAGAGAAAGTCGAGGATGTTAAAAACATATGAAAAAGTCAGGAAATTTGTACTTTGTTCTGGGAAAATGGTCTCTAGATTACAAAATTTCTTCTTCACTCTGACAAAAGTTCCAATATGCTTACTTGTTCATTCAAACATGAAAGAAAAGCTCTTAAAGTTTATATAGATATATTGATTGTAAATAATTTGTATATAAATTGTTAGTCAAATTTGTAAGTATTGATTATTACCAACTGCAGTATCCAAGTTCATCATAATTCATTGGTAGATCAACTTAAACAACTACAATTTCAGCTGGTGTCGGGTAGATATAGTTGAATCTTATCGTAAAGTAATTAGTCATTATATATATTTTTTATCTTAATATAAAATATCAATTACAATTATACTTTGTTTTGTCGATTTACACCGAGATTTGACCTGGTAAAAAACTTCTTACAATATGGGAAAGTCAGGGAATCTCTTTGAGCTGATATGTTTTGCACCCTGCTAACTCATTTCTCATGAGAGACATGCACATAAATATTTTACTCTCCAGCTTAGGAAATCATCTTATAAAAGACTTATGAATAGACTTCGACGCATCTTCTTGATTCGTCAGTATTAGTAAAATTTAAAATTGTTCCGATTTTCGGTCAGAATTCTTGTCAAAGAGCTCTTCCTTAGACAGAACAAACCTATTGTTGGATTTTGAAAGCGAATCGGAGTGTGTTCCAGACAACAAACATTGCTAATGTTCATGTACTCTACAACTATTACTGTTTTTGTTAGTTTTGAGGCTGTGGCGTCCATTAGCGACCCGTTTCCCAGGACTTCCTCATCCTGGAACAATTGAATGCGAACTTCCGCTTCCATCGCCATTAACCCAAATAACCAGCGGAGGCAGGTGCGTGGTGCGTATCCATCTCCTTTCTGCCCAATGGCAGATCATCGAACTCTCCCCACGTCCCCGTGAACCTTGAACCGTATTGTGCCCGTTGTCGATAAAATATCGTTGTTAATAATTGTTGTGGCAGGTGTTTTCCTTGAACTTTGAAAACACAGCTCAGCGTTTTTTTTTCTTCTATTGCGTCTATCACGATACTCACAATATTACAAAATGTCGATCTCTTATTGGATATTGATTAAACATAGAATTTGTTACAATAATATCAATGTCATTGGCCAATACTAATTTAGTAGTGTTTTTTTTTTCTTCTGTTTTTTTAAATTTATATTGGTAACTTTTTATCGTAGGTAGAAATAATCGGGACTCAGCCGTTTTTTTTTAATATTTTAATTTTTCCGACGTTTCGGCTCAAACTTTGGGCCATCATCAGGGCTACAACCATTAGAACAAAATAGATACATATCAGTATGATAATAAAAAATCTGGTGCGCGCAACACACGACTTTCATTTACCTCCGTTGTTAAAATCAATTGAAGAATTGTTAAATACATGTAGAGATAAAAATAAATTGTTAAAGAATCAATTAAATTGAATTTCAATAGAAACATCTGTTAAATAATCTATTATATTTTTATCTACAACAATCAGTTAGTATTAGGGGTAATCACCTCCAACTCAAATATCAAGATGATCACTACTTGGGGCTCTGCTTCCTTGGCATGCCGCCAGGTGGCAACTCGGTCAATATGAATTTCTCTTTTCAGGAAGCAGAAATTGTTAGTTGTATCGGCTTTTCATCACTCCCCATTACCCTTTACAATGCCGTGTATCATATAATACTTTTTTCTAAAATCTTTAACTATCTAACGGTATATTATACATTTATATTACTATTATTGTGTTCAAAAACAAAAAAAAATTGCATAAATAAATATGTTTGCACTTTTCTGCTTTAGTTGTTTATCAAATTCGCTCAACATAGATATTTAGCCGTCCTTCATCAGTGCCATTAAGATGATGTGGTTAGTATTTTGGAATGTACAAAATTAAAGGTAGTTTAGAGCAAGACAATTTAAAATATCGGCATTTAAACCCTGTTAGACTATTTCAATCAGAATTAAGCTTACATGATATTAAAGCCTATTAAATTTTACATTGATATAGTGAGTTTAATCAAAATCGTTAGAGCCGTTATTGAGAAAATAGTAAAAAGGTGCTAGATGCATGAGATAAAGTAGGGCTTCTGGTCAGCCGATATTAGTGAAAAAGATGCTGTATCATCTCGGGCGTATAGTTGTCTTAAATATGAAATTTCATTTTCGTACGTCTTATGGTTTTTACGCCAGACTTAACACACACACAGATCTTTTTTGGGACTTGGTTATTTGGACTCAGAAGACCCTAAAACGTGTATTTCCGTCGAAAACTGGTATTCGAAAATTTTCCCGATCGCAATACTTTCCCTTACTATATATAGTAAGTGAATGTAAACATCTTGAATATTGTGACAATGATATAATTTTAAATAAAATAAAAATTATACCAATATACATAAATATTATCTATACAAATAATGATAACATAAAATATTATGATGCTCAGCATGAAATCGAAACATTAGACTTTAATATAGAGGTTTACAAAAAAAAAAAAAAAAAAAATGTATCTATATATAAACGTACCATTACAGAACCATCTCAAGGATAAACTGAGAAAAAACGAAAACATCGATAGATGGTATGGAGCGGGTTGATGTAAAAACGTATAACGTATAGAGGATAAGACTTTTTTAATTTTTTGAGATAGAGATGGGATGTATGGAATCGATCTGTACTGGGAACAAATGACGGGCTGTGGAGAGTTACTTACTTTTTAATTGGGTAAAATATAAACAATTGTAAGAATGGATTATTTTCTGTATACAAGCTCTCTGACCTTGATAGTGCATATATTATTTGTTATTATATGCATAATATGACGGTTCTATGTGGTAACACAGCTCCAACCTTTCTATTTTTAATGGTTTTAGAATGTCACACAACGCTGAATTATGGAGCTTGTATCCCATCAGCATAATTGAGTTGACAGCACCGCAGCGACTTAAATTTGAGTGTATGTTGTTAGATTTTGTAAAGAACTAATTCATAAAAAGATTTATGGCTCTAAAACTTCTACTTTTCGAGAGATAGGCCGAAGCGTATTTGGGAGGATTTTGTTAAGTCTGATCTCGGTTACTTGTGCTTGGACGGTGGTCATTGGATGAATCTGTATGTGCAGCATTTGTTGGTATCATCATAGGATTATTATTATTAGTATCATGTATAATATGAATTATCCAAGATACGTTATATTACAAGTTAAATGTAAACAATGATGTATGTGAAAAAAAAAATTAAACACATTTAGATTTTTCATTCTATTTATATATATATATATTGTATTTTTATTAACTTTTGGTCAACTAAATGGTTCATTTTTAGCACAAAAAATCAAAAATTATTAAAGCAGCAAGCTAAAGTGAGATTTATGTAGTCGTTTGATGATCACTCGTTCTCTTAAACTTTGTTTAATTATTGATTATTTTAGCAATTATTTAAGTCACAGTTTGATAGCAACTGAACTGTTACAATAAGAGATTCCCTTCTGCACATGGCACATTTGAAGTCTGCCTTTGCTGAGGTCTGCAAAAATCCTTAAGGATTCAACCCGAAAGAATATAGAATACATTAAATTCTAGAGATAAAAGTCTTCATATAAAAGAGAATATTTTAATATGGTAGTATCTTATCCTTCTTTATTGCTATGTTTATATTTATAATTACGGCATTTTTTGAGGCGGAAACGTGACGCACTTGGCATCTGCGCTAGCTGCGATTGCCACTCGCTATTCCCTAATTATTCATCTTATTTTGATTTCCGGTTTAGAATGTTATTCGAATATAAATTTTCAAAACCTCTGGACAATGTTAAAGGATATCAACCTCTTCCTATATCTTGGCTATTGTGTCCTATTTTCTTAATTAGCTGAGTCGTCATTTCCAAATTAGTTCTTGGAGAGAATTAATTTTTAAAATATCAAGTTTTTTGTCGATATCCAATTTTCGAATACATTTGTCTTATTTTGTATCACAAAATTAAACAAGAAAAATGTAAGAAAAAAATTAGTAAAATTTTATTTTATTCATTTTTTTTTTAGTTTGTTTTTTGAGGAAGGTATTTAGTTAATCTATTTTCATTTATAGAAGTACCAGAATTTTTTTTTATTTTATTCTTTTAATTGTTTATGAATTGAAAATTAATGTTTAGTAATTATTATAATCATCGTTGTAAACTTATATATTTACTTGTGTTTTTATCAATATTGATAAGGTGATAATTGAAGGTTCTTAAGAGAAAGCAAATAAAAAAATTCGGTATTTAAGCCCTCTCAGACTATTTCAATCAGAATGAAATCTACATGATATTAAAACCCATTAAATTTTACATCCATACATCGATTTAAATCGAAAACGTTAGAGCCGTTTCAAAAAGGTACAAAAATACATAGTGTCAAGTAGCTCTTCTGGGTAGCTAATTTTGATGAAAAAGTTTCTGTAACATTTCAGGCATACTCTCTCTTAAAATATGATATTATAGTTTTGTAATACTTATCGATTTCCAGCTAGACGTACCACACACACAGACCTTTTTGCGGGACTTGGTCATTTGGACTCAGAAGAACCTAATATGTGTGTTCTCTGTGAAAATCGTAAAAAGGTGTAAACTGCCTGGTATAAAGTTTCCCTTCTAGTCCGCCGATTTTGTTTAAAATGTTGCTGTAACATTTCACACATATTCGCTCCTGAAATATGAAATTTTAGTTGCACTCAACGTACATTTTTTTTAGATAGACTGGCTACAGGCACACACACATACTTAATTACGGGTCTTGGTCATTTGGATTCAGGAGACCCTAAAATTTTCGAACATTTTCACTATCTAATGCAATATTTCAATATTTGTTCATTTATAGGTAAGTGAAAATGAAAACACTTTCCTAAATTGTGATAGATAATTAATCAAATAAATAAATTCGATAATAAAATAATGATGTTTCTAAAATTGATATAGAACCTTTTGGAAATTATGGATTCCTTCATGTGATTATTTAAGTTTGTAAAAACAGACCTAAAGTCTTATAATGCCGCGGTACGAATTGTATATGCCTATACTTGATATTCGAACGATTTTCCTATTCTTTGACTAATTAGCTGTAGTTTGAGGATTCCCGTCCTACAGTATAATCTACCACTCCATTCCTCCATAGTTTTTCGGATGTGGTATTGCATATTGCCAAAAATTAAAAGCGATTTAAAAGTGTCTCCGTTTTTTTTTTTTTTTTCATTTTAAAAATATCATACCTCGCGTCGCGCATTGTAATATAGAACACCTGTTTGGAAGAGGTTCATAGCTGAGCCTCAATATAGAGAGACACATCATGAGGTAAATATGTAACTCCCCTCACAGACTCACACAGCTGGTCAATACTCGGCCTATAAGATGCTATTCTTAGGGTATAGGCTCGTTTATAGTCCGTCCCAGCCTCTCAACTGATGGATGTGTCCGCTGGGTATTCTTGTACTGGTCAAATTGACGTCAATAGATTTGTTTGTCGGATGGACATGTTTGGACCTCTGTCTTCATATCCCGCGTCAGAACGGTTCCTCGTGTCTTGTCGGAAACCGGATAACATTAATTAACCATGCCCTCTCAAGCATGATGTTGCAATGGCTTTCATAATCTTCTCTTAAATTCCTAATCCAGACTAGACATCAAGATATGGTTCATCTGTAAAAATCTCGAGTCTTACTGAATGATATCGTGGGTTACATACACACGAAGTAAAATTCAAGCACAGTTGTCTCGTTTCCAATCTCATGAAATGCAACTCTAAATTTTCTGAATATTGATAAAACTTTAAGTACCGTAGTTCTACTGATTTAAAGTTTCTTAGAATGTTACATATTTTTTTAATAATATTGAGGATGTGTAGTTGGCTGTTGAAATAATGGTAGATAGAAATAAACGGGAGTTAGTGTTGTTTTTTTTTTATATTTTAATTTTGCCGACGTTTCGGCTCCAACTTGGGAAACATCATCAGGGCATTGCTGAGCCATGTCAAGCATAAATTGAGGAAAACCTGGTTTGTGATTAACTGAAAACTGAGGTTTTTCCCAATTTATGCTTGACATGGCTCAGTAATGCCCGTTTATGATGGCTTACATGTTTGTGCCGAAACGTCGGTAGAATTAAAATATTCAAAAAAACGACTCCCGATTTTTCTACCTACAATATTAAAATAATAATATTGTAATTTGAACTCATTTTTATAGCTAAAAAAAAAAAAAGCCTGTACCACTACAACCCATGAAGGGTCTTGGGTTCAGTACATATAGAGATTCGTACTGTTTCTAGGCCAACGGCAGTGCAATGAGGTGATAAGGCCTTAATCACGCTCAGCCGTCAGGTTTTTCCCCAATTATTTTGGGTACCCAATTTAAAGAGGCTGGGTCTGCCCCAGGAGGGTCTCCATACCCTAGGGTCGCCCCCCGACTGAATTAACAGAATAAATAATATTCCGCCACAGCCGGGATTCGAACCCAGGACCCAGAGCACAGCAGACTAGCGCTCTATCCACTAGACCACGCCGCTCCCTTTTCATAGCTAAATGAGTTCTAATTTTCACTTCCACTTACCGTTATGTATTCATTGAGTCCAAATGACCAAGCCCCGCAAAAAGGTCTGTGGGTTTGTAGGTGGCATGTTAGCTCGAAAACTGTATGTTTTATAAAATTGAAATTTTATATTTTACTCGTAGTAGCGTATATGCCTGAGAGACACACCAACTTTTTTATCAAAATTTACGAACCATAACTCACTTTATACAATGCATTTAGCACGTTTTTACGATTTTTCCCAAAACGGCTCTAATGATTTTAATTAAAGTCGCTGTATCGATGTAAAATTTAATGAACTAATATGTGATTGCCGCGCCTAAGTTTTATCTGTATCAAATTACATATGGTTTATTCGATTTAGGAGTGCTCATAATTTTTTCATGTTATTTCTGAAATTCGTCGAGATTCTGTAAACACTAACCAATAACATTCGAAAAAAGATAATTAAAAGTGCTTTACGCTTATTTAAGCCGCTTATGTCGTTTGGACTTTGTTATTATATGTGTTATTATTATCTTATGTGTTAGTACCAACTGTTTAAGTAGAGCACTGTTGTCATTTAGTAAAATATAAATTTGAATCATATAGTAACTAAAGATGTTCTTATAATATTAAAGGTTATCTTTTATATTATTCCGCTAACTTCATACGAAATCTTGAGAAATTCAAAATTAAAATCTTCTCTGGTTTTAAATAAGTATTTTGAATATAATTAGCTCCTTATTCCTTTAAAAATTTAGCTTTGGCAAAAACAAAAACAATCTTTTAATGAAGATAGAAGTAAAATAAAAATTATCTATTTGGTATCGTAAATAAGTTTAGTCATAGCACATGTATAGTTGATAGGATCCTCAAGAAACGTCCTATACAATTGCTGTAGGTTAGTGGAGAAGGATCATCTAACGTCTAAGATGGGCTGAGTGTTCTATGCAAACATGTCTCTCCTATCTGACTGATACTATAAGAAGATAGATGAGTTTACCGAAGAAGATAAGAAGTGTGTACTCCGTGTATATGTATATATATGTACATATATATACACTCACAGAGGGAGGAACTTAGCCTGCACAGAGGAGGAAGATAGCCGGAACGCGGTGCCGACCCACTGCCCTTCTTCGGCTCTTCCGTTAGCGGCCCATCTCCGCATCCTCCTTCACTTTCTTGGACCATTTTCTTTCTTCACGTCCTCTCGGGCTTCGCCATCAGCAGGGTATGATTGTGGCAGTCACCTGTCCTCGAGGAGTCTGACCTGGAACGTAATATGGGGCGTCTTGATCTCATGGCGTATATCATTGTGCTTTCCAGGAGCGCTTCAGAAAGGGGGATCATGGATAGTTCGAACTGTTGATTTTCTTTATTTTGATTAGAATAATATTATTTATAGTAAATTTATCTTAATATCCTAGTCTCGTTTAAGAGTACACCTGTGGCGGGATAATTATTGTTCTGCTGTTTATATTATATATTCTTAAGATATGCTTAAAAATCTTTTAGTAGAATAAAAATGTCCATATATTTTTTTATATAAAAGCATTTTCCTTCCCAACATTTCTTTTTTCGGTTTTTAAATTAAACCCATTTCAATGAACACTAGGAAACCTAAATAGAAAATAGTAATAATAATAATAGGCTTACCTAACACGAAGGTTCGTTGCCGCTACCACCAAATTCCGCTTACACAGGTTCGTCCAATGATCACCGTTCAAACCCATGCTCCCAAGATCAACGTTTACGCAATCCTCCCATCGACGCTTCGGTCTACCTTTTCGAGCCTGCCAGTCGGAGTCGGTTCAGCGTATACCAATTTTCTCGGTATCCGTTCCTCACCGAGCCCGACAACTTTACTCGCCCATTTGACTCTCCGCGATGCAATCAACTCAATTATATTGTATAAGCTCCGCCATTCCGCGATGTGCTACCTTCTAAACTCCCCAGTGGCTTCATCTCCCTTGGGACCAAATATTTTATGCAGTACCTTATTTTAGAAAACCTTAAGCTGCTGTTCATCCTTCAAAGTAAGCGGCCACGTTTCACATCCGTAAAGGATCATCGGAAGATTAATAGGTTTAGAAATTCTAACCTTTATGTTTTAGACAGAAGCCGCGAGCTAAGTAATTTAGCGACTAAACAATAACACGCAATTCCCGCCTTTAACGCAATTCCCGCCTTTAACGCAATTCCCGCCTTATTTCCTCCTGGATTTCATTTTTTCTTGTTATCATCGAATCTAAACACTTAAATTTCTCTACGTGTTCAAAAGTATGCCCTGATATATCAATATCACCAATCTCGCTTCAGTTTCTGTTACTAATCATATATTTCGTCTTATCGATATAGAAAATATAATAATAGGAAATTGAAGTGCTCTATCCTTCCGTTTTTTGAGCTCTATGTACTGTACTATATATATGATAGGTTCGTGCACTTGGTCAATTTTGTATGTCATGTGCTATTTGCACTCTATATGCATGGTTCGATGTTGTGCCGAAACGTTTTAGTTCAGGAAGAATACTTGTGTGGAAAAAAAAATGCTGTAACTTATTACTCAATGATTTATTTATTTCTTTGTTAGAATGTTCTTGAGTAGAAAAATCTATTAAAATTTGTTTCTATCTTCAAAAATAACAGAGCTAAGGTATAAAATCATTTTTAATTGGTCGACATTTTAAAACTAATCAGCTGATATCAACTTCCATTTTTTAGAACTATCGTTGGATGTCCTGGTAATTTTAGTTTAATAGTTTCGGTGGACTGACGATTTTTTTTTTCATTCGTTATTCGGGTTCTACTTGCTTGAAACCTAAGAAAATAACATTTGAGAGGGGTTAGTTTTTTTTGCTCGATTACAAAGGTTTATTATTGAAAATAATACAATAAAAATATGTTATTTCTGTCTTGTTATAATTTATTATTAATTACCCGTTTATAATTAGGTAATCTTTGACAGATAAATATGTTTATATAATGTGATAATTATAATCAAATATATAATTTAGCATATTTTTTTAATCACTTTTCCGTGTACATATTATTATATTTTTATAATTTTTTTATGATTCTATACCCTGGCCCGTAGTGAAACTAGATCGCTTGCTGAATGACCTCTCACTTAAGATCCTGTAAAGAAAACTGTGCCGTGTATAACGGACTGTAACATGAATTATTTTACCTTTCTCTAATTCCGGGGGCAGCCGAGTTGAGAGCGCGCCCGGTCTGCCCACGCTACCTATCGCTCCATCTTCCTATAAATAGCATAATGTATGCTCTGTCTCCTCTATATCTATTTATATTGTATGCATATATAAATATATTTATATGTATATATATTCCAATACGTACATGTTTGGCGTCACCGTTGTTTAACGGTATCTCAGTGCTGTGTATGATGTTTTCCATTGATGTTAGGTAGATATGGCAGAAATTTGACCCTTCAGGTTATTTATTTTTAATTTTTTTTTAAATACAATCACATTATAATAACAGTCGCAATCTAATAAGGTTAGTTAACTCTTTACGATGTGGAATTATTTTCGCTCTGGTATTTGGAGAAAGGACATAAGTGTCAGTAGGAAGGTGTGGATGTGCATTTTCTTATTATATATATATATATATATATATATATATATATATATATATATATATATATATATAAATTATTTTTTATTTATTACTTAAAACAATTTTTATTAAGTAAAATTACAATCTGTCCCAATTTGGACATCAATAGTAGTGCTGAAAGATATCATACATACTACATTCATACAATATTTACACAGCATAAAATTACAATAAAATATATACACAATAATGAATCAATTATACACAATAATGAATCAATTATACACAATAATGAATCAATATTTTTTTATCTAGTTTCTCGATATGTTTTATTATTAATTATTTTCACCCTTGCTATATTGTCTCTCTGGATCGAATTAAATAAAACTCGGTTCAGTAATATGTTTTAACAGTAGGAATAATTTATAGTACATTCGGTATGTATACCTGAAATTTCGTGGTTTTTGTTTTGGCATACTCCACAACCGCTCCTTGATGAGTTCTTTGAATTCTTTACCTCTTTTTTCAACCTTCACAATTTTTATTTTAGTGAAAATACAATCTTAATGAAGGAACTTTCAGTTGTTTTATGCTAATTTGTTCTAGGATTTTAAAACAAATTTATAAGTCTCTTGCAATTCGCAATTTGAATCTTGCAACCATTTTACTTCTTGCTGGTTTAGTTTTTAACTTTGATAGATATACGTACAATGATATATTTCTTTTTTCAAAGGTCTGTAATTAATTATAATATTAATCGAAAGAAAATATTATTTGTGCATGTAATTATTTGACCGTTGATAATTACTGGAAGGAATTAGTCAGGGTGGCGGTCATTAAATGAAACAACTAAATAGTTTCACCTATTTATTGTTTGCCAACGTTTCGACCCCCCCTTTGTGGGTCATTATCAAGGCGCATGGTGGATGAATGGAAACTCCTAGTTTCTAGTAACGAAACGTTGGCAAACAATAAATAGGTGAAACTATTTAGTTGTTTCATTTAATGACCGCCACCCGGACTAATTCCTTCCAGAAAATATTATTTTATCTTTTTTTTTTTTTTTTTTAAATAAAGAAATTAATTTTTGTTAACCTTCTAAGTTATCCCTGCTTTCTACCATTCTTGCTCATCGCTTCTAGTATAAACAAGGCTTTATAGACCGATATGAAGGATCCACTTTGGACTCAAAAGAAGACAATTAGACCAACTATTAGGTATATTATCCAGGTTACATCTCTCCAAATTTTACTGAACTGACTATCAAAGAGAGGATCCCAAATGTGTCTCACGATTTTGATGATTTTTTTAAAGGTAAACTTAGACATAAAACTATAAGCATCTGCAAAATAGTAGGGGCCAACGCTTTCCCTTTTTAAAACTAACATTCAAAATTTCAGTCCTATTATTAAATTGTATGCGGCAGACTAACAGTTTGAATCAATTTCACCGAAACACATGAATCACCAACTACCCATGTAAAACACTCCGACGCCTTTTGAGATATTTAGTTAAGGTTCCACTCAACTACAAACATCTTATTCGACATTTGGGTTTGAATTTTTGGGACCTTTATATACCTTCGAATACTTATCGTATCCAATCCTTTCAATGCTAGATTCTTAATATCGCATAAGTTGCTGATTTGCTCCGAACTAATAATAATGATAATCTTCTGAGGCGTTTGAAATGAAGGACCGTGAGACCTTCTGGTTTAGCATATCTACTTGAGTGCTGCAAATAGGTAGTTTCTAGGTTTTTAGCACGTTTACTTGTTTTATTATGTCGTTAAATATTTGTAAATTTCAATAAAAATATATTTAAAAAAAAACATTTCAGCCGTTAGTTTTTAACTTAAGATTATATTTGCCTCTTGGACACATTTGCAATTTTTTTTTTAAAATCTCCACTTTGTTATATATGACCTCCGGAGTCATTTATAGCCTTTACGTCACTTATTTATATATATCTATAATTATAGCCTTCCAAGTGACTGAAGAAATGACTTTATGTATAAAGTTGTCAGAGGGCTGTCAGACCTAGCGACAGATACAAATTAGCTCTCGGCTTAGGATCTCAGAGCTGGCCAACTCTAGTCTATGCTCCTTGTTATCATTGTTAATTGCTCGGCACTAATTGTAATTCATATAATTTTTTTTTAATGTTTTGGTAATTTACTCCTTAATTGGAGTGAGTTTATTCATTCGCAGAGACTTCAAAAATATAAAAAAAGACTCTGTGTTTTAAAATGATAATTACACTGAACTAACAAAAAACTACTAATACTACCTGTTAAAGGTTGTGTTCAGTATTTAGTAGTAATATATATTTTGTAGGATCGGTGTGGTCTTGTGGATAGAGCGCTAGTTT
The DNA here is from genome assembly GCA_023052935.1 of Piezodorus guildinii. Classification (NCBI taxonomy): domain Eukaryota; kingdom Metazoa; phylum Arthropoda; class Insecta; order Hemiptera; family Pentatomidae; genus Piezodorus; species Piezodorus guildinii. The sequence continues at coordinate 47,059,944 of CM041297.1, read as the reverse complement.
ACTGTTCTCCGGGTCCTGGGTTCGTATCCTGGCATTGACAGAATATTATTTATTCTGTTAATTCGGTTGGAGGACGATCCTGGGATATGGGGACCCACCCTCTTTAAAGTTGGTTTGGACCCTATCACATTGCACGGCCACTGGCCTAGAAACTGTACGAATTTCTATATATACTGAGCCTCGAATCTCTATTATGAGTATTGGAGGTACAGGTTTTTTTTTTTCTTCTTTTATATTTAGTAGTAATGTAATATTGTTTTTGTCACCTCAGCAGAGATGTGGTTTGGTTGAAATTAAGATGAACACCCAGATTTTCCCTAAATTTTTAGAGGCTGAATGGGCTTCAGGAGGGTCTTCCTAAATAGCGTCTAAAAAAAAAAAACATGTACCACTACAACCCATGAAGGGTCTTGGGCTCAGTACATATAGAGATTCGTACTGTTTCAAGGCCAACAGCAGTGCAATGAGGTGATTAGGCCTTAATCGTGCTCAGCTGCCAGGTTTTTCCCCAATTAATTTGGGTACCCACTTCATAGAGGCTGGGTCTGCCCCAAGAGGGTCTCCATACCCTAGGGTCGCTCCCGACTGAATTAACAGAATGAATAATATTCCGCCACAGCCGGGATTCGAACCCAGGACCCGGAGCACAGCAGACTAGCGCTCTATCCACTAGACCACGCCGCTCCCAAATAGCCTATAAAACCTTCGAAAAATAGTCGCTCACGAGCTGTATCTAACCTAGCCCCTGTTTTATGATGTTAGTGCCTTTTGTGATAATGTGTCAAAACAAACAGGTGTAACATACTGTTTATGAACGCAGGCCTGGGACGTTCCAAGGAACTTCCATTCATAATTAATTAAATAGTGGATGGGCTGTATGTCTAATTAACAGTGGAATGTTTAATAAATGAATATTTTTAAATCTATATTTTGTGCTATTCGGATTACACAATATTAATATGTGTTAGTGCTTATCTTATTTTCTATTGTACATATCTGATGAGGTGGACAATTTCTCCTGTTTTCCCTCTTCCACTTCTTTCTCGGCCCGTTTGGTTGGCCTGCTCCTGGGGTTTACTCCTCCCTGATGTAGAATAACTATTACGTAGAAAAATGTCTAGTTAAAATGGGGGGCACATGTGCTCAATTTACCAGACTTGTCTCCCAGGGCTTATATTTTCTTGAATCTTTGCAGAGCTACATTCCCCCAGGTGCCGCTTGATTGTGCTTATGACCGCTATAGGGCAGCACTTAAAATGGGCCCTGTTCCCTTAAAAAATAAACATCATGAAAACATGTTTTTTTAATTTAAGAACTCCATTTTAAGCTATTGAACACAATTTATAATAAAAATTGAAGCCTAACTAGAAAGACTGTACTTTGCGACTAGAAGCATGTACAGTGAGAAAAGTTTGTCCTCCAATGCAAAAATAAGGCACTACTGTACAGTAGTAAGACCAACTATATTGTATGGTATGGAAACAGTTTGCCTTCCGAGTCTTGAGAAATTTCTTAAGATTAAGAGAAAAATTCTTAGGAGACTTCATGGACCCAAAATAACACAAGAGGGCTACAGGCTAAAATCCAATGAAGAAATATATAGAAATTTGTAAAACCTTGAAGTAGTCATCAGAACTAGGAGATTAAAGTTTGATGGCCATATGGTAAGAATAAACAATCAGAGGCTGAACAAACAGATTTTTCGCCAGCAGAAGTTCTAGGCTATAAGAATATGGGTGGTTATGCAAAGCAAATAAAAGAGGAGCTCGATAGGTTAAAAATCTAGGATATAGACTGCTTAGATAGAGAGATTTCCGGGAAGAAAATAAAAGAAGTTGGGGTTCTTACAGGAAAAACAAAGAAACGGGGGAGAAAATGGACAAAGGAAGAACGGGAGAAACAGTCCAGGAAGATGAAAGAATATTGGAGAAAAAGGAAGATGAAAGATGTGAAGAAGACAGAATGATATTCACGTGGTCCTTAATGGCCAATTCGTGAAAAAAAAATGAAGAAAATACAGTAATTTAATATTTATACGTTGAAAGTACGTGAGAGCGTATGGTAATTCACTCACCAAATCTCACGAATTTTCAACTACCTATTCTCTCACAGTGTAGCGCACCTTTAAAAAGGGGGTTAACTTGGAACACCTAGTTACCAAAAATTGAGCTAGATGCCGCTTGTGAGAGCGACAATTTTTCACAGGTTTTAGACGCTATTGTCTCCCTATCCTATGGCAAACCCACGGCTGATATTACAGGAAAAAAAATGACTGATTCCTGACTATTCCACCTATAATAGTTTCTACAGTCGACTATACATCCTCAATAGAAAAAAAATACCTTATCTCATTCATTTTTGAAAATGGAAGCAGAAGATATATGTTTAGCTGCACAAACTATTAGCTTTCATAAATTTAACAAGAAATTTTAAAAATACTTAAAAGGTCTTATTTTTCGTGGCACTACCCTTTTACAAATTCTTTTTTGTTTTTGTTTAATTGAACAATTTTGCCACAGTGACCTATGTAGCAAATAACTTACATTTGTCATGTTTAATACATTATATATTATATTTTATTATATATATATATATATATATATATATATATATATATATATATATTATTTGTTATTATATATTCAAGTCATGTTTAATACATATATATTAACAAATTATAAAGCACGTAAACGACGTTGTTAGTTATAACGTTCAGTACACAATCTTTGTTGAGGAAAATGTAAAATGTTAAATGAAATAAGATCTTATAAAAATACTCATTTATGCTGCCATAAATGTCTATTGGAAGTATTGCTACAAATAACTTGTAATTCTTCTGAAGGTTTCTTCGGCGCCATGGTCCATGAAGAACCTTGGCCTCCTCAACTATTCTTCGAGAACCAATTAAAGAAAAAACATTAGGCAAGTCATTTCATTCATTCGGCTGTTGCCTTCTCCAATTTCAATCAATGACACAATTTAATGCGTATCGAACCTTTAGGATCTATGTATAGTAAATTAAAACAACACGATGATAGTGTTGTGCTTAGTTTTAGCCTTCCGTGCTCAAGATTGCAAATTCAAACCCGACAGAGGGTCCTAGGTTTTTTTTAAGACAGTGGAAATTTCCTTCGTTGTGTCATCCTTGGGTGGGGACGTAAAAATGGTGGTCTCGAGTCTGTCCGATGTCAGGTACTCCTTTAAGATCCGTGGTCTACTAAAAACCGAATGGGCGAAATTGCGGACTCCAACTGTAATTATCGTTCGATCAGCCACTGTAGCATAAAAATGACTCTAAATGAATAAACCAGTTACAAACCAGCTTAAGTTGTAAATGATTTAAACATTTCGGAATTAACATTAAATTTATGTAGACCTGACAGACGATGGCTTATTTATGTCATAGCGAAATCGGTCGTCAAGAGAATGAGGGGATACATTTTTATATATATTATATTAAGAGATTGCCTTAGAAGAAAAAAAGAGAAAATTTGCTTTGGGTAGATATTTTTTTCTTCTTTCTATTTATTGATAACCTGCTTTTCCTGACTGTTAAAAACTTATAAACACAACAAAAAAAGAATTAGCTATATCGGTCAAGCCATTCACGGTCGATGGTAATCCCCAAGGAAAGAGGGGTTTATTTTTATAGATATAGATAATAAATAATTTGCTTATACTTCACTTAGCTAACTCCAGTAGCTGGTTTGGCATTGTTGAGCATCTGTGATTAAAATTCATTCCTAAAGGTTACCCTTACGGTCTTGCTTACAACTTTGTTTTTCGTGAATTTACTTCCTTTATCGTCGTTTTCTTCTAGAACCTTATATAACCATTGCACGTGTACTATTAGATCGAGACCATAAGGTACGTTGGCTGTTAGATCTAGCTTTGATAGAGGAATCAGAATCTATTTGACCCCTATCTCGAGGCAGCTATCATCTCCCATGTGCGGTCACCGGGACCATCAAGATCAATCCATCACGATAGGATTATGGTCCATGATATAATGGCGGAAGTGTTTCACAAACAATTAGAAAGGATCCTTGATAGGACAGATGGTCTTTCTTTTCACCTGTTGTAATGGGTGGGGTCTATCCGACCTTAGTACAAAAATGTTCTTCAGTTTTACTTTTAAAACATTCATGGACTTGTCTGTATCTTTTAACCAGTACAGAGGGCGGTAGCATAACTTCAATTAGTTTAAATTTAATAGAACCTTATTGAGGGTGTATAGTCGACTGAATAATCTATTATAGGTGGAATAATCAGGAGTCAGTCTTGTTATAAATATTTTAATTTTGCCTACGTATCGGCTCAATCTTGTGAGCCATCATCTGGGCATTACTGAGCCATGTCCAAGCATAAACTCAATTTATGCTTATTATGCTTAATTTGTCCAGTTTATATTTGGACATGGCTCAGTAATGCCCTGATGATGGCTCACAAGCTTTAGCCGAAACGTCGGCAAAATTAAAATATTTAGAAAAAAAACTGACTCCTGATTATTTCACTTATAATATTTAATAAAACCCATTGTATTAATCAGAATAAATTATATGTTTTTCAATAATGTAGGCACTCCTCCCATTATCTTGTCAGCATATCAAGCGTTATGTTGGCAATTTTTTTCTGGATGTTAGTCTTCAAATCTTGTGGTTTCCTTAGTTCATATAAACACAGGATGTCAAAAAAGCCTATAGAAAAAACCAGAAGAGGCCAAATCGGGTATGCGGACCGCCCACTCCACATCATCCCTATTTGATATGTGGCAGATTTGCAGTTTGAGTTTGTGCTGTTGCATTGTCTTCTTAGAACATGTTTACATGGATCTGCTATCGGTTTACTCAGTTTTGGAGAATGGGGGAAGTCACCTACCTGATTTTTTCTTCAAAACTAAGGAAAACAAAACTTAATGAATGTGCCTATATTATAAAAACAAAAAAAAATGTGATTCATAAAATAAATTATTTATTATTAAAAAAAAAAGGGAAGCTAATTTGTTTTAACTACACTTTATGCAACTAAGGGTAGTCGGACGATACTACAGTGAGAATTCTAAATTTTGCTTATCCTGATTTAATTAAAATGGGGATCTTTAACGAGTACTTGATATTGCACAGGCTCGAGACCATTTTACGTCACCTCCGAAGGACGCATTGCCAAGAATTTTTACTCCCTTTAAAAACTCCTAATCCAATCTTTCAGATTTGAACCCGTGAACTTGGGCTTATGGTTCTCTTATACTAGCCACTACGCTGTAGGTGACCCTAAAAAAGAAAGTTATGCCGCCACACCTTGTATTTAAAATTACATGATTGTACCTGTGATCGCTAAGTATTATAGTCGTGGGTAATATAAATATGTATTAAATAAATCACTAATTGATTTCTGTGCATATTTAACTGTTAATGTATTAATCAGTTTCATCTGATTTGAAATGTACTATTTATCACAGAGGCAATAAAATGACAAAAGTTTAGTTCTTTTGTGTTATTTTTTCAGAAAGGATAGCACATTAATTTACACATTATTACCCAGCCCAATTCTGAATTTCTAAGCGTTTTCTCTTCATCAGACTGAATTAAAAAAAAAATAATAACTATAAATTTCGTATTTTATCTGAAGGTGACATCACGGACAGATACCATCTTGGAAGAAGCTGTTTACGACAACCCAGTTCAGTAATAAACTACCTGTGTTTTTATGTTGCCTTCTGACATCTGATTATATGAGATCGTTTCTGATTCGAGATGAATTATGAATAATACTTTTGATAAACGGTGTTTTGTTCTGGAGGAATTCCTAAATATTTTTATTTAAATTATCTTGACCTTTGGGATGATTTAATATTTTTTATTGAAATCGAATTCCATTACAGATATTCGCATAAGTAATTTCGGACTAGATTTTTTATTCTAGTCTAATCAATGGACACTATAAAAACTTAGTATCTATAGTACAGCGACAGACCAGCTTAAATGCATAAAAACATTAATAAGTCTTTTTTTTCTATAACTTTAATTTAGCCTATAAAATGTAACATTTACGTGTCGTGGTTATAATATTCATAAATTAAAATTTTAATTGAATTATAAACAATATACGTTAAGTAACATCTGGTGCGCTAATAACATAACATTCACTTATTTTTCTAAGGAACATCTGGTGCGTTAATAACACTTTCAGTCTTTTCTCTATTTAAAATAAACACTCTAGGTTTACAATATAGTAACGGAAATAAAATTTTATTGAGTTTCATTGACATTATAAAGAATTTTTTCTTGGCGATTACGTTGCTGCAACAACTGTTGCATATTCCTATCATTTTATTACAACTTTTGGTTGGAACAATATGAAATACTTAGCTTGCGCCTTTTTACGGGACTTGGACATTCGGACTCGAAAGACCTTATTCACCTTCAAAGCTAGAATCATAAAATTTTCACGAATTTGATTAATAAGGAAATTTTGCTTCCTAGTAGTTGTAGAGTTTAAGGAATGATTTACTGTAGTTACCGATTCCTTATAGTTATGATAGTTACCTTGAGTTAGGTCTTTTAATTCATTTATAATTGATATGGATGCATTAACTTCTAATAATAACAGTTTTTGAATTTTTCAAAATCATATACTCATCTAATAAAATAAAACATCAACCCTAAGATTAAAAATGTTAAAAATAAAATAAATAAATTCTTATTCACCTTCAAAGCTAGAATTATAAAATTTTCACGAATTTGATTAATAAGGAAATTTTGCTCCCTAGTAGTTGTAGAGTTTAAGGAAAGATTTACTGTAGTTACCGATTCCTTTTATGAAGGGGTTTTCAGAAGTTGTTTTCTTGAAATTAGGAGAGTTGGGGTTAGGACGAAAATTGCTGAATTGTGGGGAGTTGAAATTATTTAAGCATAGAGAATGATTTGGTTTGCCCGGACTAGTTATTAATTATATGCATCGATAAATTTTGGATTATTTTTTCCTGTAGTCTGTTAAGCAGGTTGAGCTCCAGACGGGTGAGACATAGATCTGAGGACGAATTATCTTCAAACCTAAATAAAACAAAACTTTAGGCATGTGCCTATATTATAAAATTTCTGACAAATTTCTGACGTATAGGATTAATTTGTTTTAGGTGGCTTAAGAAAGCGTTGTTTTTTGTTTTTTTTTCGTTTTTTTTCCTTCGTCTATTTGTCTATCAGTGTGTTATGTAAAGGTAAATAATAGAATAAAATAAATTTTATTAATAACCTGTTACATTTAGGACCAACTGGATCTCTCTTAAATGAACAGCAATTGTAAAAAAAAAACCTTTAATCAGGTCTGTCAGGTCTTTTTATACATGTATAACTGATATAGATGCTTTAAACTCTAATAATAACAGTTTTTGAATTTTTCAAAATCATATACTCATCTTATAAAAAAGAACATCAACCAACCCTAAGATTAAAAATGTTAAAATTAAAATAAATAAACGTAAAAGGAAATTTACCTCTTTATTATTATATTCGCATAATTACTACTTAATCTCTTATTTACACTATATACATTAAAGATTTTACACTTGAGAGTATTTTAAAATATTAATGAACCCTTGTTATATAATGATATATTGTTTCTAAACTGAAAATTATTCCTTTTTTTTATTAATTCTCTAATTTCACTTCTAATTGTTTTAATTGAGAGATTCAAATTGATTTTTGTATTAAATTTATTAAATGTCCTACAAGCACTAACAATGAAAGACTTGTTGAAAATAGATGTTTTACGACTCGCAATAAGTAATGTGTATTTAGAGGCTATCTATTGTGAACGTCATGTAAGAAAATCAGATCAGAATAATTTGACGAAGGGTTTTACGGTTTAATATTTTACAGGTAGTTATAATTTATAATAGAAAGTTATATATAATAGAATAAATAATCTTTGACCTAATCTTCATCCAGTTTAATTGTTCGTAGTGGGGTGTGATACGTTGACCTATTAGTGTCTGCGTTTTATATCGCACTCCCGCAATCTGGGCTCTTAGAAGTTTATTTAATAATGTCTCCGTCATACTTGTGCATAATTTAGGTGAGGCGTAATCATGGTATTTTTTAGGATTTTCCTTATTGGTATAGAAGGTTAAAAAATTATTTTTCTAAGCCGAAAAAACGTCATAAAAACGTGGTGAGATAATGTCTAAAGTAAAAGTATTGAACGGATTTTGACCTAACATTTACAATATGTTTCGGTATGTAGGTAGGTAAAAGTATAAATAGATCATTTTGGGATCACCTTTAGAATCTAGCCCAGCCGCATCGATCTACTTTCGCAGACTACGGAAGTTGCAGTGGGAAATGCATCGTTGCACTTCCCACTAACGTCACTTCCGCCAATGCGGCTTCCCCCCTCCATCCCGATGTATCGGTATCTGCAATAATCGATTTGGTAGATAGGCAGTGTGCCAATCGGTTCGCTACACTCGTGAGTAACATACTCTGTCTTGTTTATAGACATCGGGTCTATGAATGATTTGTTTACTCTTGTTGAGGTAGGTACTCAATTCCTAGACCGAGCGTCCATTTTCTAAGATCGTAAACTTCTCACATCGGGTTATTGCTGCCACGTTTATAGTCATCATGTCTAGCGATCGCTAGAACGGGGCTACTAAACCACATTTGGTTTTAACCTTATTATTGAAAGTGTGTTTTTCAATTTGTTGGAAGAACTGTCTCGTGATCTTGTTATATTACGTACCTTTTTAATTTTATTAATTAAAGGATCACATAACCAGATGGTCGGAAAATCCCAGATTTCCCCGAGAGCTTTGGTTTAAACCTCAATCATTATTAGGAAATAAAAACCAGAAGAACCTAAAACATATAGTCAAGAGGGCCCTCCGAAGGTAAAGAGGTGTTATTTTTGTGCAAGGAACAAGGATAGGAAGTCATCTATAGTTTGTATTAAATGTGAAGAAAATATTTGTGGACTATGTTCGGTTTTCAATTGCAAAAACCGTGCCTAATTTTAGCTGTGCATACTTTCTTTACAATATGAAAGTTTCATTTTTTTTTTTATCATTTTCCGTTTGATAAATGTAATAAACTTAAGAAAAAGACGTGTTTATATATTGCTTTACCAATAGTTTCATTGCTTAGAATATAACATTAAAAAAAAGTATTGATAAAATGTATTTAATAATATCAGGCATCTATTTAATTTTATAAGCATCCTTTCGTATTGTACCTATTGAAAATAGGTTTAATTAACGTATTTGATAAGAATAAACCGTTCTAGATCTTTCAGGATTTAAAAAAAAAAAAATAAGGTCACCTCACCAATTTTGACTATAAAGTTCATCTCACCAGTTAAAGGTTAAATAAAATAATCTGTTTCGGGCAATACACGGCTTTCAGTTACCTCGGTTGTTAAAAACAATTTAATAATTATTAAATAAAGTTACAATTGAAAAAAAAAATAAAGAATCATATTCAGTTTCGTTGGAAAAATATGTTTTAGATTAAAATAATATAACAATATTAAACTGTTATGAACAATATTCACATAAGTTGAAGCCCTTTTCCCCACTTTATCATTACCTTTCACACAACTTTGTAAGTTATATAACATTTTTTTCATGATTTTGTTTGTTTATAAAATGGAGCGGCGTGGTCTAGTGGATAGAGCACTAGTCTGCTGTGCTCCGGGTCCTGGGTTCGAATCCCGGCTGTGGCAGAAATATTATTTATTCTGTTAATTCAGTCGGGGGGCGACCCTAGGGTATGGAGACCCTCCTGGGGCAGACCCAGCCTCTATAAAGTGGGTACCCAAATTAATTGGGGAAAAACCTGGCGGCTGGCGTGATTAAGGCCTAATCACCTCATTGCACTGCCGTTGGCCTAGAAACAGTACGAATCTCTATATGTACTGAGCCCAAGACCTTTCATGGGTTGTAGTGGTACAGGTTTTTTTTTTTTTTTTTTGTTTGTTTATTTATTTAACGTCCGTGTGGCTGGCTAATCGGATGTTGTGAATACAGTGGGAGTCCTAAACTTTGCCTGCCCAAGTTTTATTAGCATAGGGATCTTTAATGAGTCCCTGACATTGGACAGGCTCGGGACCACCTTTTAACGTCCCCTCCGAAGGACGGTATAACTAAGAATTTTTTACTCCCAATAATCCTGGTACCACCTGCGGGTTTGAAGCCGGGACCTTATTTTTTCGGCTTCTAAACGATATATATATAATATATATATATATATATATATATATATATATATATATATATATATATAATACAACTAATGTTATGTTTAGAATAAAAATATTTATGCTGTTTTCTCCTTTAGTTTTTTATCAAATTCTTTCATCTTGTATATTTAGCCGTTTTTTATCAATGCTAATAAGTTGGTGTGCTTAATTGTTTTGAATATACAAAATTAAAGGTACTTAAGAGGATGGGCAAAAAAAAATGAATTACAATGAAATCTATACCATAGGGGTACTCACTACGTTTGTGATGCTATTTGTGCTATTGTGCTAAACCCGTCGAGTTTCTACAGTTATTTCCTGTATAAAATTGATGGGTTTAGCACAGTAGCACAAATAGCATGCTATAGCAAACGTAGTGAGTACCCCTCATATTAAACATTATGTCGATATAGGCAAATATATAACGATTAGTCAAAATCGTTCAAGTTGTTTTGAGAAAATCTTGAAAAGGAATGCAAAATGCATTGTATAAACTAGCACTTCCTGTCAGCCGATTTTGGTGAAAATGTTGCTGTACCATCGCAGGCATATACGCTTTAAAGTATGAAAATTCAGTGGCTGGACTTAATACACACAGAGACCTTTTTACAGGATTTGTTTATTCGGACCCAAGGCACACTAAAACGTTTATTTCCGTTGGAAACTGGAATTCGAAAATTTTCACGATCGCAGAACTTTCCCTTACTATGTATTTCATATAAGTGAAAGTAAAATTAAATTAATTTTTAAATAACTTTTATTTATTGAAATATAATTGACAATCTTTTAAGAATAATATAGCAAGTGTTCATATTTACGTCGTACAGAATCCGGATGTTTACTAGCTCTCCTTTAGTCCCCATCAAAGATGGGTTTATATTTGACAAATACATATTTTAATTTTTAGCTTGGCGCTACAACTCGGTGATCTGAATTAAATATAGTATTTATTTTTAACATTTACGTAATTGAAACTGATTGAAATTTTGCTTAATTAGTTGTTCTGCATTTCCTACGTCGGTAGCATTATTGATGTTCCCAGGAAAACTTAGATTTTAAATTTCATAGTCCACTTGTATGATCCTTATTTATATATTTTTTATTTATTTATTGACATTTTTAAATGCTATGGCAATGTTGCCAGTTGTTTTCTGCGAAATATTCTAAGAAATACGGTCTCATCCGGATTGCGGTTTAGTCAGGAAGCCTCTTGACCACTGTCTCTAAATTCGTCTGAGTGGGTTGTATGGGTTCGTAGTGGGTTCAGTTCATCTTATGACTCAGTCTGTTGTGGAAGTTTTTATCTGAATCTGTAAGGAAATATTTTGCTATATATTATGGTACTTAAATGATTTGTTGTTGTCAGAAATAACGGATTATTTGTATGTTGGAGTTTTTGGCAGTCTCGTGGACGTACTAAATATTCGGAACAGATTAAACTCGGTATAAGAATAAGTAATAGTAATCGATATTAAATAGAGTAAGTATCGTACACTTATGGTTTGTTTGTTTGTTGATGCTTAAAGGCGTAAAACTACGAGGTCATCAACGCCTACACTTATGGTTTTTATGTAGTTTGTAGATAGTAAGTTTGTTAGTTTAGGGTATTTTTTAATTATTCTTTTTCCAAGTTCTTGGATACTTAATGTTAATCTTTTTGTCGAAGTTCCAGGTACAGAACTTTTGAAAAATTTCTCAAAAAAATCCTAAACCAATAAGTGTTAGCTTAGAGAAATTATGAACTTTTTTTGTAAATCCTTGGATACTTCATGTTAATTTTTTTGTTGGAGTTTTTCAATTGAACTTCCTCAAAATTTCTCAAAAAAAAAAAAAAAAAAAAAAGAATTGAAAGTTATCCTAAACAAATAAGCGTGTTTTGATTTCCTGCTACTGTACTGCCCCAAAATTTCAGAATTCCTTAAAAAGTTCTATATTACCCTAAACTAGTAAGTGTGTTAGTTTGGGAGAATTTAAGAATTTTTTTTAAGTCCGTGGATACTTCATGTTAATCTTTTTTGTAGAATTCCCTGCAATTGCGCTTCTTAAAAATTTCAAAGTTCCTCAAAAAGTTCGTAATTACCCTAAACTATTTAGTGTGTTATTTTGCGGTAATTATGAAATTTTTTTTTTAGTCTGTCGATACTTCATGTAAATATTTTTATGGAAGTTTCTGCTATTGCACTTCCTCAAAATTCCTAAAAACTTTCAAAAAAAAGTTAAAAACTACCCTAAATTAGTAAGTGTTTGGTTTAGGGTTATTATTTTTTTTTTTTTTATTGTCGGTGGGTACATCATGTTAATCTTTTTTTTGAAGTTTTTGTTATCGTTATAAGTTCAAAAAATTACCCTAAACTAATAAGTGTTTTAGTCAAGGATAATTTTGAATTATTTTTTTCAGTCAGTCGATATTTCATGTAAATATTTTTGTCGAAGTTTCTGCTATTGCGCTTCCTCAAAACTTTCAAAAAAAAGTTAAAAGCTACCCTAAATTAGTAAGTGTTTGGTTTGGGGTATTTTTTTTTATTTTTTATTTTTTTTTTTTATTGTCGGTGGGTACATCATGTTAATCTTTTTTTTGAAGTGTTTGTTATCGTTTTAAGTTCGAAAAATTACCCTAAACTAGTAAGTGTTTTAGTCAAGGATAATTTTGAATTATTTTTTTCAGTCTGTCGATACTTCATGTAAATATTTTTGTGGAAGTTTCTGCTATTGCGCTTCCTCAAAATTCCTCAAAACTTTCAAAAAAAAAGTTAAAAACTACCCTAAATTAGTAAGTGTTTGGTTTAGGGTTATTATGATTTTTTTTTTTGATTTTTTATTGTCGGTGGGTACATCATGTTAATCTTTTTTTTGAAGTGTTTGTTATCGTTATAAGTTCGAAAAATTACCCTAAACTAGTAATTGTTTTAGTCAAGGATAATTTTGAATTATTTTTTTTAGTCTGGCGATACTTCATGTTAATATTCTTGTCGAAGTTTCTGCTATTGCACATCCTCTGAAATAGGTATGAGTACGCCATTAAAATAACCCTGTGACTTGTGTGTAGACAATAAACTCCCATTCTACGTTATGGTCAAACTTAAATTAGAAAAAAAAATGTGTTAAAATAAACTTAATCTTATAATTGTATAATTATTTGAATATAATGTAAGATCTGACAAATTATTAATTTTGGAGTTAACATTGTACGTACCGTATATTGCCGTATATAGTCAAACTTAAATTAGAAAAAAAAATGTGTTAAAATAAACTTAATCTTATAATTATTTTGAATATAATGTAAGATCTGACAAATTATTAATTTTGGAGTTAACATTGTACGTACCATATATTGGCTTTTTTCCGACCTCCCGTTGATTAATTTGACCGATTAGCTAATTAGATTCGAAATTCATTTCTAAAATAAATCAAAAAGGCATTAAGTAAGCTTCCACTTACTGCAATATACAGAACTATATCTATTAATAAAATGTGCCTATTTCTTATTTTAAGTTCTTGCTTTGCAATTTATTTATTAATTAATTTTTTTATTCATTAATCGTGCTTCTTATGGTTCGACAGCGTTTTAGTTGATTTATGCAAGAAATAAATTTATATTACGGGACATGTAAGGTCGGCGGCCTCAAAAAACACATCGATCATGAACGTTTATGACCATGAATTCTCTTGCTAAGCAATTTCACCTTTCGATTCTTTTGTTCTCTCGTTTTAAAATAATAAAAAAATATAATGTGTTATAAGTTCCGCATTTCGTATTCGCCTTTTGACGTACCTTGGCAGTAATGGTCCCGCAATTGATATAAACAATCGATCATACTGATCGATGATTGGCATGAGATGTAATCTACAATGTTAATCTTGTAATAAGTTTGTATCGCATTTTGAACTGACGATACTTTAATATTGCATGCAGCATATCATTTCCTAATACATGAGTCTAGTAAGGAACGAATATTTTTTTGTAATGTCAAAATGATCGGTAAACGTGAGCTGCAACAATAAATACTCGGCGATCAATCAAAATTGCATTACATTTCTTTGCTTTGTTTTATGGATGTTATTAATGATGTTAAACTGGGTGCACTACAATTTAAGGCAATAAATAATCGGTATATCATGAATCATTTTCGTTTTGGGCGGGTGTCAAAGCTTCTCCACACGGTCATGTTTTTTTTTTTTTTTGCTTAACCTTCAATTACTCAATAATGCATTCAATTATACTTGTTTTATTTTTTTAATTAAGGCAAAAACCTGTCTAGTGTTTTTATCAAGCCTCCTTGGCGCCATCTAATTGCTTTTTTCCCTCTCAGCACCGTTTTAAAGTGGTTTATGCACCAGAATTCGCTTGAATACTCTCTCTCTCTCTCTCTCTCTCTCTCTCTCTCTCTCTCTCTCTCTCTCTCTCTCTCTCTCTCTCTCTCTCTCTCCTCTCTCTCTCTCTCTCCTCTCTCTCTCTCCTATTTCTCTATATATATATATATATATATATATATATATATATATATATATGTGTGTGTGTTGGGTTGTAAAATAAGTTCGTTATGTACGACCCATTTTGATCTATTAAATCTTGCCATTTTTCAGGTTATCTTTTTATTCTGAACCGAACAAACCACTTACGGACGGTGCTTTCTCCTAAGACGACATCGCCATAAACACTGCAAATATTTTTACCCGCGTGTGCAGCGAATTTTAATTTTCGGAAATAAGAAATCATTAAATGATGAAAATGAATTTTGTTTCTCTTTCATTTTGTGCAAGCAAAATACCACTAAAATATAGGGTTATATTATCTTGGTTTAAACTGATGCTTAAAAGCGTCTTAACTCAACCTTTTTTTTTTAGAATATGTAAACATTATTGACCATGTTAACATGATTTTATATACACCGAGAGCATTAAATTGAAATATTTAAAAAACGCTATAAACTTTTTTTACAACCGAATATTAAGATCTTCCATGCTCTTTTCTGTTTCCCCCAGAAAGAAGATCGTTACTCTTTCTTGAAAAAATGTGTTTAGTTATTTAATTTATGGTAATATCAGTTTAATTTAATAAAAAACAATTTGTTATATTAATGAACACGGTTTAAATGTTTGCGTGAATTAGCCTAGTGTTAGAATTAGCCTCGAGAAAACAAGCACCATTATTTTGGATTAAAAATGTTATATTCTTTACAGATGTGTCTATTTTGAAACCATCATAAAATTCGTTCAGAGCTCCGTTATATGCCACATTAAATATTTAATGAACGCTTTTTATCGATTTTATAGACAAATTATCTGTAGTGGTTAGTTTAATTAGGCTATTTTGAAACAAAACTGCAAAATCCGTTTATTATCTATGGTACCGATGTCAGTGCGTGATATAATAAATGTGTGTGTTTGGCTGTGTTAATATTATACTGATGTTTTAACCAATCATTTATGTAGCACTTGTTATGTGAATAATCATAGGGTATGAGGTTTCTCACAATGACACAGAGTTAATTTTGTTGCTGGTGAAATAACTTGTAATTTTATTTACTTTTTTTTTTTTTAGATAATTTCCTTAATTTATTTTGTATTATTGTTTACTACTAAATATGTGTATTTATTATAATATTAAAATAATTTTACAGAGTGAATATTATCTTTTAATTTACGAAGTTACAAATAAAATTAAAAGTTATTTTACCAACACCAAAACTATCTATGTGTAATTGTGGGCAATCTCCTATCCTATGAGTATTCACATAGCAAGTGCCAAATGAATGACTGGTTGATATATTAGTACAATATTTACATTTACTCCTCTCAAGACACCTTTTGCGGAGTAAAAAGTAAAAAGATACTTTGTTACTGTGGTAAAAATTAAACGCCTTCCGCTTCTTTCCACACTGGGCTTCATAAACTAATTGAGAAATCCGTTTTAGAATTTTGAATGCTCCTATACCTTCTAACGCTCTTGTATTCATGGATTCTGTCAAAGATTTTCAGGTTCAGACTCGCTTTGGTCTATTCTTACCATGCTCTCATCATATGAATCTTATTGATATATAAATATTTTTTTTTTTTCAAAGATAATTATTAAACCATGGTAAATGGCCTAACTATGAATAAATTCAGATATAAAACTCAAATCTATAATGAGTGCTGATATTCCGAACGACAGCTGTACGGATGTAGAAAAGTGTATGTTGCGACTATATTATCAGTTAATACAGCGTAACAGCAGTTGGTCACCGTATCCGTCATGGATGGTGAAATCGAAACGGCTACTTTCATGAAATAGTATACATATTTCTTTAGTATTAAAAAGTGTTTTGTTAATTTGAGCAGCAGTGGACTTAGTGAAAAGTAAAATATTCGACTCGTTTTTACTTCCACTTACTATATATATATATAGTAAGGGAAAGTATTGCGATCGTGAAAATTATCGAATTCCAGTTTTCAACGGAAATACACATTTTAGGGTCTAAATAACCAAGTCCCGCAAAAAGGTCTGTGTGTGTGTGTGTGGTAACTCCCGGGCGGAAACGATAAGTCCTATGAAACTGAAATTTAATATTTAAGACAAATATACGCCCGAGATGTTACAAAACCTTTTCCATAAAAATGAGCTTACCAGTAGAGCCACTTTATGCTATGCATTTTGCACCTTTTTTCGATTTTCTCGAAAACGGTTCCGATGATTTTGATTAAACTCGCTATATCGATGTAAAATTTAATGGGCTTTAATATCATTTAGGTTTCATTTAGATTAAAATGGTCTGACAGGGCTTAAATGCCGATATTTTAAATTTTCTTTCTCTATAGTACCTTTAATTTTGTTGATTCTATAAAAAAAACTATATTATCTTGTTGCCACTGATAAAAACAGGTAAATATATAAATTGAATGAATTCGATAACCAACTAAAGGAGAAAACAAATAAAATATTTTTTTAATGCAATTTTTTGTTTTTGAACATAAGAACAGTAATATACATGTGTGATATACCGTTGGAAAGCTAAAGATTTTAGAACAAATATTATCTTATACTCAAGCTTTTTAAAGTTAATGGAGTGTGATGAAGAGAAGATAAAACTAACTGATTGTTTTAGATAATAATATAATAGATGTTTTAATAAAACACATGTTTCTCTATAAATTCAATTTAATTAGTTCTTTAATAGTTTCACGTAGTTTTATCTCTAACTGTATTCGAAAATTCTTTCATTGATTTTAAAAATGGGGTAAGTGAAATTCGTGTGTTGCACCAGATTTTTTTGTTTTTTCATGATCTCAATTATATATTAATATGAATACTGTTAACATCATCGTTTTGTCTAAAATCGCTTAACGATAGGAAGAAATGCTTTTTAATTTAATATTCATGATATATTTTCTACGTTATTATCTTCTCTAACCAACTATGATTATTGATAATTCCATTTATTCGCTAGTATCATAATAAATTATATTCTTGTTATATTACACCTCCTATTTTTTTTCTTTTATAAGGGATTTAAACTACAAAATAAATTATAGATAAATATACAATAATAATAAGCTTACGGCACTCGTAGGTTACCTCCAAACCTAGACCACCAAATGGTTCTGCCAACAGAGACTCGTCCAATGATCATCGGAGGGTCGTAACGTAAGCGCCCACGTTTTTGTAAGCCCATAAACTTATGAACTATGTAATATGTTATTTTTAAATAGGGAGGTTATGATAGTTCAATGTTGCCACCGTCTAACAGCATCGTACAATTTATATACATTCAATCAGTATGTAAGATTTCAGAAACAATATTACGTACCAAATCGTAACTAAGGTACCTATAAACTAATATTGATATTAATTATTTCATGAAAGCAGGATCTTTCACTGTAAAATAAATTGGATTCTCTTGTAAACTAAATTAAGCCTTTAAAATTTATTTTGGATAGTAAATATAAAATATTAATATACCTAGTATGATAGGAATCTTAGTTAATTCATAATTTTTTGAAAGTATACACTGTAATGAAGTTTTCTTTTTATGGAAAAAATGAATTGTCTGTTATATATGCGCCCCATTAAAATAAAAAACAAATAAACAGAACCAATTTTGATTTACGTCTTTCATTTCTGCCGATGATTAAATATAATAATAAATAGACGTTATAAAATCAACATGTTTTTTTGCTAATTGCTCTTTTCTAAAACTCCCAAAGAAATAAACTCTAAAACGGTCAGTCTGAGCTTTTTTATACATAAATGACACCTCATTCAAATATCACCTCTGCGAATCTACTAATTTTTATATAAAATTACAAAAAAATAATAATAAACCTGTATATTTAGCCTATCGCTTCCCCCACCCTTCTAAGATCGACCGTTGAATGACGGGACCGACGCTATGAAAGCACTTGCCCCCCTAGGACCCGGTGTGAAGTAATCCATGACGTCGAAAGGTCACTTACTAAAGGGTACTTGTGAGTTGTACTCTTTCAGTACCCAAGGCCTGTCGTGCCTCCGTGCTTCTTGCCTTTCTGCAGGTACTATTGTATTTGATACACCTTGAACCGACTGTCGTGTACGTCCTGTTTTTGTACGATTTTATTGTTTAAGTTAACCATTTAATTAGGGCTACGAGTTGCCCGATTGACATACTAGCAAACATAAGAATGACGTGTGAGTATTTTTAAATGTGGCAGTGCGTGTTTTTATTATGTTTATCACTAATACCAAACACTAAAGCATCCATATCAGAACTTAAGAGGCCATTGATTCTCTGTGCTCTTCAGTGCCAAGTGTTATTCGTGATTCCTCGTCATCATTTATCAGTGCCGAATTATATTTCTATCTGTACTCGGATGTGCAGTATACAGTCTTTACAGGGTATTTGGATTTTGTTCCCTTTGTCTCCTTTATTATACAACAAACAAGTAACAAATAAAACAATTGCAAAAACAAATAATGTAACAATACAGGCCTTTCAGAAGTTTGAACCTTTTGGGGTATTTCAAGTTGAACATCCTTAAGTCCTGTGTATGTGGTTGTTGAAACTGCCAGGCTTCTCCTCAATTTTTAAATCATGTAGAGAAGAAATTCAAGTATAGAAAATCTTCTATAAGAAATTTCTATCTTGTATAAGGAATTGACTGAGAATGAAAATAGTTTTTTTAATTTTACTTTAAATTTACATTTACATTTCGTCTTACTACAAAACGCTTATTTACAGGTGCTATGTTTTTGACCGGCTGCTTTTCTAAGGTAGCTTCAAAAACTAGCTTACTTACTATATTTAGTCAATATATAAACTATATTTAATGATACCATGGATCTCCTTTCCAATGGTATCGTGTTTACCAATCCAATAGGTGGCATGCAGGGTAAGATTAAAGTAAACTAGATTCAATTAATACATTACTATAATTATTAATTTACACATATAAGTTATATTAACCCATTGCCTAGAACTCTGATTGAGAATACTGAGGGACATTTTACTACCTTTGCCATACAATATTACAAATAACAATATACCTTTGAAACACTTAACCGGCTGGCGAATGTGAAATCAGTCTTAAGTCCCCTTTCTTGGCATCATCCTCCAGCTGCTCTCAGAACCCCGACGGCCACCTCCTCTTCTTGTAGGTGGAACCCGACTCACTCTTCTTGAGGATTAAACTTGACTGACCCCTGGTTCGAATCTTCTCTCCCATCCTCGTCACCTCGGGTGGGCTGACATGGGAAGTACCCCGGTTGGCGGTACAGCACTTGTGATCTTATTCTTATCTTTTGACCACCCTTAATATTCTTGTAGGCTGCCGCTGTAGGAAACTACCAGGGGTCTCTGGTACCGCTGGGGGGGTCCATACCGATGGGAAATCTAGGGTGCTAGGTAAACACCTTTTGATGTTTTGCCGACAAAGGTTCGTTATCATTAATTGTTTAATATTAAAATTATTTAATTATGAACTCCCCTCAGTATCCTCAATACATTACACAGGACTATCATGAGGCCAATTCAGATTTACAGAGTAAACCATCAAATTCTTCCCGTATTTAATTCTTACAATCCAAAATCCTTGACGTGACGAATAAACTCATCCATAAAGATCGTAATGTTCCTTATGTTGCTGAGTTGGCCCGAACCAGGTACCACCCCTTTTCTGATAAACCCCATTCCCACTTTAACTCACTAGTTTCAATCCTTGCTTCCTCTACAATCTATAATAATCCTACGAGGCGCCTAAAAATAAAATGGCCACGGAAAATTCTATTTTAGGATAGTGGTTGGAGTGCTGTCGATGGGTAGTATCCCTGCATGTGATTCATGACTTAGTTAATATTGTATCACACTTAATAATAATAATAGGCTTAGCGAACCCGAAGGTTCGATGCCGATACCACCAAACTTCTCCTGCAGAGACTCGTCCAATGTTCACCGGTCAAGCCCAAGCTCCCGAGATCAGCCTTAACGCAATCCTCCCATCTCCGCTTCGGCCTACCTTTCGGACGTCTACCAGTCGGATCAGCAAATATCAACTTTCTCGGAATCCGCTCGTCATCGAGCCCAACAACTTTAATCGCCCATTTGAGTCTCCGCGATGCAATCAGCTCAATTATATTCACAGGATACAAGTTCCGCAATTCCGCGTTGTGCAACCTTCTAAACTCCCCAGTGGCCTCATCTCTCTTCGGACCAAATATTTTACGCAATACCTTATTTTCGAAAACCTTAAGCCGTTGTTCATCCTTCAAAGTAAGCGACCACGTTTCACATTCGTAAAGAACCGTTAGAAGAATAATAGTTTTATAAATTCTAATCTTTAAGTTTTTAGATAGAAGCCGCGAACTAAGTAACTTATCAACTGAATAATAACACGCATTTCCCACCTTTAACCGGGACTTTATTTCTTCCCGGATTTCATTGTTTCTTGTATTGTATCACATTTACTAGCTGTATTTCATAATACAGTTGTAAATATCAATAAATATATTTATTTTAAACAACAAATTTATAATTCAATAATTTGAATCTTTTTACTCGCCCCAGCTCTGTTATGGTATCTCGGATCAACATTTTGCCAATAGTTCCTATATGAGAAATCTAATGATGAATATTTTTGATATATTGGTTTGAATGAAAAAAGTTGCCAATCTCCCAATGCCCAAATATTCATAGATGATTAAAAATTAATTTTATTAGTAGATATTTATTTATTTATTTACCTGCTAAACTTCATCAATCCACCGTGTGTCAATAACTCAATTTCTCCGACTGGAAATAAGCATATCCATTATGTTTGGTTCAACCCATTTAAGAAATTTACAATGGCAGATAGAAATTCACCTATAAGATAAATCCTTGAGATTTTTACTTTCTAATAAATTGCAATTACTATATTATTTTATGTATTGTAATACGTTATTTATTTATTATATTTTTGTTCAAAAGCTTATATTTTCGAAAATAAAAACCCTTTATCTTTGCTTTTCATCTTTATTGTTCAAAATGGCTTGCTTTGGAATTTTTAAGCCTCTTAGTGCACA
Source organism: Piezodorus guildinii (assembly GCA_023052935.1). Taxonomy (NCBI): domain Eukaryota; kingdom Metazoa; phylum Arthropoda; class Insecta; order Hemiptera; family Pentatomidae; genus Piezodorus; species Piezodorus guildinii. Next base: position 47,038,199 of record CM041297.1, on the reverse strand, counting down.
AATACAAGATTTTTTTCATAACCAATAAGTCAATAGACATGATTAACAGAAATTAAAAATATACAAATTTCAAACTAAAATAATGTTTGTTTGTTCCCCGTAATTATATAACTTTTTGTATATATGTTTGCACTTCATTCGATACTTATTTTTCAGAATAACATACATTTTTTAACTTGTTTCACGTTATATGTATATATAAATAAAAATCTGGTGCGGGCAACACACGACTTTCACTTACCTCCATTTTAAAAATCAATGAAAGACTTTTCAAATACAGTTAGAGATAAAAATACGTGAAATTATTAAGGAATTAATCAAATTGAATTTATATAGAAACATGTGCTTTATTAAAAAATCTGGTGCGGGCAACACACGACTTTCACTTACCTCGATTTTTAAAATCAATGAAAGAATTTTCAAATACAGTTAGAGATAAAAATACGTGAAACTATTAAGGAATTAATCAAATTGAATTTATATAGAAACATGTGTTTTATTAAAAAATCTATTACATTATTATCTAAAATAATCAGTTAGTTTTATCTTCTTCTCATCACTCTCTATTAACTTCTAAAAGCTTGTTAGATGATATTTTTTCTAAAATCTTTAGCTTTCCAACGGCATATCATACATGTATATTACTGCTCTTATGTTAAAAAACGAAAAATTTCATTAAAAATATATTTTTTCTGTTTTCTCCTTTAGTTGGGTATCGAATTTATTCAATTTATATATTTACCTGTTTTTCATCAGCGTTAACAAGATAATCTAGTTATTATTATTATATAATCTATAAAATTAAAGGTACTTTAGGGGAAGAAAATTTAAAATATCGGCATTTAAGCCCTGTCAGACCATTTTCATCCAAATAAAACCTACATTATATTAAAGCCCATTAAATTTTACATCGATATAGCGAGTTTAATCAAAATCGTCGGAACTGTTTTTGAGAAAATCGAAAAAAGGTGCAAAATGCATGGTATAAAGTGCCTCTTCTGGTAAGCTCATTATGATGACAAAAGTTTTGTCACGTCTCGGGCGTATAGTTGTCTTAAATATGAAATTTCAGTTTCATAGGACTTACCGTTTCCGCCCGGGAGTTACCACACACACACACACACACACACACAGACCTTTTTGCGGGACTTGGTTATTTGGACTCAGTGGACCCTAAAACGTGTATTTCCGTTGAAAACTGGAATTAGAAAATTTTCACGATCGCAATACTTTCCTTACTATATATAGTAAGTGAAAGTAAAAAGCTAATACAATGAATGTATTTTTCCCGTAAGCGTATTGAAAAATGTGTTTTTTAAGTGTGCAATTTTTAAAATAGTTCCTGGCTATTATAGATTATTTATAGATAGGTTTATTAGTAGAATTAACTAATTTACCCTAAGACTGTAAATATCGTTGTAAACTAATTTGGAAACATTAATATTTAAAATAATATAATATTTTTGAACACTGTAGCGTGAATTAGCTGTCAGTTAAGTGATGTTAGTTTAGTATTTTTTTATTGAAAATCCATTAAACCATGCCACAACATACAATGGGAGTTTTCTTATTTATGTCTATGGAGCTGCGTTAGATCTATCCTTTGCGATTGATCATATTGCTTTAGGAAATGAGAAGGTAAATAGCATACATAGCATAATCTGTTGTAAAAAAAAAAATAAATAAAAAACTTGTTAAAAGAAAGTATCACGCATTATCTTCGAATTATGGATCGAATGGAAGTGCAAAGAAAAAGGCTGTAAAAATATTGTCATTTCGCGGTTATCGTCTTTAATGGGAGGATGTTAACATAGCTAATATTAGTTACTGAAGATGGTGTTACAATAATACAGTTGGGATAATAACGGTGCGTTATATACCTTAATTGTATCGCCTCCTTATTTCCTGTAATGATATTTCTCTGTTTTGTTTTGTTTTTTAATTTTTTATTACACGATTTTATTACTTCTAGGCGTTAAAAAAAACACAACTGCAATGATGATGTTCTCGGGGGAAAAATCTTTAATTATTGATCTTGAACTTGAAGACTTGTGAATAATTGATAACCAGCTTTTCTAAAATTATTAAAATAATCATGTACTATTGTAGTGATATTTAAGATAGCAGGAATGTAAATGCGTTTTATATCTTAATTTATATTCTGCTAGTAAGTCGCCTCTGATTTTAAATATGGTGTAATTTGTGTTTAAAAATGCACTGTTTGACCGAGTTAAAGTTTATCGCATAAACCAAGAATCGCGAGATGATTTTATTTATGGATAGAAAAGGGACTTAAGAGCAGGGATATTAAATACTAACTTCCATGTGTCATCTTACATTTAAAATAATATAACAAAAAATGTATGCCTTCTTTCCCTAACGAGGTTATGCTATATGATAAAAAAAAAAAAAAAAAATTTTTTTCTAATGACTTATTTAAAATATATAAAAAAAGTTAAATTCAGTTTCCATGGAATTCTCATTTAGTTTAAGGTATAATATCTCTTTTTCATGAAATAAACTTTACAGTAGAAATAATTAATAACAGTGTTAAGTTATGAATTTATAACACCTTCCATTTATTTTAACAACTTACTTATGATTCGTTTGGTAATATTATTTCTAAAATATTGCATATTTTACGATAATTTACGGTAGCAACACTGAATACTAAATCATTATTACCTCTCTTATTACATTGCAAATAACATATTGTCATAAGTTTATGGGCTTATAATAACTTTCTAATAATAATAATAATAGGCTTACCGAACCCGAATGTTGGATGCTAATACCACCATATTCCGTCTTCACAGACTCGTCCAATGTTCTCCGTTCAAGCCCAAACCCCAAGCGTTAACGCAATCCTCCCATCGACGCTTCGGCCTACCTTTCGGACGCTTACCAGTCGGACCAGCATAATAACTTTCTCGGAATCCGTTCCTCACCGAGCCCAACAATTTTACTCGCCCATTTAAGTCTCCGCGATGCTATCAACTAAATTATATTCACAGGATGCAAGCTCCGCAATTCCGCTTTGTGCAGCCTTCTGAACTCCCCAGTCCCTTTATCTCTCTTCGGACCAAATATTTTACGCAGTACCTTATTTTCGAAAACCTTAAGCCGTTATTCATCCTTCAAAGTAAGCGGCCACGTTTCACATCCGTAATGAACCATTGGGAGAATAATAGTTTTATAAATTCTAACCTTTAAGTTTTTAGATAAAAGCCGCGAGCTAAGTAACTTAGCAACTGAATAATAAGACGCATTTCCCACCTTTAACCGGGACTTTATTATAACTTTCTAATAACTTTTCTAAAACCTTTTTCAACAGTATAGTATGCGTCTTAAGTACTACTCATAAAAAAAAAAAAAATGTTGATGCCTTAATAAAATTTAATTTTCTCTTCTAAAGGAAACTTTATTAAAATCTATTTTACTTATAAACTTTCAGAAAAGAATGCTGTAACTGATAGTGAAAACCATATTAAAATCCATCGCCTGAGGTTACTTTTAGCTGGGTGGTTAGCATAACAGCCCTCTATGCTGAAGGTCACGGGTTCAAACCCGCAGGTTGTCCTAGGATTTTTTAATGGGAGTAAAAGATCCTTGGTTATGCCGTCCTTCGGAGGGGACGTTAAAAGGTGGTCCCTAGCCTGTGCGCTGTCAGGTACTCGTTAAAGATCCCTTTCCTAATAAAACCTGGATTAAAATCCATCGCCTGGTTTAGAAGGAGTTCGCGGGAACCAAGAATCGCGTTTATGTTAAATTTCCTCTATTTTATATGATTTTGTGATATTGTCGCAGAGGATGTCCAGGAGTCTCCGAGATTTTATTTCGGAAGTTATTTTAAATTAATTTAATGTAAATTTCTTCTGAAGCCTTGGCTTTTAATAAGAATTGCATACTCTACAAGAACAAATTTAACATTGTATTAGATACAATTGGTTGTGTTTACAGATAAGTGCCTACTACTGCTTAATCACATCCTTAAAATTGATAATTTTATAACATTTCTAAAATAACCAGCTTAAAGAACAGATGTATCGCAGAAGGTAACGAACTATATTTGATATAAGGTGTAGATTATTTGAGGTGAAGGTCAAATGCTGTTAATCAAATTATTATACTTCACCACTCTTTTCTTAAAAATAAATGAGCGACGTTTCGGCTAAAATGCCAACTTCAGGTGCAAAAGAACTAATTTTTCTGAAATTACAAAATATCGTCACAATCACAAATAATCCATCCAACAAATTTATCATGAAAATTATATAACAATGTTAAAATATATAATAAAAAAAAAATTATACAGGTAAAATTGTTAATAATCTATGAGACTAATGTTATTCCAAAAAATCTATCAAACAATTTACAAATAAACATGAAGAAAAGAAGAACAATGAAAATCATTCCAATATAGAAATGAAATATAAATAAAGTCAGTTGATGTACTATGCTCATCATTGCACAAATTTAATTAAACGTTTTAAATAATCGGTGAACATTGGACGAGTTTGTGTAGGCGGAATATGGTGGTATCGGCATCGAACCTTCGGGTTCGGTAAGCCTATTATTATTATTATTAAATTTAATTAATAAATATGAAACAAATAAATAATTAGCTTTAAAATATTTGATATATTTATGAGTATTTGAATCAATATAAGTTTCCTTATGTACCTTATAATCCTATAAATTTTAGGTATTCATTTAACGTCATTTTATGCTAATGTGACTATCGTAAGGTAATTAAAGTGGAATTCCTGAATTTTGCTTATCAAGGTTTAATTAGCTTGGGGATCTTTAACGAGGACCTGATTTAGCAGATGCTCTGAACCACCATTTTACATTTCCTCTGAAGGACGGCATAACAAAAGACTTGTCTCTCCCTTAAAAAAATCCTAGGACCATCTGCTAGGTTCACCATTGGTTATTGAATGTTTCACGCATTGAAGTAAACTCCTAGAGCCTGGGTCTTTTTTTATTTTTCCATCTCCACAACTAGGCCATTTCTAAAAGGTAGATTATAGGTAGAGATATTTCGCATGCAATGTACGTGATACGGTGTAGCCCGCTAAAAATCTTAACTATATATTATTTAATATTTAGGTTTTAGGGGGCCCATGCCATTGAAATGATTGTATGAGAAGGGGTCCGCGAAATTTTTTTGTTAGGAACTATTGGCATAGAGGATACTTCGAACCTTCATATAATCTCCAAATTATAAGCCTAAATTATATCAAAAAGCTCGTTCTAAATAGTATTAAAGTTAGAATATCAGCCTCTATGAAATGTGTTCCCAAATATTACAGAAAAAATGTAGGGGTATTTTTTGAACAAAATCAACTCCTTCCAATGCCATTGGCCTAAAAACAACACTACTATATACCGAACCAAAGGTAGGTTTTTTTTTCTTCACTCGAAAACCTCCGTGAACACACACGGAGAGATGACTTAATGCCTAGTGGGGTCAACCTCTCTTGCCCTCGTTCGTTAGGATAATTGCCTGTTTAATTGTGGACTACGTCTTGTTACGTGAGGTGTAATGGTCGCCTTGAGCTTTATATGACGTATTATTATTAATGTAATATATTAATGATGTAATATAATGTCATTGCTACTGGCTAAAAGTTTCTTTTTTCTTAAATATGTTTAATTGACGTTTACAACACTATACATAGAATCAACTGTAGCATAGTGGCTAACAGAACATTCTTCTATGCCAAGGTAACGCCTTCAAACTCGGAGATAGCCCTAGAGTTTTTTTAATGTGAGTAAAACATCCTTGATTATGCCGTTCTTCGGAGGGAACGTTATAAAATGGTCCCGAGCCTATGCAATGTCAGGTATTCGTCAAAGTTCCCTTTTCTAATTAAACCTGGATAGGCAAAATTTAGGTCTTTCGCAGCAGCATCGTCCGAAGAGCCACAGCAACTTAAAATGTCGTTAAACAAACAATAGACATTATAATGGTAACATAAATGAGCTGTTTATAATAGAGTGGACGTTTTGAACGTTTGTCAAGTAAATGCTGTAGTAATCGGTATCGTATCGGTATTGTATGACGGATAAAAGCATAATGGTTATTAAATACCCTTAATTATTGTATTAATTATTAATATCCTTAATAATTAGTTATTAAACATAATTATTAAATATGTTACTGACTGACTGATCCACTCGAAAAAATTATCTGTAATTTTTATTTATATGTAAAATATATAGTAAGATATATAGTATGGCGATTGTGAAAGTTTTCGTATTATAGTTTTCACCGGAAATACTCGTTTTAGGGTCCCCTTGAGTATAAATGACCAACTCCCACAAAACGATCTGAATGTGGTTAGCTGTATAATACTGAAATTTTATATTTTAGAAACTTACATGCTTGAGATGGGACAGCAAATTAAAAAAAAAGTCTGCGAACCTGAGAGCCACTTTAAAATTTATTGGGCTTTAATATCATGAGAGTTTAATTTTGAAAGAAACAGTCTGATAGGGCTTAAATGCAAATAATTGAAATTTCTACAGTACCGTAAATTCGAAGAAAAAAAAAAATTATTTCATCTTCTTAGTATTGATAAAAAAAAATCCAGGTAAATGTTCAAGTTGAAAGAAATAGATAACCACCTAAAGCAGAAAAGAGAAAACATATTTTAAAAGTAATTTTTTAAAATTTAAGAATAATGATAAATATGTATGTTTTTTAGTTGAAAAACTAAAGATTTTTGAACAAATATTATCAAATAAGGTAATAGAGAGTGACGAAAAGCTGATAAAACTAAGTATAATGTAGGTATTAATATAATAGAAACATATGTTTCCATCTAAACACAAAGTAATTCTTAAACCTTTTTTTACCTTCTAACTTTATTTAAAAGTTCTTAAATTGGTTTTAACAACTGAGGTTAGTATTAGTGAATGTCATCTGTTGCGCGCACCAGATATATGTCTTAAGAATGGATAGGACAATACAAAAGCATTGATATCTTTAGTCAACGTAGATCTCTACAAGCCCTGAAATTTCTGTTAGCAACCTCAACAAGTTCTAGTCTTAAATTGAAATTTAAATTCAAGCAACTTAATGATAAATTATAATGTGAATATTGAAAAAAAAAAAGTCTTTACAATTCAACCTTTCTTTCTTAATTGAAAATTATAAACTTTATGTCCATGTTTAACAAATTATAATAACAATATCTCTTTTTGTTTCAGGTAAGAGAAAAATTAGTCTGTGGTGGATTCGATATAGTTTCATGAGCGAATGAAGTATGTACAACTTATTTTCCTATTATAAAATAAATGTTACTTCTATAATGAAATATTTTTTTACTAGTTGCTTTTGTCGGTTTTTTTAATGACTGTGTTTCCTTACGTCGTCTAATTAATATTTTATTACACTGTTGGTACATTAAAATTTTCTGTCTGGACTCAATAGCTTTAATTTTGTATATTCGAAAAAATTCACCTTATCATGTTGTTAGCATTGATGGAAAAAAACATGTAAATAAACAATATAAAAAAAATTCATAATTAACTAAATGAAAAAATAGCCAACATATTTTTTAAGTCGATTTTTTATTTGTTTTGTTTAATATTATTTACTATTGTTAATATTATTTACTATTGTTTAATATTATTACTATTGTTTACATAAAAAAAAATTTTTTAATTTATTTTATTTATTTAATTTATTTATATTTTTTTTTTTATATATTTTTTTTATTATTTTTTTTTTTCTTCTTTCTTTCTCTCAATCACTCATTACCTAATAGTTCTTTCTTATAAAGGTTGAATATGCATATAGTGTCTAGGCGTTGATGACCTTAGGGTTTTACGCCTTAAAACCAAAACAAACAAACAAGGGGATAAAACTAAGTGGTGAATTATGAATAATAATATCTAGTTTAATTTATTTATGTTGATCGGTAAGAGTTGTATTTTTGTAAGAGCCCTAATCAAAAAGTTGTGTTAAACAACTTAATAATTATTTATTATAATAAAGGAAATTATTAATTTATGATATAACGAACAATCTTCTAATTTCAAAACGTTCAATATGATTTTGAAATAATCATTTTACTGACTTATCTAAGTACAATATTGGGTTTATAATTTTTATTTTATTGTTAGATTGTTTATCAGATTTTAAATTTTAAAAAATTCTAAATTAAAAAATAAGATTTTTCTTAAAGCGTTAAAAAATATGCTATATTATAATAAGTGTATAATGACTGTGGGACCTATCATAATAACAATGTTAAACTGATCGCCTGTTTTTACTTATTGAAATTTAAGATAGTTTACCCGATGTATTAGTTAAGCTTTTTGCTGGTTTGTGTTTAATTTATGTATTTCTATTAAGTATTTCATAAGAGCTCGTTTTTCAACACGTTTCTTCATTATATGGTACGATTTTATTTCCGCAATTTTTAGTTGTTTTTTTAATCGTTGAAGAAAAAACAAATGAAATAAGAAATATGATTGTATAGAAATCGTCATTATTAAGTGTAAATAGACTTGACTTGGTATGCGCTGCACAAGTTATAGAAGCCTTTTATATTCATAGGTTAAGCAAGTCTTCTGTATTCACATTAAATTCTATTTTTTTTTTCATTTAAACAATAATTTACTATACATTAATCGCATTCTTTCTTCAATATCATCTAAGCACTTCACTTTATTGCTTTTCTCTTGTAAAGGTACAGTTGCAAAAGTCAGTTTTGTTAAATATTTATTTTATTTTATTATATTACGTTTTTATTGATAAATATTCACTTTTTTGTCCCAAAATACTTCGTTCATTATTCAGTAGATGAACTTTTAAATTAGGTAGCAACTGATGGTTAAATAAAAAAAGTTTTTTATATCTAATTAAATTCAACGTTTTCTGAGCCTATTTTAATTCTTTTTATTAATTTCAATTTATATCGAATAATGAATTAATACTATCACATAAATAAATTTCTTTTTCAGCAACATAATTTTTATTTAAAAAATATATTTTATCTGATAAACTTTCGACAGTGGCTTTAATAGTAACTATTTAAAGAAAAAATTTCCTAGCTGAATAAAGTTTTATAAATAGACATTTTTATTTAAAAAAGTAAAGGTCACACTTTTTCTTCTGGAGTATTCTGAATAAACTAAGTTTTCATTCCCTCCTCTCTCTCCCCCATTCCTTCTATTTTCATGGAGACTGAACAATTCTAAACATATAATAGTTTGTGAAATCAACTCAGAAATTTGGTATTTTAAAACAGTATATCAATGTGAAATTAATGTTTTTGTTTATGATATTATTTCTAATTTATTGTTTAATGTAAGTATGGAATATTTGTGAGTAAATATTAAGTTGATTAGCACCAAAATGCTTCAATCCTTATTGATCCAAGCAATGTATTCGTTAGTTATGAGGAAGATAATTATTTCTGGAAAAATATAAATGCAAAAGACTGAAACATGTGGTGTTTAATGTTTAATTCTGTTTTATTTAAAATGATATTTTAATTTAATTATAACCGCCTGGTTCTGGATCTTAATGTTTCTTAATTTAAGTTTTTTTTTTTGTTGTTTTTTTAAATCATGTAACACTAATAATTTATATTCATTAATTTAAGTTTTATTTTAACAATTGTTTGATTAATGTAAATTTATTTATTTAAATTAGAATAATGTCAAGTTTGTAAGTTTAAAATAGCTAATGCTAGAAAAACTTTCTATTATATCCATTGTACATTTGATAAATATAAATTCTTTCTTCTTCTTTTTCTTCTTTTATTTAAATCTATCAGTGGTTGTTGCGCAGAGTTAATGTAATAGTTTTATGTCTTATTGAACCATTGTTAAACTATTTTCATACTATCTGATTAATTTTCATTAGCACAAAAGTGGATAGACCACATCATCGTAAATGTGATTTTCGTGTTGAGGATATTGACGAAATTTTATTGCGTTTTCTAGTGGTAGTTGGGAATAATTGGGAAGTTTAGATGCTTAATTTCGTAACTGAGTACATTACATTTTTTTTCTCTTTAAGGGAAACGATTTTTTTTTATAAAATTGCATTATTTTGAGAGGAGAATAGAGATATAGATTGTGGCGGCCGGAGCGAGAGCAGACAGCGAGGTATCGATCGGGCGAGTCGGGTAAGGGACGGCCGTGAATATGTCATCGGGTGTGGGCCCCTCCTGATTATTGTAATTGCTAGGGGTTGCACAAGGGTTAGTATTCTCCCTCTTCTGTCTTCTATATTATATTCTCTCATACTACTATTTAAACTTAAAACAAACAAAATACCATCACTTTAACCCTACTTTAAAATCATTTATAAAATGTTGTTTTTTTTTAAAATCTATTTATTGAAATGTACAACTGTAATTGATATATATATATTATATATATATATATATATATATATATATATATATATATATACACATACACACACACACACACACACACCACACACACACACAACACACACACTATGTGTGTATAAACGACTTTATTACAATTTAACGTTATATATATCGTATTCCTTTCTCACTGAGAGCCCTAGCCGCCATAGCTTCATGTAGCCCTTTCACGCAGCACTTTTCCGGCTGCCCACTATTCCTCCTTCCATTGATTGAAGGATACCGTAAATAATAATATAAAAAGTAAATATGCTATATGATAAAATACACTAAAACGTCTAGAGAAACTGCCCAGTGATCATTGCCAACAAATTAATCATTCCGAATCAAATGAACTTATTTCGTTCGAAGGTAGAAAAATGTTTTACGCTGGAACATTTTTTGCTTCTCGCATTGGATCTGACGAGGGATCTGATGAGATCAGCAACCGTTTGAAGACATCCTCTAAATTATCTTTTCTTGAGCATTTTCTGGCATATCCTATCTTTATTTACTTAAAAGCACTTATTACATTAATTCGATTCGATACACTTCAGTAGGTAAATATCCGAAAGTTGATACACTTCAGTAGGTAATCTGAACTAAAAGATCTGGAGGTCATCTTCTTTTCGGTCAGATTATCAGGTTTTGATGAGGAAGCAAGGAACCTACTGGGTTAGAGTGGGAGTGAAGTCAGTCATGGAAGGTATGGAAGTCAGACGAAATGAGGTAATTTAAGGTCTTTATGCTTGAGTTCATTGGTTACAAAGTAAGAAGTGTTGAGGATTTTAATTTGTAAGGATTGGATGCGGGAGGAATTTGATGGTTTAGTAAAGTCCCATAACTCCGTAAGTCCAGATAGGCATACTGATGGTCATGTAGATAAGCCTTTTGTGGTTTAGTGGAAGGAAAGATAGTCTGTCTAGTAAGTGTTGAAGTAGTCGAAATCGGCGAGCAGTTTTGATGGGTAAAGGTAATTTGGTGGGATTTATTAGAATTGATTTTGATTCTCCAATTCTGAGATACCTTAGGTCTCTGATATATGATTGGTGAGTTTCAGAGGCAATGGTTGTATCGTTACTAACTGATAACATGCAAGTGTCATTAGCATGAGTAGAAGGTAAGAGTTATGATACGTTGGAATAGAGGCTTTGTAAATAATGGGTCTTGGGATATTGTTTGGAGTAACACAAGAAGAGATCCAAATATTAAAATCATAAGGAAGAGTATTGCAATTCTGAATAGTTATAAATCTAAATTTTGAAAAAGAAATATTGGTTTTAAGGTCTTCAGTTTGATTCAGGATTGAAAGAACAAACAAAGATATCAAAGAGGAACATGCAACAGATTTGAAAACAATAGAGTCAGATAAACAGGTGTGAAGAGCAGGTTGGTTCTGGAGGCAGATAAAAAAGACTCCCACGGTGTAGAAACATAAACGTTATAGTTAAGTACAAATAAAATAGTAAAAAACAAAACAAAAAAAAAAACAGTAGTAATTAATCATTGCAAAATCAATTTTCGCCAATGCATATATAATAAATTCTTTTGCCTGTAAATGAAGGCCAATTTCTGTATTTTTGTTGACTTTCACTTAACTATACATAAAATAAATAGTAAGTGAAAATAATACGATAGTGGAAATTTTCAAATTTGATTTTTCAACGGAAATACTCGTTGTATGGTCTCTTTTGATTCCAACTAACTAAATTACGCAAAATCGCCTGTACGTGTATATGTGGTAAGTCTAACATCGTAACTGAAACTTAAATTTAATGTATAAGAAGACATGTATTTGCAACCTTTCAGCAAAAATGACTGACCAGAAGAACCACTTCAAACTTGGCGTTTTACACCTTTTATTTTGTTTTGATTCTAAAATGTTTTTATTAAATTCACTATAACAATGTAAAATTAAATGGAATTTAATATTATGTAGGTTTTATATTCATTGGAATTGTGCGACGATCCTTTATATTTTCTTTGTTATGCGATTTACCATAAAGTTCTTTCTTTCTTTATTTTATTTTTTAATTAAATTCGAAAAAATGAATCATTTCCCCTACATAGTATTGATAATAAAAGGCTATATATGAAATATGAAAGAACATGAGAATCCACGAAATGAGAAAAATGTGTAAATGTCCGAACATGACATCAGTATTTTAAATGTATATCATTGGTAAGGGCGAGATTTTAGAAAATTAATATTTGAATAATTAAGTCATAGAAGTTAGAAGGATATTGACATATACTATTTACAATTTTAGCTGTTTTATTGTGCTGTTTGCACACGTTTTTCTTAAAAATAAATAGAATTTCTTTAAAACCAGTTACTATTACTTTTGCTTTAACATTTAAATTCATTAAATTTATTTCAAGTAAATAAGTAAGCTAAAAACGTGTGATGCGAACACCAAATTTTTTTTTATTGCCTTATATTGTTTACTTATCCTTTTTAACGCCCGAAATCTTTGTGGTGAAATACGGAAAGCACTGTTTTAAATAAATATTTATTAATAAACCTACCACTATGCCAGCTTTCTAGGAAAAAGATAAAGAATCGTTATTTCTAGTTGAAAGATAACGTTGGGAGATAAGGCTTGCCACCGAGGCCGTTATTTTTAAAAATGACAAATTTGAATTGCCCGAAGGGCGAAATTAGTTTTTGGAAATTCTTGATCTCTGGTGCACCTGTCCCGTTTGGCGAATTTCCACGGGGGGCCTATCACAGAAATAATATATCTTCGAAATGTGTGCCAAGGTTGACTTGAAGGAGCGGGCTTTAAGAGCTGTAGAAGGTTCTGATTCGCTACAAAGGCTTGATCACCCTATTTTTATGGATTAAGTTGCAAATGATACTGCATTTTGGTCAGAATAAATGCTCATTCCTATAACTTATAGTTATTACTGTTATTGATAATTATTCATTTCACCTGTTATTTAAACTAATATTTGTATTTTCTAATAAATCCCCACTTATCCGATGTCTAGATCAGCCAAAGGAATTCCTTAGAAACATAAAATAAGATTTGTGAGTGAAATGAATAATGTTAAAATAAGTAAATTATGGAAACTTTAAATTATAGATATAAAGTATTTAGAATAGGTAAGAATAAGCAAAGGAAAATGTATTTGCATTATGTCCAGTATGGATTAATGAGTATGCTGTGCAGCATTCTCTCTTAGTTAATTTTTTTTTTTTTAATAGTATTCATTTCAGAACCTTATCTATCACCCTAACCCGCTTGTTCATTCCCTGTCGAGCCCCACACACCCTTACCATCCCCCTAGAAGGTTGAAACGGCAGTGGCCTCGAGATCTCTTGTAAACATGTATATTGGAGTTCTAGCATTGGCTAGATTCTCCACTCACGTGATGTATGCTTGAGGATTGTATATAGGTATGAGTGACTTTTGTATATATTCTTATTGATTCTGTTTTGTATATAAGTATATTGTATTATTATTTTATAAATTTATTGTTTTTTAAAGATTGTGTGATTGTAGTATGAATGTTGTACTTTATCACTATTAAAAATGCCCTGAATTGGACTGATTGTAATATTACTCAATGAAGAATTGTTTCAAATAAAATTTAAAAAATAGTTTTCATCCAACAACAACAATTTTTATTGAGTAATACTACAATCTATCCTAATTTTGACATTAATAATAGTGGTGAAAGATAACATGCATACAATATTTAAACAGCAATAAAAAATATAAACAATAATGAATCAATAAAATGTTTACAAAATCTAGAAATCACTCACACTTACAGTAGTTTTCATTAACATACCGTTTAATGTTTTAGCTATCTTATTAGGTACTCAACAAAACTCCTTTCAAGATTTATGCCAATTTTTATTTAATGAAATGAAAATGAAAAATAATTTTTCATCTGGGAAATTTCGTCCCCTAAGAATAATATGCAGTGAAGAGAGGAAGTCCAAATTGTCTGGCTTCATTTAATACATAATTCCTTATTTATTTATTTTATTGGTACAGCTAATCCACAACAATGGTGATTAGTTAACAAATAGTATTTTATACTAAGTTGAAATACATAAATGATACAAATAAAAACAGGTAACAACATCGAATGAGTTAAGGTATGTATTAATAAAGGAGATGTTGGGTAGGAACATATTCGTTGTATGTTTGACGGAGGGTAAAGGTTAATTATGGGGTTTGTTTTAATCCTCTAGTTTACCGACCAATGGTGGTCTCAGAACAATAGATTTGGGAAGCAGTAGGTGGATCCATTATTGATTAATAAAACAATAAAATTACAATTGATGGATTTGAGCTAGAGGTTGAAGTTCTATTTCTAATAAAAAAATTTCAGTTCAATCTAAATATTTTGAAGAACCATTCTGTTATAGGAACTTCATCGATTTGAGAGAATTTCATTTCTTCGGATCATGCACATATCTTCCATATCTTGTTGAAACCCGTTCCTTTTTTAGATTTTCAATTTGACGAACATATCCGAGTAATTCTCAAACAATACGCATTTGCTTTTAAGACACCCACCAACTTCAAACTAGGTATTATAAAGAGCTCCTGCCATAATCAGCCACATTAGGGCTTCAGGAAACCATGGAATTTCTCTTTGTTCCAAAAGCCCAAATACTTATTTTTATTATAGAAATAAATTTATTTATTAAGATCTAGTATAGCTAGGCCGAAAATTTTTAACTTTAAAATGTTACAGATGATTGCAAGCTGTTACTGTTTATTTTCATTTACTGTTTTTCTGTTTATTGTTCTAAGCTGTAAAGCTGTACAGATTTTAGTGAAATACTTTATAATTATTTTATATACTTAATTTTTTTCTTACTGTCTTAATTTTTCCGAAATCTGTAATTAACTAACTCCAACAGGATATCTTGTTTTTTAGCCCTGGTGAAAACCCACAACGTGGTTCGAAACGTTGGATATTAAATTGTCTTTCACTATTTTCTTATTAAGTTTTTTCTCTGCCATCCGAACCAACTCATCTTTCATACTTTTTAACTAAATTAATAAAAACGACTTAATGTTATTATTTGATTATTTTGTAGTTACATTTTCTGTTATTATACAACTTTCAAATAATCTCGCCTTACTCTATCTCTTGCTATTATCACAAAATACTTTCAGTGCTAAAACTATCATAGTGTAGCGCGCTAAAGGGTTTGATAGAGGAGGTGGAGCAGCTGTTATAGTATTATCCCATGGTCGCTCTTTAAACTGCTTTAACAGGCCCTGGGTTTACAATGGCTCACATTCCTGTAGTTGGTAATAGGCCGCTCGTGGTGTAACATCCACTGGGTGTGATTGGGCGACATCATCTATCAACAGTTCCTCATCTGACAGCTACCGATAAGGTAACCTTTCTTATTTTAATAGCTTGTTCTTGTCAGGTGATTGTGGAATATGTAAGGATTTTAGTTTAGAAATTCTCATTTCTTTTCTTTGTAATTTGTTTGTAAATCATGGAAGTGTAGTCAAAATTTCTTTTTGGTGGAAAAACACTTTTTTTTTTAGTCGATTAAAAAAAACAAAAAAAAAAACTTGCGTTTCTTTCTATTTTAAATGTTCCAATAAAAGTATTATCCAAACCAATCTACAGTTTGCTTTCTATCTTTATAAATATCCGATTTGAATCAAACATTTATAGAGATACCCAAACATATCTAATCAATTTAAGCCTATTAGTCCATATTCAAACAATTTTACTTATTGTATTCATTTTATATATAGTTTAACTAATGAATTGATAATTTTTTTAAAATTTTTTCTCTGGCTTTGTATCTTAATTATAAACTAAACCATTTTTATAAAACAAATTATGTTTAAAAGCGCAAACGCACAAAAAAGTTTTTGTTTAATTTTTTTATGTCCTGGTCTCGCAAAGAAATAGCTTATCATACAAGTCTTTATAAACGTTACATCGTTAACTTTCATATTTTTTATATAAAAGCAAAAATAATTTAATTATATTTTAAAATTGTCTAAAGAAGATGGCCTCGAGACCTTCTTGTTTAGACTCACTACAAGAGTGGTAGTTTTTTTCAAAAAATATCATATAAGAGTACAATATATGCCCCAACCATATAACTCAATGATTTCGCATTAATTGTAAAACTATTCTTGTTATGTTCTTATCTTATTTTGGTTTGATTTTTTTTTCTCTATTATTTTTTAATATTATTAATCTTTTAATATTGTGTTTGTGGTAGCTGCTAAGGCTAGGTATTTTTTTCTCTTATTCATTACATGTTATGGTTTAGTATTAATATTTCTTCATTACTACAAAAATGACAGGCGTTCACTGGTTTCTGTAGGTTCCAAAATCGTGTATGATTTGGTAATTTCGTTCTAAAACCAGTTTTTGCTAGTTTCTATCTATTGGCTGACATGGAGCCGTTAGTCTCAGAATCCTAATGTAATAAACAATATTTAAAATATTTATGAAGTATTTTCCTAGCCTTCTTATTATTATTAATTTTTGAGTTGTATGTCGAAAAATTTATAAAATAATTCTTAATGGTTTCAAGATTTTATTCCATCCTCCCATCGTTATTTTTTTTTTTTTTTCAGTGGTTTATATGTGTTTACCTGTTTTAGAATGATAAAAATAGAACATTTAGAGGTTTAACCCTCCTTTGTTCTCCATTATTTAAGTACTTGGTCCAGTTTGCAATCGCATGCTACGAAGCGATTAAAGCATTCATTGACGAACCCTAATTTGGTTTGTTTATAAATAAACAACCGACCACTTAAAGTATCGATTGTCATTCCTAAACCCTTTGATGACACACACACACCTCATGTTCCCTAAAGCTGAATCATTATCCGGTTTTCTTTCTTATTTTTGTTTTGCTTCGGTATCGTATTTCAGCATGACCCCTAGGTCCTTGTGGTTTTGATCCTGTATTCCTATTCCCCATTCCATTTGTCATCCATTGTGTTCTAATCTGATTAAGAAGATTGATGGGGTAAAGCAGACGCTGATTCCTCCTCGGACGATATGAAGGAAGTCACTGCTGATGGGACTTAGGATTCGTCGCGTCCTTATCTCACATCAGATTCATATCTTCCGCATCATCTAAGACTCCGGTTTCAGTGTGCAGATTCTCGGCTGTCGCAAAGGTACGCCGGTGAGTTATTTTGGACTTAAGGGATCTTAAAACGTGTATTTCCGTTGAAAACTAGAATTCGAAAATTTTTACGATCGCAATACTTTCTCTTACTATATGTTTCATATATAACTAAGTGAAAGTAATGTATTCTATTCTATATATATATATATATATATATATATATATATAATAAACTATTCTACACTATATATGAAATTTATTATAAATCAATATGTCTCTAATAGTATAAAACAAAGTCGTTGAACTGTCGTGTCTGTTTTCCGCTTTCTTCTTTTAGACTACATTCATTGATTCATTCAGTTAAGGTATTTTTCGTGGATTGTTTGTTTATTTATTTAACGTCACTTAATGCTGCCCTGGCTAATTGGACGATGCTACAGTGGGAGTCCTAAATTTTGCCTATCCAGGTTTTATTAGGATAGGGATCTTTAACGAGTACCTGACATCGTACAGGCTCGGGACCACCTTTTGACGTCCCCTCCGAAGGACGGTATAACGAGGGATTTTTTTACTCCCATTAATACTGGGGGTTTGAATCCGTGACCTGTGGCTGTTATGCTAGCCACCCAACTACTATAGTTTTTCGTTAGTACAAATCATTACATTAATCAGTGCCAAATATATTTATTTTAGAAAGTCGATTAAGATTAAATAATATTTGATGAAAAAGATAAAATAAAAGTGAATGTTTTTTTTTTTTAGTTATTTCGAATTCGCTTTCAAAAAATCATTTTATCGAGGCGGGACATCTTTTGTATCTATCATATTTTCATCATCACCTTAAACAACTGCGACATTGCATACTATTCCCTTTTGGTACAACTTAGTGAGGTTAAGTATCGTTTGGTGTGCACAAGGCATTCTAATTGAGTTTTTGTATGATAGAGATAGTTAATTTTCTGGTAACGTCGTCTAAACACAGATCTGGAGATAAGAGTTGTAATGTAGACGTAAATATATTGTTGAAAAACGCGGTAATTCAGAAAAGTTAATTGAAAGTTGAGAAAACCCGTAAACTAATGTTGTTATTAATAATTTTCTACTTTTAGTTCTCATACATATTTTATGAAAAGAATCGTTTTTCAAATTAAACTAATTTTCAATGAAAATTAAATTGAACTTTTAACATTTATTTCTAATATCTCTTCTGAAATAGTGCATGATTACAAATTAATAGCGAATTCCCCGATTCCAATAATATCAACGGATCTAATTTTTCAATTACAACGATTGCAATATACCATGGTATTGTCATTTTCATTGACTATTAATAAATCACAAAATCAATGTTGCTGTCTTAGATATATATATATATATATATATATATATATATATATATATATATATATATATTTATACATACGTTGCATACATAGAGAATCGGTCATAGTTTACAGTAATGATAAAACTAGCTAAAATACTGGTGCTACATCCCGAAAAAAGTTTACTTCCATTTGGAAAACCTTTGAAGCTACTAGGGTAAGCCTTTGATTTGGTACTGTTGGGCAAAGTATTATAGACTCTACAAGCCAACTCAAAAGCCTTAAGTATCTTAATGAAAAGCGGTAAATAAGTCTTGAAATAAATACCGATAAGATAACAATACTCTGCTTAGTATGACATCTTAGATAGTTCTGTTTTCCCGCCCTTTTTTCTCAACCCTTTTCTGTTTCTTTGCAATACTTTGCTGCCTTCCGTTCCGAAACGATAGACAATTCCAGCCCTGTGATAACTCAGCATTGTCTGAGGTTATTAATAGTGCCTGGAGTGCTAGATTTAGCCGCATCTGGAACCGTTTGCCAAGATTGTTACACTTACAATAACTGTAAATGTTCCCAATTTAGCCTCAGTTACATATTTACTTTTTATGCGCTTGGCTTGTGTCCAGCCAGCAGAAACAATAGGATCTTGTTGAAGGTGCGTCTGGCGTAATATGTTAAAAATCGTTTTATGTTTTCACACTTTAAAAAAAATAAAATATTCTAAGCAGTGTCGTTAAGTTAATTTTTTGTTTTAATTTGATGTGGACGATAATTATTTTTGAAGATTCAATATCTGTTGAAAAAAAGTTAATTATTCTACCATGCTTTAATCATCCTATAAATCTAGTTCTATATCAGTTAATTAATAACTAGTTACCTCTTATTTTTTTTTTTTTTAATTATTTAACGTTACTTTATGCTACTATGGCTAACCGGACGATGTTACAGTGGGAGTCTTAAAGTTTGTCTTTCCAGGTTTAATTAGGATAGGAACCACATCTTTACGTCCTTTCCGAAGGACGTCATAACTAAGGATTTTTTTACTCCCATTAATAAATTCTTGGACCAACTGCGGGTTTGAATCCGTAACCTTTGGCATAGGAGGCTGTTATGCTAGCTGCCCTGCTACAGGTGATCCCCTCTTCTTTTTTTAATTTCACTTAATTTTTTATTTTTTTAATATTATTTATACAATGGATGATAGTTATATGAAGAAGGTATTTCTAGTTGTCTACGTTTCAAAAAGTTTTCTTCTTATTCTGGACAAAACTCTTTAATCACTCTTTCCCATTTTCCACATTATTAATGTCCTATGAATTTTATCTTAATCGTATTTATAAGATTTTAACTACTTCAAAAAAATATCAGTAAGAAGTAGTTCATACAGTACTTTTTTTCCCTATAGTATTTCATTTTCGACATATTAACTAAAGTATCAATGCATTTGTAAATATTCACATATTAGTTATTGTACTTAATTATTTTTATTTTTTTATTATAGTTTACTCTTTATAATTAAGGCTTATTTATCAGCCGATATCCTATAGTAAGATACTGAACTGTTCTTACTTTTTTTTCTTCTTTTCTGTTCTTACTTTTGGGATCACTTGTAGCTGAGTGGCTAGCGTAACAGCCTCCCATGCCAAAGGTCACGGGTTCAAACCCGCAGGTGGTCCTAGGATTTTTTAATGGGAGTAAAAAATCCTTAGTTACGCCGTCCTTCGGAGGGGACGTTAAAAGGTGGTCCCGAGCCTGTGCGATGTCAGGTACTCGTTAAAGACCCCTATCCTAATAAAACCTGGGTAGGCAAAATTTAGGACTCCCACTGTAGCATCGTCCGATTAGCCATAGTTGCATAAAAGTGACGTTAAACGAATAAACAAATAAACAATGTTCTTACTTTTGTAGGCTGTTACTTTCACTTTAAACAGTTTTGAAAAAAATAAACTATTATTTGAACGTGAAATGAAAGTATATAACTATAAAAGTTGTGTAAACACTAAAAATTAATTCTTATGCTAGGCTTAGGACGCGCTTCAGCGTTTAAAGTGATGCCAATGACTCGTTTCTTTTAATATTCGGAATGGTGGTTCCATAATGCCTTTCTAATTTTCATTTCATTCATTCAGTCTTTGCGTATTCCATAAACGTTGTGTATGGCGTCAAGGCAACGATTACGGACTAAAGCATGCACGCAAGCTTTGCATTATAAAGGTTTTTAAGTCTACCTTTGGTTTTGGGATTTCAGCTGGTTAATTTTTTAAGGTTGTGACATCTTAGATTGAAGCGCTGTCTCTATTAAATAATATTTTTTATGTATTTATATATATTTTTTTATTTTTTATGTGAGATGTTATGTATTTCGCGCTTGCATTTATGCGATCTGGTCTTGCCTAAACTGATCGTATTTGGATTGTGGATACGTTTTGGTGATAACGCGATTTTGGTTTCTGCTAACTCCTTCCAAACCACTGGACGGATTTTGACACGGTCTTTACTATCATTTAGAGCACTTTTTCCTGTAGGTTTAAAAATGAGTACATTGCAATTTAGCTTTTCTTTAAACTGGAAAAATACGTTTTCTGTAACCAAGCCATCAATAAATTATTCGTGAAATATAAGTAGTAATATTGACGTATAATATACCGTTGGAAAGTGCAAGAATTTAGAAAAGTTAATATGCAATAAAAGAAATCGTAAGAGTTAATATAAAGCTCATAAACTTTACATAAATAAATATAAAATAGTTATAAACCTAGTATGATAGGAATTTTTACATTCACTTACTATATATAGTAAGGGGAAGTATTGCGATCGTGAAAATTTTTCGAATTCCAGTTTTCAACGGAAATACACGTTTTAGGGTCCCCTGAGTCCAAATAACCAAGTCCCGCGAAAAGGGTCTGTGTGTGGTAACTCCCGGGCGAAAACGGCAAGTCCTAAGAAACTGAAATTTCATATTTAAGACAAATATGCGCCCGAGACGTTACAAAACCTTTTTTATTAATATGAGCTTACCAGATGAGACACTTTATACCATACATTTTGCACCTATTTGATGGGCTTTAATATCATGTAGTTTTCATTCTGATTAAAATGGTCTGACAGGGCTTAAATGCCGTTATTTTACATTTTTTTCCTGTAAAGTATCTTTAATTTTGTAGATTTTGTAAAAATAAATATATTATCTTGTCACCACCGATGAAAAACACATAAATATATAACTTGAACGAATTCAATATCTAACTAAAGGAGAAAACTGAAATAAAATTTTTTAATGCAATTTTTTTTTATTTTGAACATAGCAACAGTAATATACACTATAAATACCGTTGGAAAGCTAAAGCTTTTAGAATAAATATTATCTAATGAACAAACTTGTAAAAGTTAATAAAGAGTGATGAAAAACCGATAAATCTGATTATTTTAGATAATAATATAATAGATTTTTTAATAAAACACATGTTTCTATAGAAATTCAATTTAATTATTTCTTTAATGGTTTCATGTATTTTAATCTCTAACTGTATTAGAAAATCCTTTCATTGTTTTTAAAAATGGAGGTAAGTGAAAGTCGTGTGTTGCCCGCACCAGATTTTTGTTATTACTATAGTTTTGGAATTCATACATACCAATCAAGTTTATTTATATGAGAAAATTAAATTTTCCCTTCTCTGTTCACTTTCGAATAACAAACAAATAACTTAAACAATCGCAATTTTCTATACGGTAAACTAAAATTCCTAAAGAGATAAACTCTAAATCCGTCAGAAAGAGCTTTTTTAAACATAAATGGCACTACATTAAAGAGCTTTTTTAAACATAAATGGCACTACATTAAAACTCACCCGTTAGTTTAAGAAGAGGTGGTGGGTCCGCTAGTAATGTATAATTTTCATTTTGTATTTGTTTTAATAATATATAAGTTGAACAAATTCAGGCATACGGTATATCAATTACAGTATTCCGTGTTCTATAAATATTGTAAAGAAAGAAGGAAATTTGTTAATAAAACACTTTTATCTCTCTATCAATTGATTAGTAATAAAAATAAATTTATAATATACCGACTGTATATAGAGTAATTAGTCTTATTTACTTTATAATTTGCCGTTTAAATAGTTCACACTTCAAGACCCTCTTGAATTCTCGGTAAACAGGAAAATTCCCGATATAGCTCTGCAATCAGTCAGTCCTAGCATTCGCATTCGTCAGTCGTAAGATGGTGCGATTGTGAGTAGTGAGACAGACATCAGTGTCAGTGAGTTCATCCAATGGTGTCATCAGTTCTTCGACATTATAATCACGATCTTTCTCTTTGGAGTGGATTTTGTAAATGTCTTTACATCTTTTATTGATCTTATAGTTTTTTTTCTCTCTCGTAAAATAAGGATTGTACGTCATGGATTGAGTAGAACTCGGTTTTCTCCTGGGCAGTGCTACAAAGGTTTTTCGGTACGTCTCTCAAGGTGTAAGTTTTTTTTTCTTCATCACGATTTATTTTCACAACATCACAGCTCACAATTAGAACCTAATACCAGGAATAACTTTGTTGGCATCCTTAGGGGAACGTTAATGTCTTGTTTATTCATTGAAATTAACAGCTGTACGGGTTCTTACCTGGTTGATGGCCCTATGATTATTTGATGGGAATAAAAAATCCTTAGTTATACCGTCCTTCGGAAGAGGGTGTTGTCGAGAGCGTTGTCAGGTACTCCTTAAAGATCCCTGTCCTAATTAAACCTGAATAGGCAAAATTAAGGACTCCTACTGTTGCATCGTCCTATTAGCATGTAGGAACGTTAAATAAATAAACAAACAGTTGTTTTAACTTACAAGTTATCAAGTATTGAAATGAAAAAGCATGAGAGGGATGTGTTATAAAACATATCTGGTTAGGTAACCCTCCAGTAGTGTTAAATTTAAATTATAAGGCTTAGATCCTATTTCTTTAATTATTAAATATAATAATTAATATTTTTTCTTTTCTTAGTTTTTTTTTTTAATTTTTACCAACAATAAAAATATTGATGTTCAAATTTATTCTAGTTAAATAGAGCGCATTGTACCTTTACTCCTTAGTATCCCATCAATGTATTATACATTTTGCAGGTGTGTTCTATATAAATAACGCTTTTATATTTTAAAAAATACAATAATGTATTGTAAAGTTTATATTGTATTATTAGTTTTAATCTCAAAATGTGTCTTGTATATATGAGCACCCACGCGGTTGCTGAATACTCTTAATTGAAGAACGATAAGATTGTTCTAGATTATTTTTCTCTTTATTCAAAATTAACCTTTTACCTGAAGTTGATTCCTTGAAGTACATTTGTTCTTAATAGGTTCGTGAAAACATCATTCTAAAAAATAAAATATCAAAATTATATGCACTATAATCTAATTTTCTTACGTATTTTATGTTGTCTTTTACTTAAAATATGTTAAGTTATTCATTAATTACTTCTGGGCAATACATGTTATTTACTCGAAGTGACAGAAAATAATGATCATATTGGCATGAAATGCATATCTTTTCTTGTTAAATCTTCAATAGGAATATTAATTATTTATATTTTGCTTTCATATTAATTATTACAGTTATAAAAATTACTTCATTTAATTTTGACGAATGTATAACTTTCGGGTATTTAATTTGCCTTAGTAATATGTGTTTGTAACAATGATCATTAGATATTATATTTCTATCTTTTGGAAAATTTGGCCTGGACATTAAAATCTTATCAATCATCTATTTAATATATAGTTTATTTTTAAAGTTGTGTGGATTTTTATTGGATTTCTCTTTTAATTTGTGATACATATTTTTTTCTAGTTTATCACCCAATATAAATTATTATAAAAATTACATTTTTACCCTCATTACAGGGCTTATTGTATATATATATATATATATATATATATATTATATATATATATATATATATACGTATATAATAAATAAATATATAAATGTTTGGATTGTTTTTCAATCTTATATCTTTTCCTCTCATCTTTGTGTCATACTCGTAAGCATGTCTGCGAGGTATATCAGGAAATTTTTAATTACGAAAATTTGTGTATTTATAAAAATAATAAATATATAAATGCATTTTATGGTAAATTATCAAATTTTTTATTCGAAAAACAATTAAATATAGACAAAATTATTAAATTTCTAGAAATCGGATATTATTAGTGGGATCCATAGACATGCGAAACCCTATTTCGAATGTCTAAAACCGTTTACTTTTCTTTTGCTTATCATATTATAAAGTTATGTTATTCCAGAGGCTAATTTAATTTGTACCTGTTTTATATTCATTTGGCTTTATAACCTAGTGGGTATGGAAAGTCGTATGAATGTACTTGCCAGATATTTTTAGTAATACTATATTACTCATGACACATTGTAATAATATTAATTACTTCAGATATAAAATGGATATTATCGCTCAATGGTCTGATATCTGAAGTGTTGTATTGATAATAATAGCTCTAATTATAATTTTACCAAACTTCCTCAGTGTGTTATTATAGAACCAACATTATATACTTCTCACGGTCGGCTCGAACGTCTATAACAACTTGACAAGATGAAATGTAATAGGATTTATTTTTGGATTTATGACGTCAAGACAAGTCAAGTTAATTTTTGGCCCTAGGTCAATTTAGATATAGTTAGTGTTTCCGCTATTGCCGTGTCTTATGATTTTTTTTTTTTCCTACTCACCAGTCGTCTCATGTTACAGTTGTGTAGTCACTGCATCCTGTGTTTCTTCAGGTAGTTAATTACGTATACAGTAATTTAGTTTCTTCCCCTTGAATTTGTTTATATTTTCGGGCAATTTCGTATTTTATATATTTATGTAATATAATTTCGTAGTGTTTTTCAATATTTCAATTTAATCCTCTCTGTGTTTTTAAAATCATGTTTACCTTGTCAATAATGTTTATATATTCTAAAAAAAGAGTAGTTAAGATGCTTTTAAATGGTGTCTAGCTACAGGGAAGACCGAGAAAAGTCAGGGATTTTAAAAGCTTATGAAAAAGTCAGGATATTTGTTCTTTAGTCAGGGAAGATGGTGCCTTAAATAACATCGTTTCTTATTCACTCAGACAAAAGTTCCAATATGCCTACTTGTTTTGATCATAAAGCGAGTTTAATAATAAAAGGACAGGAGGACTGTTAAGAAGAGAAAAGTCAACCTTCAGGTGAAGGAGTTAAAGGGAAAAAAAGCAAAACTGCTCCAAGAAGCTCTTAAGAAAACTGAATATTTGCCTGCTAAGACTCAGACATAAAACAAAAGCTCTTAAAGTTTATATAGATGTATTGATTGTAAATAAATTTTTAGTCAGGTTTGTAAATATTTATTATTACTAACAGCAGCATTCAAGTCCATCATAATTCAAAAGTGAGGAAATTTGTAGATATACTTACTTGTTCATTCAAACATGAAAGAGAAGCTCTTAAAGTTTATTTAGATATATTGATTGTAAATAATTTGTAGATAAATTGTTAATCAAATAAGTAAACAACTTCAATTTCAGCTGATTTCGGGTAAATATAGTTGATTTTTATCGTAAAGTAATTAGTCATTATATATATTTTTAATCTAGTATACCATATTCATTATAATTATTCTTTGTTTTGTCGATTTTCACCAAGATTCGGTCAGGTAAAAGACTTCTTACAATATAGAAAAATCAGGGAATTTCGATCTCTGAGCTGATTTGCTAGACACCCTGTTTTAGGAATCAGTTTCAACCGTGATTCCTTATCTTTAAGCTGTATTTTGGTTGCTTGAAAAGAGAAAAAAAATAATTTTAATGACTTTTTAATTCCGAAAAGGAAAATCCGCTGCACAGACGGTTAATAAATTTTGCAGTGTGTATGTCGATGATGCCTTAAGGGAAAATTTGGACTTAAAAGACGCATAGCTCTCGGGTCGTCCTTCAACTGTTGATGATATTGCAGGATATAATTCATGAAAAATATTTATAATAATCTGAATTTTTTTTATTGATATCACCAATGAAAACACACATCTACCTTATTTTACAACCCAATATTTTTATTTAAATGAACTGTTAACATGAATAGTCTTTGGTTAAATAAAATCCTGTACATCTATAATGAAAGTACTCTGGTTCATTACGTAGTAGATGGCTAAACGCAAGGCGGGTTTTCCTATTCGCACTATTAACAAACATTATTTTGTATTATGATAGACTTATAAACTAAGATTTACAGAAACAGCCTTAAAATGTATCTAGATACAGTAAAAGGAAATTATTCAGAAACTAATGTGGCAAAACATGTAACTAAATTGGAGAAAAAAAAAAAAAAAAATACTTTACGAAACGTATTAATTATCTGAATATCTGTTTTCTTAAAAATATTAGTTTTTGAGAATAATTTTTTACAGCATTCCATCTAATCTTACCTTTATCGGATGATATCAATTTATGTTGTAAATTAATATCTTATCTGCAAATTAATAAAATCGTCAAGAAATAATTTCTTTTATCAGTGCCGAATCAACCTCAACTGTCTTGAATTGAGACGTTGATTTCCATAAGGTACTAAAGGACATTTTTTACGAAATTGATTTTTTGACATATTTGTATTCTCCTCATTTAGTTTTATCTAAATCTTAAATTTGGTTGTATTAATGAACACTCATGTCCTTTAATAACGTGATTTAGAAATGCTATTAATTTCTTAAGATACCTATTATACATTTATTTTCATTCCAAATCATAACAGAACATTTTATTTCATAAATTTAATATGGTTTTATTAATATAGTAAAGAAATAATTCTAGATTTTAATGCGAATAAATAAAATTCCCCAGAATGGATATAGTACCTTTTGGAAATCAGCGTCTCAATTGATCATTATTCATAATTTCTTGTTCCTATCTACTGTAACTTGTTTAATTCTCTACACCCAATCATTTTTGGTAATAGATATTAGCATAATCTTGGATAAATATAATTTCAAGCTTTATAGCTCCGCCTGAATCAGGCGATAAGCTAACCCGAAGATATTATTGGTCCTAATCCTAAAGATCTGATTAGGAAGGAAGTCAGAGGGGTGTAAGCAGCTTCTCTTTCGTTCCCTCCCGAAGTGGATTTGTTTTTATAATAGTTATAATAGTTAGTAAATATTTGTGCTGTACTAAATAATGCAATGATTATATAATGAAACTATATATACACGGTTATAATGTGTACTATGTATAATAAATACAACAGGGAGTCTCATTGTGTCTAATCTTATTATAGGAGGAGATGTAGACCTTAAGGGGAACAAAAAGTTCCTATGATAAATAGTCCAATTCTCAACGGTTAAGAGGAAATTAAAATTTTGAGTTTTCTGAGTTTATCCATGATTTTCTTTTTTAAAAAATCAAATATATCTACTTAATTTTCACGTGCAGAGAAAAAAAAAAAAAAAAGTGATACCAAGTAAAAAAGAGAAAATTTCCCTGAAGGTTAAGAAGTCCACCTACTAAATTATTTAATGATGAATTCAGAATTCCAGTTTTCAACGGAATTACACGTTTTAAGATCCTCTGAATCCAAATAACTAAGTCCCGCAAAAAAGTCTGTTTGTGTCGTCGTGTTTGGTAACTCCCGGATAGTCCTATGAAACTGAAATTTCATATTTAGGACAACTATACGCGCGAGATGTTACAAGTGTCACTTTATACCATGCATTTTACACCTTTTTACGATTTTCCTAAAAACGGCTCTAACGATTTTGATTAAACTCGCTATACCGATGTAAAATTTAATGGGCTTTAATATCATGTAGGTTTAACTCTGATTAAAATGGTCTGACAGGGCTTAAATGCCGATATTTTAAATTTTATTCTTCTAAAGTACCTTTAATTTTGAAGGTTCCATAAAAATAACCATATTATCTTGTTACCAATGATGAAAAACAGGTAAATATATAAATTGAATGAATTCTATACCCAACTAAAGGAAAAAATGAAATAATATTTTTTTTGCAATTTTTTTTTGTTTTTGAACATAAAAACAGTAATATTCCGTTTGAAAGCTAAATATTTAAAAAGAATATATATATTATCTTACACACGAGTTTATAAAATATAATAAATAGTGATGAAAAGCCGATAAAACTAACTGATGATTTAAGGTAATAATATAACAGATTTTTTAATAAAACACATGTTTCTATAGAAATTCAATTTAATTAATTCTGTAATAGTTTCACTAATTTTCATCTCTAACTGTATTTGAATATTCTTTATTCGATTTTGAAAATAGAGGTAAGTAAAATTCGTGTGTGTCCGCACCTGATTTGTTTTTAATTCTTGCCTATATTTCCGCTAGTTATTAACTGTGATTTCCATGTTGTTTTTTTTAATAGAGAATTTAATTTTCTGTCCAACAGCTACTGGTATTTCAATTAAGCGATTTAAAAAAAAAAAAAAAAAAAAAAAAAATGTGTTAGATATATGTATTTTGCCTATCGATTTGATTAAATCATTATTCAAAATAATTAAAGAAATTGCATAGAATTAAGTGAACGTTTAACTTCTTTTGTAATAAGCTATAGCAAAGTGAAGTTTGTTAAATCTGGAATACTTTTTTTTTTTTAGTTTTATTCCTATTCTTTTACTTCGTTCCGAAATTTCGAAGTTGTGGTACCTTGTTTTAAATAAATATTAACCCGAAGAATTCAATAACTGTACGAAAGACGTCAATGAAGGTATAGAACGATTTTATTTCAAAATATTTAATCGAGCAAGTTTATTATTATTTTTAATAGCACAGCAATTCGTAGTTATTCAGTAACATTATAAAATAATGGTCTAGATACATAAACTTTATATAATATCTGATATTTCCTTGATTTAAGTACTTGAAGTTCCATTTGAACCTATTTAATGATGAATACAGATTCTAATAGTAATATTTTATTATCCTTGGTCAGGATTATGATTATAGTTTTATCACAGTTGGAGCTGTTATCGTTATAAAGATAAAAGCTCATTCCTAAGATATAAATGGTCATAATTATGATAAGAGTCATTTCGATAAATTATCTTTTTACTTTTATTACTGTTGACGCATTAATTAAATTTCCTCCTGGATTAAAATTATAGTTTAAAATAATATGAATCTCACAGTTATGTTCAAATGATGAAAAAGTTGATAAACTTCAGGGTACAGTTTATAATTATTATTATTTTTTTTGGTAAGGTATATTTCTCAAAATGGTCCATAGTAAGGAAATGTTTTCCTTACCTCATAACAATAATAATACGTGATATTTTAACCCTGTTTTATTATTGTTTTGTCGCTGTCTATTTTTTTTTTATTAAACGTTTCTTGTTCAGCAGAAACCAGAAACAAATGAAACAGGTGATAATTCTGTAATATTTATTATAATGGTATCCTGGATTTATAATGAACAATCTAACGTTTGTTTACTTTTTAACATGAAATGTCTTTTCATTTTTTGCTACTCAAGGTATTGCAAGATGCTTCTGAGAAGACGTTCACATGTTTTTACTTTCACTTACCTATATATGAAATATATTGAAAGGAAAGGTATTGCGATCGTGAAAATGTTCCAATTCCAGTTTTCTACTGATTACTACACCTATAATTATTATTGTTCTAATGTTCAAAAAACACAAAATTTGCATCAAACAAAATGTTTATATCTTTTCTCCTTTAGTTGGATATCGAATTCATTTCACTTGTACATCTACCCGTTCTTTATTAATGTTAATAAGATGGCATGGTTAATGTAATCGAAACAACAATATTAAACATACTTAAGAGAAAGATAATGTACAATATCGGCATTTAAGCCCTATCTGAATATTTCATTCAGAATGAAACCTGCATAATATCAAAGCACATTATATTTTACGTGGACGTTGTGAGTTTATTAAAAATCGTTAGAGCCGTTTTGAGAAAATGTATGGTATTAAGTGGCTCTTCTGGTTTGCTGATTTTGATGATTAAGTTGCTGTAACATCAGTGATGATAAAATTTTTAGTCTTTACTGAACTGCCGTTATACAACTTTACTATCTCACTTTAACATCTAGAGATCTAAAGACCCGATCCCCTCCTGTCTACTCCTTACCCATGGGACAGATCTAAAAGGCCAAACAATCTACCTGACACTCTACAAAATATAGCCATGGCGCCGCTACGTCTGCACGGCAGGTCCCTGAGTCACTCAATGGTCCCGGTGCAGTCTATGAATGATTTAATACCACTCAATCGATAGGCTCCTCTCTTCCTCTTACCATAGCCCTCTGGTTCAAGTCCATTATAGTAGGTCCTTCATGTTGCTATTTCCTATATTTCTCCCCCTTTTAAAATTAGATCGTTAATTGAGACGTTAATTTCGAAAAGGTACTCTATACACATGAGGAAATTTTACAGAAATCGCAAAAATCTGTCATTTATTTAGAATAGAATAGAAAGTAATTTTTATTCTGGGACTGTGTCCCTTGAGAATAAGAGATTTGTACAGTTTATAATATACAACATGTCTGGCCAACAGACAAAATGAATATAATTAACTAATATTTACAATTATAGATAAATATATACATAAAACATAATAAAATAAAATAATTAAAATAAAAACAATCCTTAGAATAATATTGTGTTGAAAAAAAGCAAAAAAAAAAAAAAAAATGAGTTTCAATATAAAACAAAAATAAATAAATATATATTTACTTTATTTTGATACTTTGTCTTCTAAGAATACAATAATAAAGGATCTTAGATTAGCTAAGAATTAGTGAAAAATAAACTAATTAAAAGATAAATGAAAATAATACACTACAAAAATAAGGAACGAATTCTTCCAATGACAATATAAAAATACTATAACGATTGAAACAAGAGAAATTTTCAAGAAGAACAAGTTGAAAAATCATAAATAAATACTTGTAAGGAAAAAAAAAATTAATACAATTTTATTTAAAATGATTACATTGTCAGGGAGCGTCATTTTTGGATGCTGGAAGGTACTTGAAGATGAGGTATTTGAATGGGTAAAATTTCAATTAATTTTTTTTTTCTAATTATTCGTAGTTTTTTCGTCAAAAACCCTAATAAATGTTTTCTCTATCTTCGAAAATAACTGAGTCAATTTTATTTTTATCAATTTTATTCGGCCGCCATTTTAAAAAATGATCAGCTGATATCAACTTCTAGGTGTTAAGATCATGGTCGCATTACCTTGTATTTTTGTAGTGAATTTCAAGAAAATTGGTCCAGTAGTTGCGGAGAGGCTAGTAGCAGCAGACGGAGGACAAACGGAATTTGAAGGTGGGGTAATTTTTTCGATTGCAAAGATTTATTATTGAAAATAATAAACCAAAAAATCCTATTTGGCCAAGCTGAATTTATTAGAAAAAATATATATAAATTGTTCAGGAATTTGTATTTGGATTGTTTCACTGAAAATCAAAAGAAAAGAAACAGTAATTAAGTCAATTATAAATACTTGTGGTTTAATATTTCAATTATGAACCTTTATAATCGACCGAAAACAAAAATTACTTACCTCAAAATTTTAGGGCTTACGTTTTAAGATATGTAGAGCCGGAATAACGTATAAAAAATAATCCTTCTGTCCGCCTTACGAATTAATAAATAAATACCAAAATGTTGTATTTTCCATCGAATATCACTAACTGTTGTTATTCGATAAAGAATTAAATTTCCTAACAAACAAAAGAAGAATCATTGAATTCGGTCATGAAATAGCAGGAATATAGCGTTTTGAAATTAGCAGTGCTAATAGGTTATTTTCCTTTGATTAATTTGATTCATTTCATATTAGTTACTTGCCTGTAAACAGCTATATAAAGTATTATACCCTGATATAGTTATTTAGATTTATTAAAATCTTGAGTTGATTTTTCACGCGTATAAATAACTTTACTTTTGCTATAACTTTTTTACATCATAATTCGGAAAGAATTGTTTGTTTATTATTTAACGTCACTTGTTACTGTGGTTAATTGGACGATGCTACTGTGGATACTTAAATTGATCATTTTATTTTTTTGCATATTTTTGTGGGCTTTGGACTCATATAATGGAAATTATTGAATTCGAAAATGTTTTCTTTCGCAATACTTTCTCTAACTATATATTTCAGATATAAGTAAGTGAACCACAATTGGTTTCAATATTGTTATTAAAATGAGGGTGTGTACCATTTATGACATAATGCACTACTTAGTCTATTTACCAACATAGGACAACTTGTATGGATCGCTCATGATCCTGAGTTTTAACACGGTAGCATTTAGCATGTTAAATGAGATTTTGAGTACCCCTACGAATAAGATTGCAGTCGAAATAAGTCGATATCCTCCCCTCTACCCCCAAGGGCTGAACGATGGGAATAATACTCCAGTTTCCCAACGAGTCACTTTGCCTTCCCCGGCCCTTCATTCGTGTTAGTCACGGTTCGTTCACCGCATGGGCCACCCTAAGGGCATTCCCTGCAGTCTAATATGCTTGGGTCTTGTTTTAACGAATAGATGGGAGTTGTTGTTTGTAAGATACTCTTTGGATTACAGGACTCTGAAGGTGTATCCGATCAGGTTAGTAAATTTCCATGTATAAGTATCCGAATCTATTCCATCAAACATTGTAAATCTTTTATAACTAGCTTTTATTTTTTAATTATAAGTGACAGGATTGATTAGAATTTCGATTTGTT
This sequence comes from Piezodorus guildinii, assembly GCA_023052935.1. NCBI lineage: Eukaryota > Metazoa > Arthropoda > Insecta > Hemiptera > Pentatomidae > Piezodorus > Piezodorus guildinii. The sequence continues at coordinate 47,004,632 of CM041297.1, read as the reverse complement.
AGAGTTTTTAAGTGGTAGATGAAAGATTCGCCAATTTAGGCACATTATTTTTATAGAAATATACAGATTGTCTTTAAAGCTAAAAATAAAAATTGCAGCAGAGCTTAAAATTTTACAGTAAAGAATATTCTACAAGGCCCTGCAAAGTATTTACATATAAATGATGTTTAGTGCTACAGAAAATGAGAGAGAAAAATAAGTATGAGCAACAGTACATTAGGAAGTGACATAACAGCTGAGAAGGTTATATTCGAACAGCTGATCAGAAGAAACGAGAAAATAAACAATCAATTATTTACTTCGATTCCGTAAAAAATCATGGAGATGATAAATATAAACAAAGTAACTTACTTACTTTGTTTATATTCAATGCAGTTACCCTGCAATGGGTGCATTTATTTCTACGCGTGTCATCTTGAGATACAACGCGTATTTTTATTACATAATATAAATTAAGTTACATAGCATGTTTATAAATATTAATTTTGTAAAGAAAAGTAAGTTAATAAATTAAGAGAAAAAAAAAGAAGAAATATGATATTGGGAAAATAAAATAACAAGTGTAATGTCAAGAACAGCAAAAGTAAAAATAAATACAATATATATATATATGAATTATTTACAATGTAAATCTAAAACCCAGCCGCTATGTACAGTACATGCCTGTTGCTATTTGTCTAATTCTGCACAGTCACCCGGTCCACAAATTCACAAATTTTGAAAAGTATTTTGTAAGAAGGTCACACTTCGAAGGGGCCAGTGGCCTCCGTTATGTAGGACTGTTGAAATCAGTTTGTGTTAATGTTTGTTCATTTAGTGCAGTCTAATAAAAATGGTCGTATGTCTATTCGCTTTGACCGTCACACAAACAGATTTTGTCGTCTGTTAGTTTAAACGAAATAAATAGCTTTTGGCTTCTCCATGTCCCGTCAGAAATTGTCAGTTATAGGATATTTTTTTTGGTTTACTTCGACCGTCAATTGTTTTTATATATCAATTGTTTAAGTCATAGGTGTACCGACCTTTTTTTGAGATCGCCTATTTTGTATTCCACTTGTATTCATTGACAGGAAGTGCTTGATGGCGCTGATCGGTTCCTTGTCGTATGCTATCGGGAGAGCGGTGTCTCTTGCCGCCGCTTCATCCGCTAGTTCGTTCCCAATAACGCCAACATGGGCTTTGACCCACTTAAAGCTGATGTTCATACCTTCCTTGTGACAAATTATTGGTGTATGTCTGATTTCCTCTAAGAGCTATTGGTGTATGTTCATGTTCCAAACAAAGTAACTTAATATTCCAGAAGATACGATTAAAGAAAAGAAAAAAAAAAAAAATGGTAGGCTAGCTGCTGAGTGCTCTTCTGGCGTAAAGTTACTGTTATGCTTAATCGATACTCATTATCATGTGCAACTTAATGTCTAGAACGGTTGCATTCCAAGGGAAATATGGCTTCATAGTAGTGTAGTATTGGTAATCTGTACTATTTTTTCTCATTGATGCTAAAAGTTGTGGCTTTTTTTTTTTTCCTCGAAACAAAATGTATTTTAAATTTAACTATGTAGCCATTATACCTCTTAGTATCTTACACTATTCGCATTAAAGCTTTTTTGGTACACTCACTATGAAGTAAATTATGCTTACCTTCTATGATATTAACCTAAATAAAACTAAAATATGGTGATTTTTCGGAAATTAAATATACTTTAGGTAAGTCTTTTTCTCGGTGACTATAAGAACTGACCATATCTTTTTTATTTTTTTTCCGTTACTGGCCTTGTAGGCCTTAGGCCTCGCGGTGTTATCTCCTGGGAGTTTACACTCACGTTTATCGATGCATTTTGTAGTGTAGGGTCATCACTCCCTACGCCTAATTTTGTGAATGGCCACCATTTGGCTGACGGGTCTCACGTACCCGGGGGAGAGCATAAAATCCCTAAGCACCCTTTTCGATTGAGTGTTGATTTGGTTAATGCCTTTCTATTGGAACTCAGTTGATTCTCCTTGCTTAACGGTTTTTGTCCATTCAGCTTCTCTTTATATTGAGAATAATTTTGGAACCAGTCTTAATAATAATCTTCATCTTAGACATGGTGATGAATTTACTGCTATAAAACAGATTTATAATGTCTCTCGTGACAATAAATCAAACATAAATTATGTCCAAATATATTCGATTAGTTAGTTAAAACTATTTTAAAATAATCAAGTAAACTCCAAGACTTAGTTTGTAATAAATACTCCCACAAATTCATACTGCTATGTTTTGACCGCTGCTTTTCTAAGGCGTATTAATTAATTAATATTTTTAGTTTCTTTTCTATTTTAATTTTTTTTTTTTTTAATTATTTTGGAAGTTTTTCTTAATATAAACCTTAAAGCACACATTGAATCTCATTTGTCACTTAATACTTTATTTCATAAGCTTTTCAAATCTGTCGACGTTTCGGGGCTTTTCTCCATTTTTCCCATTGAGTGAGCCAATGAACACCCATAAGAACAAATAGCAGTGTGCTATGAAATAAAATGATGGTTATATATGAAAAATCATTTATATAATGAAAAAAATAAGTCTTGAAAATGGGGAAACAGCCCCGAAACGTCGACAGATATGAAAAGCTTATGAAATAAAGTGATTAAGTGACAAATGGAAGTCAATGTGTGCTCTTTTAAGTGTTTAATATTTTTAATGTAGTTATTACAGTGTTTTCTGGAACCATTAGAAATAGAACTATATGACTGGTTGATGAAAAGTTTTAAGTCTATAAACTTATGAAATCTCTTCTTCTCTAATGAACTAAGAATCCCAAATATTCTATCCATACGAAGAAGAAACGGGTCACTAGTGTATATATAAAATATTGAGTAGTGATCAGTTATAATATCTGTTATCTCTGTTGTAATATTGAGAGAAGTTTAAAATTTTTTTTTTTAATTCTGACACATAGACCGAAGAATCTGGTGTGCGTAAATGTGTTTACGTATGTATTATCTGTTTAGGGAACGCTATATATATATATAATTCCTGTATTATATATGTTTATACTGTATATAAATATTATATGCCGTACGTAACATTAGTATTGGAAGAGATAGTACGGGCGCTGAGACGGTGGGCTACTGGGCTGAAGAGAATATAGCTACGACAGATCTGGCGGCCTCATTACTCAGTCCTGACTCAGCCTAGCCTGACAGTATTTCTATCCCGGCAACATATCGTCTTACACCGCTGCATCTTATGGTGTTTTGTCCTCCTTTTGGCATTACCTCTTCTTTCCTAATGTTGAAAATGTGTGAAAAAAATGCTAAAAGGTATAATCATAATACAGTGTTGAGCTTTATTCGAGGAATAAGAAGATGAGGCTTCGTTATAGATGAAGGAAATTTTATAAGTAGAAAAAAAAATTACAGCCAAAAATCGTTTTTATTTATTTATTTATTTTTTACTCATTCAACGTCTCCTTATGCTCTGCTGTAGCTAATCTGACGATGCTACTGTAGCTATCGTAAATTATTTCAGGTTTAATTAGGAGAGGGATCTTTATCGAGTGCCTGATATCTCACAAGATCGGGACCCCCATTTAACGTCCCCTCCTAAGGATGGCATGACCAAGAATGTTTTACTCGCTTTGAAAAGTACTAGGATCATCTGCCGGGTTTCTACCCGCGACCATGGGCATAGAACGCTGTTAAAAACTTAAAGAAATAAATAACTTGAAATCTATTGGTCATATAGGCGAGTTGACATGATATTTCTAAAAGCATTATTTACATAGCATAGGCCAGTTTAATGTTTCCGAAATTTATTTGTGCTGATAGTTTTTGGTTTAATTTTTACTCGGATCAATTACCTTTGTAGAATCAATCCTTGATAAATAAACTGCATAAACAACGATTTTTCCAATACTGTTTGGTTTAAATAACTTTGACAAACGCCTTACTTGAAACCCTCATACAAGACTAAAAAGACAAGAAGCTGCACGACGTTTTCGACTACTTCAACACTTACTAGACAAACGTTCTAATCTTCCACTTAACTACAAAAGACTCATCTACATGACTATCATAAGACCGATATGGACTTACGGAGTTGAGCTCTGGGGCTCTACTAAACCATCAAATTCTTCTCGTATCCAATTCCTTCAGTCCAAAATCCTTCGTAAAATCCTCAATGCTCCTTACTTTGTCAGCAACAAACTCATCCATAAAGAACTTAATGTCCCATATGTTGCTGATTTGGCCCGTACGAGGTATCAATCCTTCCATGACAAACTCCATTCCCACCCTAATCCTTTCGTTTCAATCCTTTCTTTTCAATCCTTTCTTCCTCTTCAATTCCTGACAATCCTCCGAGGCGTCCGAAAAAGAGATGGCCTCGGGATCTTCTATTTTAAAATATTTTTAGAGTGCTTCCATCGGGAAGCTTCTCTACATGTGTTTCATGCTTTTTTATATTTCATTCAAATTTACTTGTTGTATTACTTGTTATACAGTTGTAAATTCCAATAAATAAATATTTAAAAAATAATAATAACTTTAAGACAGTAATTTTATGGATTTTATCGAACATTTAATTGATAGGTTACCTGTAGCATGGTGGTTAGCATAACAACCCAAGGTCCCGGGTTTAAACCCGCAGGTGACCCTAGGATTTTTTAATGGGAGTAAAAAATCCTGAGTTATACCGTTCTTCGGATGGGAAGATAAAAGGTGGTCCCGAGCCTAAAGTACTCGTTAAAGATCCCTTTCCTAATTAAACCTGCATAGGCAAAATTTAGGACTCTCGCTGTAGCATCTCCGATTGATTGGCCACAGCAGCATAAAGGGATGTTAAATAAATAAACAATAAACAAACTTATTATTGAACCAAATTAATTTACATAGTACTTTAAAAATAACGTTGTTTTTTAAATAGTTTTTTATGGGAATTGAGGCTTGATTGTTTTAATTTTTTATTGTATTTGTTAATGAGGAAATTAATACTTTGTTTATGTTGTAATGTTAACTAAGAGTTAATTTTAGTACACCATTTATGTATAGTGCATTAAAAAAAAAAAATGCATATATTGGCACTTTAGTATCAGCGTCATCATAATAAAATGAATTTGAAAGTCCCCACCTAGTGGTGTGGTAAATATACGAGCAAGCCCTACATGTTTTTTCTTTTCTTTTTTTGTATGGTCCTAGTGGTTGAATAATAATTTCTTATTTATTTATTTTTTGTTTTACCATATTTTCTATGAATTATTTAATTAAATGGATACTTTGAAAGGATTGTTTTTCCCAACCTTATCCATTTGATATTAAGCCAGTTTATCTTATCACCTTATCCACAGTTTTCCCCATTTTTATAACATTTTCTAATCTATTTTTAGAATGAAGCGTAGAATGAAAATTTATACTCTATGATGTGATTACTCTTGTTTCAGTTTCTTTATTAATAATTTCAAAAATGTTATGCCGTTGTTTAAATAAATTCCATTTTGCTAGATTTAAGCTCAATCTAGCCGAACTTTTTCTCAATAACTTTTTTCGTTGAAACTTAATTCATTCGACTTGAAAAGTTCATATAATCGCTAGGACGAATGTTCATTTTTTTTTTTTTTTTTTTTTTTTTTTTTTTTAAATAAACGTAATTAATTATGTTAAATTTATTTTAATGTTGCCATTATATAGTGTATGTCATTTATAATTGAGAGGTGTAGTTATTGCTTGTTGAAATCGTGAAAGGTTGGTGAAAACCAAACAATAGTGGTTCTTATCCGTGAAGAAAAAAAATAAGGGGATAGCTCAATTATCTTAAGGATATAACTCCTCCAGTAGCTGGAGTCTTTAACGGGTCATTAAGCAAGTTATGTAAATATCCCTCTTACGTTTCGCCTGGGCAGTCACTAAATGTTAATGATTCCTCCATTTCCAGAATCCTGATGGGGTTTCTAATGGAAATAGGATTGGCACCGCTTAATCTTCGGGGGTTATTTGATGTTATAATTAGCTAATAATTAGTGAGTTACTTTACTGCTATTTATTAGTTTTATAATTGATGATCTCTGCCTAACTATATCCAAGGCTTGGTCTACGTCTAATAAATGTTAGGAAAAAAAAATTAAATACATTTTCACTATTTTCCAAAACGTTTGAAAATAAAAAAATGGTGCTGGCAACACAGGACTTTCACTTACCTCTACTGTTAAATTTTTATTTTATATTTTATTGAATTTTACAACTGTATATTCACAAATACAACAAATAAAAGTGTTAAACTTTGCGTATTAGATAATTTTTTTTTTAAATCTTTCTGGTTCCAACGATACATTATACGTCTATATTACAGTTCTTAGTATCGATAAGCCAAAAATTACAATAAAAAAATAGTTTTGCTCTTTTCTCCTTTGGTCAATTATCAAATTCGTTCAACTTGTATATTTAACTATTGTTAATCAATGTTAATAAGATGAAATGTTTCATTTTCTCGAATCTACAAAATTTAGGGTACTTTAGGGACAGAAAAATTAAACTATCGGCATGTAAGCCCTGTCAGACTATTTTAATCAGAATTAAACCTGCATAATATTAAAGTCCATAAAATTTTGAATCGATATGGCGAGTTTAATCAGAATCGTTTGAGCCGTTTTGGAGGAAATCGAGAAAAGATGTAAAATGCATGGTATAAAGTGGTTCTTCTGGTAAGCCGATTTTGATGAAAAAGTTGGTGTAACATCTCGGGCGTCTAATTGTCTTAAATATGAATTTACAGTTTTATAAACGTGTATTTCCGTTGAAAAATGAAATACCAAAATATTCACTATCGCAATACTTTTCCTTACTATATATTTCATGTATAGGTAAATGGAAGTAAAATGTGTAATATAACCAATAATACGCATATATGTTTATATATTTACTATCTAATTATTTATAATTTGATGGTCAGTTCCGTGATATGCTATTTAAAAAAATATATTCATGCATTAAATAACGATAAAGGTTTTTATTTGTTGGCGCCTTGCCAAATTCGTGTTTCCCCAAGAGATGACGTTCATAAATATTAGCTTCCCGAAAGTTTTCAAAAATTTTGTTTTAGTTTGCTTAGTAAAAAAAAATAAATCAAAATGCCAAAATGATGACGCATATGTGCAAAAAGCGACCAAGGCGCCAAAATAAATTAACACTTTAAAATTTATTAAATAAAATTTGTCTTTAAGTTAGATTGAACTTATGAATTTTTTTATAACTTAAAGTAGAACATCTTTTTAAAATATAATATTTCATTTGGATGATGTTTATGTTCTTATTAATTTATCTAATTTATCATTTTCAACCAATTCCTTTTTTAATGTATTTAACTTCTTTCGCAAAATGCTCCTTATTTCGTTACGAATAAGATCCATCCATTATGACCTAAATATCCCATTTGTCGCAGAACTATCCAAAAACAGATATGCTTCTTTTAATCCCAAACTCCCGACCCACACGAATCCTCTTCTATGCAACTTATTATTCTCATCTATTCCTGACAACCCGCCGAGGCGATTGAAAAGACGATCTCTATGAGACCTACTAAATTAAATTGACATTGAAGTTCTACCACTGGTTAGTTCTTCACAAGACATTTTTAAGCCCATAATTAGCCCATTTTCTTATTGTGCTTATTATAAGTACAGTTGTAAATATAAATAAAACGTTTAAAAAAAAAAAAATATCTGCTTATCGAATCGAAATCGGATGCACTTTCAAAACTTGAACTAGCCTTGATTTTTTTACATTTAAATTTAAGATAAGTAGTACATCGCCATTTAGGGGAAGCCCGTGGCTGAGTTGCTAGCGCGCTAGTCTCTCATGCTACAGGTTCTGAGTTCGAATCCAAGTCCCGACGGGGCTTTTATAAGGATGTAAAAAAGTGGGGATTCACTCACAGCCTCTCCCCCGGGTATGTGAGACCCGTCAGCCAAAGGGTGGCCAATCACAAAATTAGTCGTAGGGAGTGATGACCCTACACTAAAAATTGCATCGTAAAACGTGAGTGTAAACTCGCAGGAGTTTACACCACGAGACCCAGGGCCTACACCGCCTGTCGCGCGACTAGAAGAAGAAGAAGTACATCGCCAGTTTTATTGTGAACTATAATTATAAAATAAATTTCATACATAATTTACATTACATTTAAGATTTCATTAAATCTTTTAATTTTTTTTTAATATTTATTAATTTAGTAATAACTTGAATATCTTATATTTTGGCCACCAAATCTTCTGAATCTATATCGAAAATTCACATTTGAATTTATAAAACTTATTACTAGGAAATATAGGAAACGTTGGTTGAGAAAAGTTTTTGTTTTGTATTCAGTGGCGCGACAGGCCGTGCAGGCCCTGGGCCTCGCGGTGTAATCTGCTGGGAGATTACAGTCGCGTTTCTTGATGCAATTTTTAGGGTAGGGTCATCGCTCTCTACGCCTAATATTTTGAGTAGCCACCATTTGGCTGACGGGTCTCACATACCCGGAGGAGAGGATATGATTGAATCCCCATTAAATTACATCCCTAGTACTTAAAAGCCCTGCCGGGACTGGGATTCGTACTCACAACATTAGCATGAGATTTTAGAGCGCTAGCTAGTCAGGCACGGGCTCCTCTGGTCGGAAAAGTTGTCTTGATCTAAAAGATAGATCAAGACTTAGGTATATGGTTAAATAATGTTATTTACTACAATTAGGTTTGAATTAAGAAAGTTTGGTTTCGTGAATATACATAGGTATGATACATTCCCAATTTCTTAATACAGAAAATTGTTTTCAAGTAAGCTCTAACAATCAGAAGAATAGTTTTTACTGAGTTTACCAAATTTCCAGATTTTTAAAACCCTAAGGGATTTCAAAGTAAAAAATAATAAGAAATATTTTTAAATTGTTGTTGACAATATTTTGTTTAAATATTTTAATGGCTTATTTTTTTTATTATTCTGCTTCGAAATAAGACAATTTTAATACCATACTTATTTTATTACCGTCACTAAAACCAGAGATATTAAATATTATGATTTTTTCTCGCACAAACTTTCCTATTTTTTACGCGACTCCTGGGGAGCGTTGGCCACAAATATTTTGCATAGTCTAATGGTTTAATGTATAGTTAAACTGTTTTTTAAAATCATCAAAATCGGTGAGACACATTTGAGATCCTCTCCTTGTAAGTACCAGAATAAAATCATTTTCTATTTTATAACAGTTAGAGACTCAATTCCATTTTATTCTCTCACACCTTCCCGATCTTCTCAGTTCTACGAGATTCGCTCTTACAATTTACAGTAATCCTAGTTTACTTGGGAGGTATTATCGACCATTGACAGCGGTCTCATTATTTACAAACAACCCCGTGCTAATGATGCCTGGCTAATGTCAACAAGCGATTAGTCATCCGTTTGTATTCGCTATAAACGTTGGGGGTCGAAGACCTGGTCCTTGGTGGGCCGCAAGTGGCGGGGTGGTTGTTTGTGAGTCTTCAAACGAGATGTTTGTTTGTTTGTTTTATCCGTTGTAAAATGAAGTAGCTGTTACCATTCCAACGGCGATTTGCGGTCCAAACCTCTGCTCATAAGATGTGGTTGTGATTCTGAAAGTTGGGTCAATATTTATTCAGCAGAAGTTACTTCCTTTGCATCTGATTAAGATTAGAAATCTTTGTATGGTATGATTATTGTGGGAAAAAAATCTGGTGCGAGCATCACACGCCTTTCACTTACCTTGGTTTGTTTATTTTATTTAACGTCACTTTATGCTACTGTTGCTAATCGGACGATGCTACAGTGAGAGTACTTATTTTTGCCTATCCAGGATAGGGATCTTTAACGACTACCTGACACCGCACAGGCTCGGGACCATCTTTTAGCACCACCTCTGGTTTTGAACCCGTGACCTATGTCATAGGAGGCTGTTATGTTAGCCACCCAGCTACAAGTGATCCCAGTTACCCTAGTTGTCAAAATCAATTTAATGACTATTATTATAAGATTAAAAATATAGCAATATAAAATTCTTTCGATCAATAATTGCGACGTTGATTTAGAAAAGGTACTAAAGGACATGTTATGTTTGTTTATTCATTTAACGCCACTTTATGCTACTATGGCTAATCGGAGGATGCTGCAGTGTGTCTCCTAAATTTTGATTGTCCAGAGTTTTTTTAGAATAGAGATCTTTAACGACTACCTTACACCGCACAGGTTCGAGACCATCTTTTAACGCCCCCTCCGAAGGACGGTATAACTAAGGATTTTATCCCATTAAAAAAATCCTTGGACCACCTCTGGTTTTGAACCCGTGACCTATGTCATAGGAGGCTGTTATGTTAGCCACCCAGCTACAAGTGATCCCAGTTACCCTAGTTGTTAAAATCAATTTAATGACTATTATTATTAGATTAATAATATAGCAATATAAAATTCTTTCGACCAATCAATGCGACGTTGATTTAGAAAAGGTACTAAAGGACATGTTATGTTTGTTTATTCATTTAACGCCACTTTATGTCACTATGGCTAATCGGACGAGCTGCAGTGGGAGTCCTAAAGTCTGCCTATTCAGGTTTTATTAGGATAGGGATCTTTAACGAGTACCTGACATCATACCAAATTTTTACGACGTCTCCGAAGAATGGCATAGCTAAGGATTTATCACTCCCGTGATCAGGTTTGAAACCGCGATCTTTACCCTAGAAAGCTGTTATGCTAGGCACAATGCTATATGTGTACCCTAATTACATGACGTTTTTTATGAAATTGGTATTTTAACGTATTTCTATTCTCATCATTTAATTCATCTAAATTTTCTATTTGATTTTTTCTAATGAACATTCAAGTCCTTTAAAAACGCGATTAAGAAATGCAATTGATTCTATGATTACACACTTTGTTCGCTCCTAATCATACTAAAACATTTCATTCTATAACTTTGAAGAAATGTTATTAATATATTGAAAAAGTAATTCTAGAATTCAATGATGAAAGAATTAAATAAGTTGCTTAAATATTTTAGTAATGAGAGAATTTCGCGCTTCCTCTAAGATTTCCTAGAATGGATATAGTTTGGTTATATATTTTATGGACACTCATCATCTTTGGTCATTAGTGTCCTGTTTTAAAATTTGGTTGTTATCACTGTGGAGGGTACAAAATTAATGGTACTTAAGGGGAAGAAAATTTAAAAATCATTTTTGAGAAAAGTGAAAAAGTTGTAAACAGCATCGTATAAAGTGGCTCTTCTGGTTTGCCAAATTTGGTAACAAAATGTTGCTGTAAGATCTCAGGCATATACGCTTCTAAAATATGAAATTTTAGTTTTATAAAACTTATCATTTTCCACATACACACAGTGACTTGCCCTTTTTTGCGCTACTTGGCCATTTAGACTCGAGCCCTATAATTTTAACGTTTACAATACTTTCATATATAGGTATGTAAAAGTAAAAAATGTAAGTCCCATTGCAGTACCGGAACCGTAAAGAACCGGAAATGTATTGATAAATAAATTAGCATAATATTTGGCTGCGTAGGACATTGTCATTTGCTTAATAAGCAATATTACGGATTGTTTAATCGATTTCTCATAATAATTTTTGAAAGTTACATAAACTTAATAATAAACGCTTATTTTTGTCACATTCTAGTTTTCTAACCACTAGATCATTAGTCCTAACTAGATTTGTTTGGAAAAATATTTTTACATTTTTATTTTTCTGCCATAAATAATACGACTTTGAAGTGCTACCACTGGGTAGTTTCTTCACAAGACATTATCACGCCCATAAGTGTCAATTAGCCCATTTACTTGTTGTATATATTGTATGTACAGTTGTAAATATCAATAAAATATTTAAATAAAAAAATAAATAATACGAATATTAGTGTTGAAGTTACAAAACCTTAAGATTTCTAAATAAGGTCTTGTGACTGCTTGTAAGATGCAAATAGGATTTTGTTAAATTTTTTTTATTAAGTTTCAGATGTAGGTACGAACATTTATTTATTTTAATTAATTTTACCTTAATTTCAAATCCCTTTAAGTCAGAGTTAAAATTACCCTCATATTTCATACACTTATTTGTTATCTAATCTGAAATTCATTGATTGAATGAATGACATTTGTTTTCTTAATTTAAGTTCCATAAATATATTCATTAAAAAAACAACTAATTTAGTTCATCTTTAAATTGTTGAAATTTTTTTCCAGACTTGAAAGTATTATCTAATCTGCAATTTTTATTTTTTTTTATTTATTTTACTTTTTTTATTTATTTTAGTGAAACTCATTCATACAATATATACAGAAAATAATGATAAAGTCAAATTACATAAAATGGGAAATAAATAAATTCAAATATATACAAGAAAATAACAAATCTGCAATTAAATTTCATTGCCCTATTCCTTTATTTTTATTTATTATTAATTTTTTTTTTAAAGCAACGTATTATGATTGAAGCAGAAATCAAGCTTCCTGCTATTCAGACTTTCTTATGTAAGGTGTTTTTACTACACTATTGTTCTGAGAACATTTCTTTATTGTGAAATACTTTTATATAATGTTTCAATTAGCGATTATCCCATGGTCTTCTTTGCTCTAATATTTTCTATGAGAATACAATTTTTCCTAAAGCTAATGTGCCCGGCTAAATGAATATGATTGAAGATTGTTTACTATAATCAGTAAAATTACTTAATAGATTTCTTGAAGTTCCAGTTAATAACTTTTTTTTTTAATTATTTAGTAATGGTTAAAACAGACTGATAGTTTCTTTAAAAATAATGGGCAATGCAGTCATTTCGTGCGAATTCTTATAGGATAAGTTGATTTTTCTTTCTTAAACCTTTTTTTTTTTCAACTCTTTGAACATCATGGACAAGGCAGAGAGTGGCCGCGACCTTTAGACCAGATTGGTCCTTCCCTAGTAATTTTTTTACCATTTGCCTTCCCTACCGAAAACCCTGCGTTGCGTACGCCCTTGGTGAAAATAATACCTAATACCTACTTTACACCAGAATTACTCAATCTCTAAACCTTCGTCCACAAGTTCCAATCCATTAGTTTTAGTTATTAATAAGTCAAATAATTCAAAGTCAAGCATGTCACTCCCCGACGCAGATCCCGCTCTTCTGTCCATTTTAAATCCATTCTGCTTCCTATTTCCGACTCAGTCAAGTACCTTTATTTCCTGTTAGACAAAAGACTGACATGGAATCCACGTACTAGACTCAAACGACAAGAGCTCAATCGACGATACGGCCATATATATATATACTACTAAATAGAAAATCTAATCTCTCAACGGACAACAAATTCATTAATTTTTAAAACTATTCTAAAACTCATTTGGACCTACGGACTTGAACTGTGGGGAACAGCAAAATTTTGGAATATCAAACGTATCCAATACTTTCAGTCTAAAGTCCTTAGAACAATAGTTGATGCTCTATATTATGTCACTAACAACATCTTACACTATGATCTGAATATCCCATTTGTCCGTGATCTGATTCCATCCAAATTCCAGCAGAAGCTTTATCACCTTTCTAATTCCCTGGTACAATCCCTATCTAGCTCCAGCCATCTTAGGTTGAGGTGGCAGTGGCCCAGAGATCTCTTAATGTAACTATGCCACTAGAGTGCTAGCAATGACCAGCTTCTCTACTCATGTCCTGATGTATGTGGCCCCTGCGCCCTTCCTCCGCTGGCTCTCAAGACCAGTGACGCGGCTGAATGGGAGGCGCTGGGATCTCAGTTTTTGATTTAGTTCCGAAGGGCAATATGTTTATACATATATTGTGTATTGGTATGAGTGTGGTCATGGTTGTTATTATTGCCATTTTTATTTTATTTTATTTTTAAATTTAATTATTTTATTGGAAGGAATTAGTCCGGGTGGCGGTCATTAAATGAAACAACTAAATAGTTTCAACTATTTTATTGTTTGCCAACGTTTCGACCCCCTTTGTGGGTCATCATCAGGGCGCATGGTGGGAGAATGGAAACTCAATTTCCAATTTCTCAAATTGAGTTTCCATTCTCCCACCATGCGCCCTGATGATGACCCACAAAGGGGGTCGAAACGTTGTCAAACAAGAAAATAGTTGAAACTATTTAGTTGTTTCATTTAATGACCGCCACGCGGACTAATTCCTTCCAGTAATTCTCAACGGTCAACTAATTACATCCACAATTAATTATTTTATGTTATTGATGTTTCCATGACTGTATCTTTGTGATGTATGATTTATCACAGCAGTAGTACTCATTACCTCAGAGTGTGGAAGATTGTATTATATCTATAAATAAATTTAAAAAACTTATTAATACGTCAGTTGAATGATATAAAATTTTCGTTTGTCTGATGACGAGTCGGCCTCAGTCAAGTTAAGCTAAGTTTGGGTAGGTCGAAACGTCAGCATATATCAAGGTATCATTTCTTTCTTTTTCTCATCCTTAGTTTTGGTCCTCCTTCCATTTTTAGATGAGGAAGATGGTACCCCCAACCATCTTCCTCATCTAATATTCTCTACAGTCTACTAAACTCCATCATTATACTTCCATTTTTGGTTTCGTTATTATAAATCATTTTAATTTATTTAAAAAAAATATATATATACCAGCCCCTTGCTAGTAAAGATTTCAGTTTTCAAAAGATGGAATTCGAAAATCGATAGTCTCAAGTTTCCTGTGAACGGTCCAGGACTATCCCCCCTCCCCCTCAGTCTGACTTTTATAACTCATGTTTTGCTTCTAAAAATTTAAGATAATTACTCCTTGCATCTTCAGAGCCTTTTTCAATGCACCTATAGTACTAAAGATAGCCTTATCAGAGTTTGCACTGCAGGAAGTGTCTGTTACACAACTAACCATAAGAGGAAACGGAATCTTACTCCTAGCAGGTAATCTTGTGATAGCTGGTCGATAACCCAATGTCGAAATATCCTGTTCTACCTCAACGCCGTATGTAGCCTTCTCCTTTTTTGATAGAAACTACGATTTCACAAGTTTTATCGTTCATATAGATCTCACAGCCGGGCTATCGTGCGGTCCATAAAGGTGCATATGCTCGCTTCGAGTTATAAAATGTCGCGCTGATATGTCCAGAAATAATGGTTGCATAAGGTTCGGCATCATAACCTTTCCATTTTAATAGAACTGTTTAGTTTTCCTAGTGGTTCCTTGCATAACAAATATTGCCACTGCAGGTGATTAAGCATTTCTGAAAGTAATGTTATTTATTGCTGACAAATCGGGATATTCTATAATGTATTCAATGCTGAGGTGTTTTTGCGCCGGTGGAGATATGCGGTGTATGAGATAAAAGACAAAATAGGTTTAGGATCCGGCTTATCAGAGGTTGACAGACGATAAGAGCTTATCAGAGCGCGCCACCCAGCCTCATGACGAATAGCTTTTTGATGGGGCTGGTCCTTTTTTGGTTTGTTTGCCTTCCTCTGGCTGTCTTATCTCTGGCTACGTGAAGGCCCTTGGTAATGCGCCCAGGTAGCAGATGTAGATGTACCTATATAGACGGCTAACTAACTCAATGAATTTACTTCCTGATCTTGCTTTCTAGGGTCCGAATCGAGGTGAAGCAGCTTGCAAATCACTACTGTTTTATATTGAGGGTGTATAGTCGACTGTAGAAACTATTATAAGTGGAATAGTCAGGAATCAGTCATTTTTGAAAAGTTTTTAATTTTTGCCAACGTTTCGGCTCAAGCTTGTGAGCCATCATCAGGGCATTACTGAGCCATGTCCAGTTTATGCTTGGACATGGCTCAGTAATGCCCTGATGATGGCTCACAAGCTTGAGCCGAAACGTTGGCAAAAATTAAAAACTTTTCAAAAATGACTGATTCCTGACTATTCCACCTATAACACTACTGTTTTACTGTATTTCCATCATGAAATCTTCTCTTGTGATTATCTTATAAAAAAAGTTAGTTGAAATTGTTCTGATTGTGCCACGTAGTAGGCACACAGATCCATCTTCTTCGAAAAATCAATCATCTCTCGTGATATTTTTTTTCATTCGTAAAGCTTCGTTAACGTCTTTCAAACATTTATTCTTTTTTCACCTTCTAGACCATAAATCTTCCCAACTTGTGTAAAATTTAAAATTATATCTAGCCATTGCTTCCAAGCCTATTCTGGTCAAGCTTACTCTGAAGTTTTATTATTATTTATTTATTAACTGTATTGGTTAATACATCTTGTAAATTAGCTGTTGGATAAAACACATGAAAAAGACATGAAGAGAAACTGCTCAGTGGCAGCACTTCAATAGGTAATCCAAACTAGAAGGACTCGAGGCCATCTTTTTTTCAGACGTCTCAGAGGATTGTCAGGAATGGAAGAGGAAGCTAGGATTGGAACTAGTGGGTTAGAGTGGGAGTGGAGTTTGTCATGGAAGGAAGCCTCTTTGAAGTTTTAAAAATATTAAACTAATGCCATTAAATTTGTAAGTGTTATTGCATCGCAAATTTGTAAAAGTTGTAAATTAAAACTGATTTAAGTAGTTAATAATGCTTGAGGAGTTGCTATATGAGCGATGATAGAGAGGAACGGATTCTTGGACTCATATTCTGAGACTCGCATGTTTGACTTGAGAAGACTCATTAAACCTTATCCCTTATTTTACTTTTTTTTTTTTTTTTTTTTTTTTTTTTTTTTTTTTTTTTTTTTTTTTTTTTTTTTTTTTTTTTTTTGCGGATCTTGTTTCTATAATTTATATCACTATTTAATTTTTCTCAATATCCATTGCCAATGATGTACGAGCCCAGTATGTATTTCTTGTTAGAACATGTATATTCCTGATAGTTGTTAATCATTTTTACGTATGTTATTATCCATGCTTGATGTTTTTAAAATTTTCATGAGTCTCAGGTATTGTCACGTCATAATTTTGTTTCAAAAATGATTCATTTGAACCTGACTCTAAGGATACAGCTTATTTTATTTAATGTTTATAACCCGTTGCTACTCAAGTATTCTGCAGCCGTTGCAATAGAAATTCTACATCTGAAAGTGAGGAAATAATTTATTATCACTGTCGGAGTGTAAATATAATTTAACGTTGATGCCTTTCAGTAACATATCACTGTTTGACTGATCTCTGTTATAAAATTAAGATCCTTATGACTTATTCATTGAGTAGCAGCTGTTGAAAAATTAATGTATCTGATCAGGTTTTTCCTTTTATTTACTCGGTGTTTTTTTTTCTTTTTTTCCGTTTGCAACACAAATTAAAGTTATTTATACACTAGTTGAATGTTTACACAACGTGATAAGCTTGTGTTATTTGAAATTATGGTGGCTGCATCTCGACTGTCATTCAAACACGCCACTTGTACACTAAGCATAGTGATGTATAAATTAAACAGAATGTGGTAAACATGTTTGTTTTTACAACAGCTGTACTAGGCATCATTTGAACTGTTTTTTACTTACCAAATTTGTGTATAATATCCTTTACAATACATAGGTTTTATATATATACACGTTCCACTTCAAAGAGCGGAAACAAACTTGTGTTTTAACAACACCATCAATATATCTATGCGAAGTGCACATTGAGATAAAATTATTTGACCAAGTTATTTTCTGGAAAAAAAAAAAAAAATGCTTAACTCAATAGCCAGCCGAAATAAAGTTTCGGATGTTTTCAGTTTCATTCCTCTTGGGTGGTAAATAGCTTTTTTTCTTCTTATCAATGGTCTAATACTTTCTTTCAAGTGTCTATCCACAACACAGTCAATAGGTTTCCGATTGATTTATATATATATATATATATATATATATATATTTTTATTTTTAGATTCTACATTCCAAAATTGTGGTTTAAGTAGGCCGTAGAAGCCGAGAAAAAAGTAATAAAACGTGTGGATAATGCTTTATTTTATGACTGTATTAAGAAAAATAATATCGGAAAGATTTTTCTATAAATCGTTCGTTTGTCTTTTATTTGTTAGAGGTATCTGATTCGGGCCAAATCAGTATTAAACGGAAGATGAAGGTCATTATAAATGAGTTTAATCGTGACAAAGCGTTGATTGTTAGGATTGGATTCGAGAGGAATTTGATGGTTTAGTAGAGCCCCATAGCTCAACTCTATACTTTCAGATTGGCTTTATAATAGTCATGTAAATGAGCCGTTTGTAGTTTACTGGATGATAAGAACGTTTGTCTAATAAGTGTTGAAGTAGCCGAAAACGTCGTGCAGTTTCTTGTTGTTCCAGTCTTGTATGAGGATTCTAAGTAAGTCATTTATGAAGATGGAGTCCTAGATATAGGATCTGCTTAACAGAGACAGGAAAATATTAAAATTATTTTTCTTTATGACAGTTATGCGACACTTGTTTTCTTATTTTGTGGATTTGCCTTCTTAACCTTCTTGGAACTTTCCTCTTCTTTCATTTGATACCACTTGTTTTCCTGTGCGTGCACATCAAATAGATATATGTGAATTTTTTTTTAATTTATTATTTTTTTATTTTTTTTTTTTTATGAAAACCATGGATAACAACAAACATACCAAAATTTATCCTAGTAGATAGAATTAGTTGACCGTTGAGAATTACTAGAAGTAAAACTTCGTTAACGTCTTTCAAACATTAATAGTTTTTTTCATCTTATAGACCATAAATCTTCCCAACTTAAAATTATGTAAGCCTATTCTGTTCAAGCCTACTCTGAAGTTTTATTATTATATATTTATTGATATTTACAACTGTATTGGTTAATACATCTAGTAAATTAGCTGTTGGATAAAACACATGAAAAAGGCATGAAGAGAAACTGCTCATTGGCAGCACTCCGATAGGTAATCTAAAATCGAAGATCCCGAGGCCATCTTCTTTTCAGACGCCTCGGAGGATTGTCAGGAATGGAAGAGGAAGCTCGGATTGAAACTAGTCGGTTAGAGTGGGATTGGAGTTTGTCATAGAAGGATTGATCCCTGGTTCGGGCCAAATCAGCTACATAAGGAATATTAAGGTCTTTATGGATGAGCTTAATCGTGACAAAGTGAGGAGCGTTGAGGATTTTTTAAAGTATTTTGGATTGTAAGGACGGGAAGAATTTAATGGTTTAGTGGAACCCCAAATCTCAACTTCGTAAGTCCTGATAGGTCTTATGATGGTCATGTAGATGAGTCTTTTGTAGTTATGTGGAAGGTTAGAGCGTCTGTCTTGTAAGTGTTGAAGTAACCGAAAGCGGCGAGCAGTTTCTTTTCGTTTTAGTCTAGTGTGGGGATTCCATGTTAGACGTTTGTCTCTAGTAATACCAAAATTTAATTTGCCTCCTCAACTTAAAAATCGGACTTGGTTGATGTGAACTTTTTTATTCCACTCAAGGTCCAGTATCTGCCCTCACAGTATGACGAGACATTTATGAGACACGCTGTATACTGCTCCATACTTTTTTTTTTTGTTATATATAGTTATTTGTTCTATATTCGCAACTGCGTTTTTTGTGGATGGAATAAACTTCTATCCACTCCTTGTCCCTCCGGCGATGTTGAGGCGCGCTTTTATCTAAGTGGTCCGAACGGTCTGCCCCGTAAAGACGGGAGGCTATATATAGACGGAGAGATGCAGCCCAGACTAGGACAGACATGCCGACCTAGAGACTGGATATATTATACCTAGAGAAGATGCGTATAAATATGCGAGGAATGCGTGGACTATGTTTAGTGGAGAAGCCTTTTCTTGGCAGCCTCCTCACCTCGCCTCCATTCAGTGAGCGCAATTAGAACGGGTCTCTGTCTTCCGTCGTCTTCCTGACTTTCAAGCCTTAAATTTTAATCAATTTATCCATAATATTGTATTTCCGATTAGTGTTAATTTAAAATCCTTACTTTTATTTATTTATTTACAATAACAAGGAGAGGATCCCAAACTGTGTCTAACGATTTGATGATTTTTTAAAAAGTATAACCAGACATTTAATCACTAGACTCTTCAAAAATATTTTTTAGTGGCCAACAACCCTAAGAGTCGCGTAAAAAAATCGGAAAATTTGTGATCGAAAACACATTTTATTTTTTATTTCTTCTCTTGTTCTAGTGAAGGTACAAAAATAAGTTTGGTGTCAAAATTACCCTATTTCAAAGCGGAATAATTAAAAAACAACTTAGAATCTAAACTTCATAATAACCCTAAAAATGAAATAATCACGTCAAAACAGTACTTTTGGTAAGGTTTCTTAAAAACTGTACTTCGATTAAGATTCCTTTTTAAGAGTGAGGAACTCAGATTTTAAGAAACCTTTTTAAAAGTACTGTTTTGACGAGGTTATCTACATTTTTAGGTCTAACCAAGCATAGAATTAAAACATTTTAAGACCTTTTTTTACTTTCACTTACCTATATATAAAATATAAAGTAAGGGAAAGTACTTCGATAGTTAAAATTTTCTAATTCCAGTTTTCAACGGAAATACACGTTTTAGGGTCCCCTGAGTCCAAATGACCAAGTCCGGCAAAATGTGTGTTTGTGCGGTAACTCCCGCGCGTAAACGAAAAGTCCTATGAAACTGAAATTTCATATACGCCCGGGTGTTTCATTAAATCTGATTACTAGACAAGCCACTCTATACTATACATTTTTCACCTTTACGATTTTCTCAAAAACTGGTTCTTGATTAAACTCGCTATAGGGATGTAAAATTTAATGGTTTTATTATCATGTAGGTTTCATTCTGATTGAAATAGTCTGATAGGGCTTAAATGCCGATATTTTAAATTTTCTTCCTCTAAAGTACTTTTAATTTTTTAGATTCTATAAAAATAACCACATCATTTTGTTACCATTAGTAAAAGACAGGTAAATATATAAGTAGAACGAATTCAATAAACAAATAAAGGAGAAAAGTGCAAACATATAGACGTATAATATACCGTTGGATAGCTAAAGATATTAGAAAAAATATTACCTAATACGTGGAATTGTAAAGGGTAATGGAGAGTGATGAAAAGCGAATAAAACTAACTGATTGATGTAAATAAAAGTATAATAGATTGTTTAATAAAAGACATGTTTCAATCGAAATTCATTTTAATTAATTATTTAACGATTTGTTTTAATCTCTAAATTTATTTAAAAATTCCGAAATCGATTTTAACAACGTAGGTAAGTGAAAGTCGTATGTTGGATTTTTTAAAATTATTGCTAGAATAATATACAGATGGTTAAGAATTTATTTGGTATTATTTTTGATAACTTGATAACTTTTTGAACTCATCAAAATTCGAATTGGAATGCATGGTATTTTGATTACTTATCGCTTCAGAAAAATATAAAAAATAAAATGCATCTTCAATCGCTTTGTAATGAATTCATTACGTTATCACGATGCAGTTTTTTTACAATCGTAATAAAAAAACGAACGAAATTCCTAGACAATACCCCCTCTTGTTTGTTCTATTCATATCTCATTCATTCCTTTGTCATCAAAGAACAATTTAAACCATTATGGCTATTGACTATTTCAAGAATAATCGTGTGCCGATTATCCTTGTAATGATCCTTAAGATATTTGCTTGAACATCGTATTAAAGGGAATCGTTTAACTGGAATTATTTATGTTGGGAAAATGCTTTTAGATTTATTAGTATATATTTAAATGTTGATAGTGAATTTCAGTTACTTTATAATAGATTATTACAGAGTTGTTTAACTTTCTATACGTTCTCATGGACGTATTTTTAGGTGTTTAAAATATATATATGAAGTTCGTATCCTGTACAAAAATTATACTAAGAGCTATAAATTACACTTTGCTGTTCCGTCTCTATATTTAATTTTCTTGCATAAATCCAATATTTCAGCCATTGATGAAATTCTTAATAATTATTATCTTGATAAATAAAATAAAGTTTTCATACATTAAAAAATCGGATGCGCACAACACACAACTTTCACTTACATTCATTGTCAAATTAAATTGAAGATTTTCCAAATACAGTAACGGCACACATAGCCAGCCACTTGCCTGAAGGTGTTACGATTTGCCCTACCAGCAAATAAAAATCAGGTTCGCGCAATGCACAACTTTCACTTTACCTTAGTTTTTAAAATCAATTCAGGAGCTATAAATAAAGTTAAAGTTAAATGTTTTCATAATTATTACATGGAGTTTCGATAGAATCCTTTATTTTAGGTCAAATAATCTAACAATAAAAATTATTATTTCAAAAATCCCTTAGTTTTATTCGATTTTTCACTTTCCGTTACCTTATACTGTTTTAAAAATAACTTAACATTTTTTTCTTAAATCTTTAGCTTTAAAAAGATTTATTATTTATGTTTAAAAAAATAATTGCCTGAAGATATATTAGCTCTTTTCCACCTTTCGTTAGTTATCAAATTCGTTTACCTTGTTGTTTTTTTCAAAGCCAATTTTATATCACTGCTAACAAGATGAACTGGTTAATTTTTCCGAATCTGAAAAATTGAAATTGTATAAGAGGAAGGAAATTTAAAATATCGGCCTTAAGCCTTGTGCGACTGTTTCAAGAAGAATGGAACCAACATGATATTTAAGCCCATCGATGCAGCTAGTTTAATGAAAAATCGTTGGAGCTAAGAATATTGTAAAAACACTGCAAATTATTACATATTAGTTTATCATTTCCAAATAACTATTTCAAGGTAGAATTGTTTATATACTTGTTAATAGGCAATTAGAACGGATTTCTTTTTATTCGTTATTCGGATTCTACGTATCTTGAAACGCAAACCCTCAAATTTTGAGGGAGAGTAATTTTTTTTATTCCTTTAGTCGATTACAAAGTAGTACTTTCGGTCAGCCGATTTTTTTGAAAAAGAAGCTGTAATATCTGAGTGATATAAATTTCTAAAACATGAAATTTCAGTTTCTACGACTTTCCGTTACTTTTCTGGACTTAAAACATTTACATTATTTTTGGGACCTTCATCATTTGCATTCAAGGAACCTTAATACGTGGTTTTGGTTGGAAATTCGAATACTACTCGTAATTTTTATAATTTTTTCAGGAAGAATTAATATTTTCGGAAATTTATTTCGCGTTAGGATGATTGAGCGCTTGGGGCCAGAAAGAACCTGATCCCCTGTTTGTTGAACTAGGTTTAAAAGATAACTTTCCTTGGTGAACTGAAATAGCCCAAGCCCGATTAGGTCTAAGCCTTCTTCCCCAGCTCAATTAAGACACTAAATACTAACAGATCTCCTATCAACATACACCACTCTCCTTCTTCCCACATCTCCTTTGTTTTATACCTTATATAAATATATTTGTATACCTTCTGGTAATAGGAGTTTATTTTTAATCCCTCCTTTGGTATATGTAAGGTGTCTGTATTTGTTATTTTATACCAGGAGAATGTTGAATATATTAGTTGAGATCCTTACAGACGGCTCTTAGCTTCTTGTTATCAACTTTATTACAGTCTGATAATCTATTCCTTTCTCAGATGTGACAATGGACATTTTTTACTTTCACTTACTATATATAGTAAGGGAAAGTATTGCGATCGTTTTTAGGGTCCCCTGAGTCCAAATGACCAAGTCCGGCAAAAATGTGTGTTTGTGCGGTAACTCCCGCGCGTAAACGAATAGTCCTATGAAACTGAAATTTCATATACGCCCGGGATGTTTCATTAAATCTGCTTACTAGACAAGCCACTCAATGCTATGCATTTTGCACCTTTACGATTTTCTCAAAAACGGTTTTTGATTAAACTAGCTATAGGGATGTAAAATTTAATGGGTTTTATTATCATGTAGGTTTCATTCTGATTGAAATAGTCTGATAGGGCTTAAATGCAGATATTTTAAATTTTCTTCCAAATAACCAAGTCCCGCAAAAAGGTCTTTGTGTGGTAACTACCGGGCGGAAACGGTAAGTCCTATGAAACTGAAATTTCATATTTAAGACAACCATACGCCTGAGATGTAACAGAGACTTTTTCATCAAAATCAGTCCTTTATACCATGCATTTTGCAGCTTTTTTCGATTTTCTCGAAAACGGTTCCGACGATTTTGATTATACTCGCTATATCGATGTAAAAATTAATGGGCTTTAATATCATTTAGATTTCATTCGGATTAAAATGGTCTGACAGGGCTTAAATGCTTATATTTTAAATTTTCTTCCTCTAAAGTACCTTTAATTTTGTTGATTCTATAAAAATAACTATATTATCTTGTTACCACTGATAAAAAACAGGTAAATATATAAATTGAATGAATTCGATACCCAACTAAAGGAGAAAACATAAAAAAATTTTTTTTAATGCAATTTTTTTTTTGTAATATAAGAGCAGTAATATACATGTATGATATACCGTTGGAAAGCTAAAGATTATAAAAAACATTTAATCTTTTACTCAAGCTTTTATAAGTTAATAGAGAGTGATGAAAAGAAGATGAAACTAACTGATTATTTTAGATAATAATATAATAGATTTTTTAATTAAACACATGTTTCTATACAAATTCAATTTAATTAATTCTTTAATAGTTTCACGTATTTTTATCTCTAACTATATTTGAAAATTCTTTCATTGATTTTAGGGAGCGGCGTGGTCTAGTGGATACAGCACTAGTCTGCTGTGCTCCGGGTCCTGGGTTCGAATCCCGGCTCTGGCAGAATATTATTTATTCTGATAATTCAGTCGGGGGGCGACCCTAGGATATGGAGACACTCCTGGGGCAGACCCAGCCTCTATAAAGTGGGTACCCAAATTATTTGGGGAAAAACCTGACGGCTGAGCGCGATAAAGGCCTAATCACCTCATTGCACTGCCGTTGGCCTAGAAACAGTACGAATCTCTATATGTACTGAGCCCAAGACCCTTCATGGGTTGTAGTGGTACAAGTTTTTTTTTTTTTTTTTTTTTTTTTTTCATTGATTTTAAAAATGGAGGTAAGTGAAAGTCGTGTGTTGCGTATTTCTTTATAGTATTTTTTTTCTTTTTCTACAAATGTATTATACAAACGCGATGCAGGGTGAAGAAAAGTCGTGAAAATGTCTTGAGAAATAACTACCCTGTGGTATTGGTGGTCCCGAGGTCTCCTTCTTTAATCCCCTCGGATTAAATCCCATCATTTCTTTTGACGTGAAAATACTCTAGGCTGAGGATCTATAATTTTTTGTGTATCGTTTTTTTAACACTCAAAATAGTAACTTTTTAACTCGCTCTAGCTCTTTGCTTTTCTTAGAAACTTTCAATATAAATTTAATAGAAAACTTTTTTTGTTATATAAAATTTGTTGCGAGAACCTACCGTTTAGGAACTGTTTTTATTTCAATGAAAATAAAATACCTATTTACCAATTTCTAAATGTTCAACGATGATTTAAAATAAATTTTGTTAGTGGACTATTTTTTTTTTATCCTGTCTACCACAATCTTTCAATCTTTCCTTCCTCAAACTCAATTTCTCCCTGACTGGAAAAACAGTAGATTATAGGTAAACATATCCATGGTATTTTGTTTTTACCTGTCAGGAAAAAATACTGAAGTCACTTTTAGTTTATTCTTTTCAATAATTAAATTTTGTAATCAACTTTCCCCTCGGCGGTTTATCAGGAATATCTGAGAATAGGTTACGGACAAGTAGATGTGTGTGGGCTGGAAGTTTGGAATGAAAAGAGTTATATCTATTCCGGGCTAGTTCTGCAACAAATGCAATGCTGAGGTCATTATGGAGGAGTTGATTTGTGAGAAAATAAGTGGCATTCAGGATTTTGAATTGTAAGGATTGTATGCGGCTTAGTAGAGCCCCAATGCTCTATTCCATATGTCCAAAAAGGTCTGATAATAGTTACGTAAATGAGTTTTTTGTAGTAGACTAGAAGTTTTGAACGTTTGTCTTGTAAGTGTTTTAGTAATCGGTAACTTTAGGTGCAGTTTCTTGTTGTTTCATTCTTGTGTGAGGATTCCAAGTAAGACGCTGGTTAAGATGGAGACCTAAGTATTGAATTTATTTTACAGGAGTAAGGGTGATGGTATTAAAGGATATTGAGGTACAGAAAGTCATCGGTTCGCAACGAAGGGTAAAGGTGATTTTGGTGGAATTTTTTAGGTCTCCAATTTTGGCGCTATTCTTCAATGGATGTGATGTAGGACTGAAGGTTTTGGGATGCAGTATTTGGATCATTATGGACGGATAAAACACGTGTCATCAGCATCAGTATTGAGGACAGTACGAGGACGGACTGGAATGTCAGCATAAAATAATTATATATGATTTTGTGATAATTTATATATAATCATCACAACAACAATTTTTATTCAGTAAAATTACAATCTGTCCCAATTTGGACATTAATAGTAGTGCTGAAAGATATCATACATACTACATTCATACAATATTTACACGGAATAAAATTACAATAAAATATATATACCCAATAATGAATCAATACAATAGTCAAGAATTCACTTATACCTATATACACATACACACACTCATACGTACATCACATTGAGTGGAGAATCTAGCCAGTGCTAGAACTCCAATGTATTTACAACAGGTCGCGGGGCCACTGCCGTTTCAACCTTCTAGGTGGGTTGTATGGATGAGTGGAGCTTGATAGGGATTGAGCTAGAGGATTAGGATGATGAAATAGGTTCTGGTGGAATTTGGAAAATTTGGATGGAATTAGGTCTGAAATAAATGGAACATTAAGGTCGTGGTGCAAGGTATAGTTGGAGACATAATAAGGAGCATTTACTATTGTACGGAGGACTTTGGATTGAAAGGATTGAATGCGTTTGATGTTAGTACGTTTAGCTGTCCCCCACAGTTCAAGTCCGTAGGTCCAAATGGGCTTCAGTATTGTCTTGTAGATTAATAATTTGTTGTCAGCTGTAAGTTCAGATTTTCTGTTGAGTAGTCGGTATAACTGTCCGAATCGTCGGTTGAGTTCTTGTCTTTTAAGTCTTGTATGTGGGTTCCAAGTCAATCTTTTGTCTAATAGTAAGCCAAGATACCGGACTGTATCTGAAGGAGGAATTGGAATGGAATTGAAGTAAACTGGCGGACAGGAGTTTCGTCGAAGAGTGAAGGTTACGTGTTTGCATTTGGCTTCGTTCACCTTAATGCGCCAAGCATTACACCAGTCTTCGATAAGAGAAAGGTGTCTTTGCAGGTTTAAGGATGCTGTTTCAGGATTGGAACTGGATGATAGGATGGCGGTGTCGTCTGCAAAAGTTGCCAGAAAGGTATCAGGATGTGTAGGAATATCAGCAGTGTAAAGGATGTAGAGGACGGGTCCCAAGACGCTGCCTTGAGGAACACCGGCCTCAACGGGATAAAGGTTAGAAAATTCTACACCACAGCGAACGCGGAAGGAACGGTTTGAGAGATAGGATCGGAGAATGAGGTATAGAGACTGGGGTAAATGGGTTTTCAGCTTGAAGAGTAATCCAGTGTGCCATACCCGGTCAAAAGCTTGCGCAATGTCCAGAAACGCACCAGAACAATACTCTTTGCATTCAAGAGCTGAGGAAATATGGTCTACAACTCGGAGCCCCTGTTGAACTGTGGAATGCTGAGGACGGAATCCAAACTGATGGGAAGGAAGATTTTGAGATTCTAATATGGGTAGGATACGTTTAAGAAGAAGCCTTTCGAAGATTTTTGAGAGGATGGGGAGTAGACTAATAGGCCTGTAGGATGAAGTGTTGTTGGAAGGTTTGCCTGGTTTTAGAAAAAGAATGATAGTGGAATGTTTCCATAACAGAGGAAAATAGGTGGTGCGTAGGATGCAGTTGTAAATATAAGTAAGGAATATAACAGCTTTCTGCGGAAGTTGTCGGAGGATCTGGGGAGTAAGGAGATCGTGTCCAGGAGATTTACGGAGGGTCAGTTTTTGGAGAAGATATTTGACCTCAGAGGGATTAATAGCTTTAGGAGGTAGGGAAAGTGGAATTGGTGACATAAGAAAGTCTTGCACTGTTGCGGTGTGATTGGCGTGGGATTCCGGGTGAGGAGTGAAAACTTTGGAGAGGTGTGTGGCGAATTCCTCGGCTTTATCTTCATCAGACGCAGCCCAGGAGTCATCACAACGTCGGAGAGGATGGGAAACTTGATGGTATTTTAGGATCTTTTTCGTGATATTCCACAGGGAATTATCACGAGCTGATAGAGAGGAGAGGTAGGAATTAAAGGACTGGGAACGGAAGGTCGCCAACTCCCTCTTCAATTGTCTACAATAGAAGTTATAGGAGCGGCGATCTGTTGGGTGTCGGGTGCGCTGCCATAATGATCTTGCTCGGCGTTTGGTATGGATGAGGTCTATAATATGTTGTGGAAAATGATTTTGGTGAGGATTTATATTGGAGTGTTTAGGAGAGGAGGCAGTCCAGACAGCTTGTTGGATGGCGGTGGTAAAGGAATAGACGGAATTATCTAGGTCATCTGGGGTTTTGAGGGTTACTCTGAGGTCAATATTATCGGTTAGGATTTGGCGGAAAAGGTTCCAGTTGACAGGGCCTCGGATGAATGATGGTGGAATGGGTTTTGGAATTGGAGTGAGAGATACTTTTAGGATCAGTGGACTATGGTCTGAGGATAGTTCATCAAGGCGAGTTACAGACAAGTTGAGGGAGCCTAATCCGCTGTGGATAAAGAAGTCGAGGATGTCAGGATTGCGGTTAGGATCGGTTGGCCAGTAGGTAGGGGAGTCAGGAGGCAGGATATTAAAATTTCGGGAGTTGAGTGCAGACAGCAAATTTCGTCCCCGAGAATTCGTGGTTCTGGAACCCCACTGCTGATGCTTGGCGTTTAAGTCTGCACCCAGAATGAAGCAATTTCCTAAGGAATCCAGGATGGATACAAATTCGGAATTGGAAATGGAATGTTTAGGAGGGCAATATGCAGATGTGAGGGTTACCGGAAAGGAAAAAGTCTTGATTACTATTGCTGTGGCTTGTAGGAAATCATAGGTGGGAAGTGGGAGTAAATGATGAGAGAGGGATTGGTGGACAATGATAGCAGAACCGGCATGGGCTTTGCCGTCTGGGTGGTCAGTACGGTATGTCATATACTGCGGTATTTTGAAGTACTGTTTAGTGGTTAGTCTTGTTTCAGTTATAAGTGCAACATCGATTGTTTTGTCTTGCAAACACGCTGTCAGTTCGTCAGTATGATTTCTAACACCATTCGCATTCCAAAGGAGAATGGATAAGGAGTTAGGTGAATTCATTTAAGGATTTTTCAAGGCAGGGATTAAATTTGATACTAGATTTGTAAGGAGTGATATAAGCGGCATAACAAGAGATTTCATTTCGGAGATGAACGATGTCATTAGACTGGTAAGATCTGTGACGTTTGATGGTGAAGGGATATGAGGAATTTGATGTTGAGGAGTTTTTTGAAGATTAGGTAAACTTTGAGAAGTAGATTGTTGTACAATAGATTGAGATTGTTGAGGAAAACGTTGTTCCGGCAGTGCCTCGACTTCATGATTCTGGTTTCCACCTCCAAGCAAGTGGGCAAATGACACGTTAGAATTTACAAGTTTAGATGGTTCTCTTCTGCTTCTGGTTGGTGCAGCTGTTTCATTCGTATCCTGAGGTTTTTGGTATCTGGTTCGGAGTTTCTTGTAGATTTCACATCCCTTGTAGTTAGCCGGGTGGTCCTTGAGGCACAGAGCACATACAGCGGGTGTAGATCTTGATCTTGTACATTCTTCTGTTTTATGCTGTTCACCGCATTTCACACAGCGTGGTATGTGATGGCAATAACTTCTGGTATGACCATATGCCTGACAGTTATGGCACTGAACAATGTCTTTCTTTGTGTAAGGTTTTTCAACCTTTACACGGGTATAGTAGAGTCTACTGAGGTCATAGATATTTTCGACTCCTGCTGATGGTTCCAAGTCCACGAAGAATAGAGGTAGTGGACTTTTATCTTTTAGAACGTTGGTGACTTGCCTCACTTGGAATCCTAGTTCTGTCAGTTCTTCTTTGATAGCTTCAACGGGTGTTGAGGAATGTAGGTTTCTGATTACGACCCTTAATGCTCTCTCCTGGCGCAGCTGATAAGTATGAAAGTCAGCTTTGGTCTCAGTCAGATATTTCACAATCTTTCTGTAGGTTTCAGCAGTAGTCGGAGATATTTTAGTATCATTGGTTCTACTTATACAATAATAACTATTAGGATCAGTTACTTTGTTTAAATGCGCACACATAAGTTTAAAATTTTTAATATTCTTAACAAATATTGGTGGAGGTAGTGGTTCCCTGGGTATAGGAGAAGATTCCATGGTTTCTTTTTCATTTTGGAGGATTTGAAATGGATTCGGTGTAAAAAACGGGGATTCATCAGTTATTCCTTGTGATGATGTGCTGGGCTGTGGTTCAGATCCTAATGAGGTAGCTGACGTGTTCGCTGGTGGAATCATTTTTTTATTTTGTTCACGGCGGGGTCTCTGTTTTGTGGGAGACGAGTTAGAACCTGCAGATCTAGATCTTTTACTTGCAGACTTTGAGGACATGACTTGATGAAAATATCTCATTGATCAAGAAAATAATAATAATAATAAATAAATAATGAGATAAGAATTAAAGATAAAAGAAAGATAAGTAAAAGAAAAGCAAGCCCGAGCTTGCCGAGCTAGCGGCAATCAGCTGATCAGTGACCCTCCTTTCACTTTTTCGTGATTGTACAAAGTAAATTATAACTTTGCTTACCGAAATGTCTCTAATATTCACTGCCGTAGTATTCCTGAGGTCTAGTGATGTTCTCCAGACCGAATTCAAGCGAATTCCTACTGAAAAAAGCAAAAATCTGAGAGACGATGTAACATATGACTGTTATCATCGAGCGCATCAGCTGATTTTTTTTTTTTTTTTTTTTTTTTTTTTTTTTATAAATATTTATATTACTGTGTAGGCAATTAACTTATATGTATAGCAATAAATTAATCACAGAACTCAAAGGTCGAACCATCATCACTGTCGATGTATATTCAAGGAAAATCACCACTGCAATGTATATCTGTAGGTATCGCAACTAATGCTAAACCACCTGTATCCTTAGGTATAACAACATTTTCTAAAAAAAAATAAAAACTTAATAAATAGTTTAGGTATTCTAATTTTTTGTAAACAGAAAATGACAAAGCTGTGGTTGCTATAGGCGTGAAACCGTTTTTCTAAATTCAGATAATAATACCGATGATGATATGTGTTGTTCCGGAGTTATTTCAGTTTTTTTTATTCGAATCAAAGTTCTCCAACTCCCGCCATGCAACTAACCGATTATACTAGGGTCTAGCATAATAACCTATGACCCAGGTTCAAACCTTTTATATGGTCCTATGAATTTTTAAAATAGAAAAAAATCCTTTGTTATTCCTTCCTTTGGAGGATACGTAAAATGTTGATCCCAAGCCTGTGCGATGTCAGTCACTCATTTATGATATCTATCCTAATTAAAACTGAATCAGAAAATGAAGGAATCCCACTGTATCATCATCTAATTAGCCACAGTATTTTGAAAGTCACGCTAATAGAATAAACAACACCATCTGCATGTATTTGTCTTAATGTTTGTTCTTAAGCGAATTAAGGAGAAGAGCGTGCCTCTAAACGTGTAAGTTGCTTAAAGTATTGTGATATTAATTTCTCCATCGCTGATTCGCTAATAATTATTTATTGTCGTATAATAGGCCTGGATTAATTCTAAAATCGGGAGTCCCCCTGGGATTGACGCAGTCTCTACAAAGTAGTCTCGGCCCTATAACCTCCTTACGGAAACACTTAATGTTAATAGCGAACCATAGATCATTATTGATGTATGATAATTTTTAAACAATGGTTTATCTTTTGACTTGAAATTTTAATTAATCAGGATTAGTTGAATCCCTTTGTCAGTTATTGTTTATCCGAAACATTTAGTTCGTGTTCTCTTCCCTTCCATGGCTCCCTATCCCTGGTTCATAAGAGAATGTTTGTCAAGTCACGACGGCTATAGCATCTTGATACTGAACAGTAATTCATCTTGTTCCGTTCGGCTTCTGTTATGTTGCTGTGTACTCCCATTTACTGGTTGACTTTTAATTTTTCAATGTCTACAGTTTCGAAGACTCGCGTGACTGGGTTGTAGCTTGGAGGGGCACAACATTATGTTGTCTTGTTACCTCCTCCAAATCTAGTTTACTACCTTTTACTCCTTTCCCTTTGGAATATTTTGTAGTTTTTTTTGGAAGGGTAGAGGGAGCTAGAGAGAGGTTGTTAGTTTTACTATATTACTCTTACATAAATTTTTAGTGTCAATAAAAAAAGTCAATAAATAAATAATAAGTGTCAATAAATAAATGACCTTTAATTTATTTATTTGATTTCAACCTCAGTTGCCATGTACGACACAGGTTGGAGGCACCGTGTTCACATTGTATTTACAGGCTTGAGTTTAATTAGTTTTTCCTCAGGAAAATGAACAGATTTTCTAGATTGTTTAGGTCCAGTGTTTCCTTATATCCCTGGAGAAATAGCCATATTCTGTCTGAGTTATGCAGTGGACATTGCATCAGGATGTGTTCCATGATTAGTACAGAGTTGCAGCGCTGGCATCATTTTTAAAGTAGAACCAATAGAACGTTTTCTTATATCTTTCCTAAACTATGTTAATCTCTTTAAACAGTCGCGATTGTTATGAATATTTTATTAAATTTATCACAAAGTTTTTCATTTATAATTTAATACATGAATTTGTTTATGCACTAAACGTCGTTTTTATGCTACTTCGGCCAATCGGACGATACTACAGTGTATGTCCTAAAATTTGTCTATCCAGATTTATATTAAAATAGGGATCTTTAACGAGTATCTCACATCGCACTGGCATGTGGTACCCATCGCACATTTCATGCCCCCTCCGAGGAACGGCGTAACCAAGGACTATATATTTCCAAAATCCTTTGACCTTGGACATAGGAGGCTGTTAGCCACTGCACCACAGAAAACCCTTAACTTTAATACTTATTTATCATAAATAGTCTTTGAAATTCCATATTCCTTCAAAATAATGTAACATGCAAAATATTTCACATTATGTAAAAATGACAAACTCTGGTCTTATTTACAATATGCTGTCCATATATATTATGTATATATTTGTGCCCATGTATTATTATTATTTTTATTTATTTTAATATATATGAAATTGTTGATTTCCCATTGGTTTAATACTCATTATCCATGGATGTGTAGAATCTTATTACTATATAATAATGAAAAATAAAAATACAATAAAAGGGTTAATGTTGATTATAGATTAAAATATTTTGCCCCGTTTTATTTAATTATAAATATTTTGGATAGTTGGCTACTGTTCGCAGGGCATGAAACATTCTATTAGTTAATTAAATAAACTGTTATAGGTTTACAAAAAAAAAAATATTTAAAATTAAATCATGAACTTAAGAAATAATAAATATTTTGAATTAGAGTCGACTTATTTAATTTAAACTTATATTTTTGAAATCGAAACTGAAATGCCGTTAATGTGATGAGATTTGCATTTATATGTCCATTACTAAAAAAATATTTCACAATATAACAGACCTTTTTTGAAAATAAATAATTGAATTCCTAAAACCCATAAGATGTGTAATAAATGCTTGTTTTCTAAACTACAACATACCTATGTCCTTCCATTATTGATTGATTATTAAAATAAATTCTGTTGTGTATCAAAATCAATAACGTTTGTATTTTATCTCCACGTCCAGCTGGTGGCGGAAATTGAATGCCGCTTTTAATAACTCCGTCAAAGTTGGGACCAAATCAACCCTTTTCAGCAGCAAACAAAAATTTCATTTCCAAAATGACACTCAGGGATATCATGTAATGAAACAATAGAAAGTCATTTTCTAAATTTAAGTGAAAAAAGAATAATTATAAAATATAATTTTATGGATGTTATTTTGGTTATTTGAATAATAGAAGATTTTAAGCAAGGCTTAACATTATACAAAGCGGTCCCATTATAGATTTATAGAAAAGTACTGGCTGCTTGTTTATTTAAGACTATTAAAAAAAAATTATTTATTGATATTTACATCTGTATTGTAGTAATTGTCTAGTAAATAGGCTAGAATAAAATAGTCAAGAACAAGACATGTAAAGAAGCTACCCAGCGGCAGCACTCTAAAAATATTTTGAACTAGAAGGTCTGGAGGACATGTTCTTTTCAGGCTCCTAGGAGGGCCAAATCAGCACATACGGAACATTGAGGTCTTTATTGGTCAGTTTATTCGTTACAAAGTAAGGAGCATTCAGGGATTTATGAAGTTTTTGGATTGTAGGGATTGGATACGGGAAGAATTTCATGAGTTAGTTGAGCCCCAAAGCTCAACTCCGTATGTCCATATAGGCCATATGATAGTCATGTAGATGAGCCTTTTGTTGTGAAGTGGAAGATTAGAACGTTTGTCTAGCAAGTGTTGGAGTAGCCGAAACGTCGGTAAGTTCTGTTTAAGACTTAGTTCTTGATATGTAGCTTAATAAAAAAAAAAATTAAAAAAAATATATTTTTTTTTTAATCCTGACGTTTTGGCCTTAGTTAGGGCTAGAGATGATGGTGATAATTACTTATGTTTCTCTCGCTGAAACTTCTTGAAATAAACCAAAGTTGTCTCCATAACAATGCTGATCACCACCATGAATATTATCTTGTCAGTGTTATCTAAGCGTATGACTATAATTGTGACTATATTATTACTCTTTTGGATATATCTCGTGCTTTGTTTTTTATTATAATAATAGTATTGATAATATTGTGAATCATTAATCCTTGGATTATCAACGAATGGAGAATGAAAGCAGTGCCTACATGAGCATAGATTGTGGTGAGTGACCAGTTAGATAGGACATGATTCTCCATGAAATCATACACTAATTATTACTGTTATTTCTGTCTGATCAAATTAAATAAATGTGAATTAGCATAGTATAGCATCTTATTATATGCTAATAGCTCCAATTCTATTAACAAGTTAAACGTAACAGCCTGCGTATATATGGCGTAAAAAATACAGTACGGCTGATTTTTTTTATCTAACTTTATTTACTAGGTTGATTTTTTTTGTTATCATAGTTTTTGGATAAGATAGGGACACTAAAAAATGCTCTAATACTTTATTTTATATCAGGTATTTGAAAAATATCAGGAAGCCTTTTTTAACTAATCATTTGTTCTTTGGGGCATATCAAAATTTAAACTTAGGAAAAACATAAATATGAATATGTAATAAAATATCTGAAAAGTTCTGTATACATAATTATTTTAAAAAACCGAGTTTTTTGGGATTCGTCACTGAAACCCCCATACCCTTGGTACCTCACAATTGTTCATAGGTTTTTCAAATAGGAAGCCAGTTTTGAATTGTTAAATTCTTTTTGATAGTATTTCTTTTGTATTAACATTAACACTTTGAAACAGGTCTTAAATTTTTAATGAGATTTTTTAATGACACCCTTGGAACGGCGTAATTTAGTAGATAGAGCACAGGTCTATTGTCCTCCCGGTTCTAGGTTCAAATCCTGGCTGTGGCAAAATATTATTGTTTGTTTATTTGTTTAACGTCACTTTTATGCTGCTATGGCTAATTGGACGATGCTACATGCTAGTCCTAAATTTTGCCTATCCAGGTTTTATTAGGATAGGGATCTTTAACGAGTACCTGACATCGCACAGGCTCGGGACCACCTTTTAACGTCCCCTCCGAAGGACGGCATAGCTAAGGATTTTTTATCCCCATTAAAAAATCCTAGGGCCACCCGCGGATTTGAACCGCGACCTTTGGCATAGAAAGCTGTTATGCTAACCACTACGCTATGGGTGCCCCCGCAAAATATTATTTATTCTGTCAATTCAGTCAATGGAGGGAAAGGTGACCCTAGGTCTATAAAGTGTTTATCCAGAAAAAAATTGAGGAAAAACCCGGCGGCTGAGGACTCATCACCTCATTGCACGGCCGTTGACCTAGAATCATTCCGAATCTCTACATTTACGAGCCCAAAACACTTCATGGGTTGTAATGGTACAGATTTTTTATTTTATTTTTAATTACATCCATATCTGATTACTACGTTCATAGGAATGATTGTTTTTGTTTTAAATGAAACAATAGTTAGATGGAGCGTTCTGGTGAGTGTGCTGAATGAACTACGATTATCAATAATCAACAATATTAAAATTATTGACACGCCGTGAACTGGCCTTGTTTATCCATATTTTTCACCGCGTTGGAAATGTTAAAATAATTGGATACGATAAATCTTGTTAAATTCCATAAAAGATTTTGCCGGGCGGAGGAGACAGACTTGGCGAGCTTCCTTTGAAGTTGGGCCCGCCGCTGGCTCCTGGGTCCTTCCTCCAACATTTGCTAATGAATCCATTAATTTTAATTATGTTATTTCCAAGGCATCTTAACTAGTCCGACCTCGCCTCTCATCCTTCAATGTCGAGACGAGGCTCTGCACATTAATTGCCAATGGTGTTAGAGAACAAACATATTATATATTAACATGCTCTCAAATGTTTTTCTGTATGTATATGAGTATTGAATTGAATTACATTTTTACTTTCACTTACCTATATATTAAATACATAATAAGGGGAAGTATTTCCGATTGTGATAGTTTTAGAATTCCAGCTTTCACCGGATATACATGTTTTAAGGTTCTCTGAGTCAAAATGACCAATCCAAATTTTTAAGACTGACAACGAACTCACCACCTTATGTTTCAAACGATACTCTTCATACCGACTTACGCATTCCGACTACAACAAACCACATTCGAATGTCGTACAAAAGATTTTACGACCAACTACATGGACACACTAACCAATTTGTTCAAAATATGGCTACAACTGACATCCCTGACATAACTCGGCGTAGACTGAAAAGGAGTTGGATGAGGGACCTCCTAGCCTAAAATAATAGATCCTGTTTGAATGTCAGGAGGATGCACCACTGGGTGCTGTCTCCCTCATGCCTAACCATGCCATGTCTCCTTGTTTATAAAATCCCATTTGCTTATTGTAAACATTTTACAGGTGCAAATAAAATCATTAATAACAAAAAAAAAAATGGCCAAGTCTCGCAAAAAGGTCTGTGTGTTTTTGTTAAATCTAGTACGAAAACGAAAAGCTGTACAAAACTAGAATTTTATAAATGAGACAATTGTAGGCCCTAGATGTTATAGCAACTTTTTCACTAAATCGGCTCACCGAAAGTACTACTTTATACCATGCATTTGGCGCCTTTTCACGATTTTCTCAAAAACGGCTTTAACGATTTTGATTAAACTCACTATAAAATTTAATGACCTTCAATATGATACAGGTTTCATTCTAATTGAAATAGTCTGAGAGCGCTTTAAAGCCGAATTTCTGAATTTTCGTTTCCCTAAGTACCTTTAATTTTGTAGTTTCGAAATAATTAACCTTACCATCTTGTTAGAATTGATAAAAAACCCGGTAAATATATAAGTTGAACGAATTCGATATCCAACTAAAGAAGAAAAAAAAATGTATTTTTTGTATGCACTTTTTTTGTTTTTGAACATGAGAACAGTAATATAATAGTATAATATACCGTTGGAAAGGTAAAGATTTTAGAAAAAACATTATATTATCAGAATTTAATGTAGAGTGATGAAAAGCCGATAAAACTAACTAATTGTTGTGGGTAATAATATAATAGATTATATTATAAAACACAGGTTTCTATCTAAATTCAATTTGATTACTTCATTAACGTTTTATTTTCGCTTACCTGTATTCTAAAAAGTTGATTTCAACGATGGAGGTAGCTTAGTAACCCTAAAAATATAAATAATTTAGCAATACAGCACTTTTAATAAGTTTCCTTAAAAACTGTATTCCTTACTCCTAAAAACGAATCAATCTGAGCACAGTTTTTATGAAAGATTATTAAAAGTACTGTTATGACTAGATTAATTTTTTTTAAGGGTTATTACCAGACATAAAACTTAAATATTGTAATGGCTTATTTTTTTTAAATTATTCAGATTTGAAACAGGGTAATTTTAACACCAAACTTTTTTTTTCTACCTTTACTAGAACCAGAGATATTTAATAAAATGTGTTTTTCGCTCGCAAACTTTCCATATTTTTTTAAGTGACTTCTTGGGAGCTTTGGTCCCTAATTGTTTAATGTCTAGTTTTACCTTAAAAAAAATCATCAAAATCTGATAGATACATTTGTCATCCTCTCCTTGTTAGTAATTAATTAAAAAGTTATTTTTCTATAGTATTTTCTATATATTTATATTCTGGGGGAAAAGGTTGTCTGCACGAACTACTAAATATATATTTATAGAGCTTTAAACAATGTTCAGATCTATTTATTAAACTGTATGGTCATCAGAAAAAAGAATCTTTTTAAAAATGAAAAAATAAAATCAAGACTAATTTCAAATTTATCATCATAATTCTGCTTTTGGAACTAGAAAACTCATTTGTTCAGAATAAATTCGACTCGAGCCGAGCCTGATAAAACCCTCTTGTGAGTTCTGATAAATGCTCTTGACCATTCACGGACGCTCGGCGGGAATGTTTTCTAAAAATTAATACTGTTTTCAACCTTGTAAGATCTCTTTATATGACATTTGTATTATACATTATGGTGATGTATAGATACAGCTCTGAATACATTATACAGAACGCTTAGGGAGCGGGCATCGTCTCGGATAGAGATGTTATCGTAGGACCGAACAGTCACCATTGAAAATACAATATTGTTATAAGTGTGTAAGGGACCTGTCGTTTAGTTTTTTCTTATCTTCAAAGATAAAATTCCGACGTGATGTTTATTTTCTCATTTACGCATATCTTTTGAGCGAGTTGTTAAGGCGTTTTTTTGGAAATAAATAAATAACGTTTTGAATAATGACCCATTTTTCCCCACAATCACCAAACATATTAATATATCATGTTTTGGAAAAATTCTTTTTAAATTAATCCTTACTTTGAAATTTTATCATTTTTTTTAAAATAATATAAATTTTAATAGATTAAATTTTACCAATTAAATAAAAAAATATTGATTGGCATTATTAGGTTTTGCCTGTTTAAAATTCACTCCAATAACTATTTAGAGTGGAATATGAAATGCAAATATATTTATAAGATAATATCAGAAATTGACTAATGAACCGTTGTTTGTTGCAGTGCAAATGACTGACTAATTAATATTATGAAAAACGAAAAATGTCGATTTTAGCTTATTATTTTTTTCTATGTTTGTTTTTATTTTCATAAACACTTTAATTATTCTCATTATCCGTTTATTGCACTACTTTTCAGTAAACGATTCAGTGTATAAAACTGAAATTTCATATTTTATAAGCTTATATGGCTGAGATGTCACAGCTACTTTTTCATCAAAATCGGTGTACCATACGAGTCACTTTATACCATGTATTATACACCTTTTTACGATTTTCTCAACATAAGGCTTTTGATTAAACTCGCAATTTCAATTTAAAATTTAATGAGCTTTAATATCATGTAGATTTCATTATTATTGAAATTTACGTTGTGACGAATTAATTCACGAATTAAGTGGAAGCTACTTAAGAAAAAAAAAATCAACACTTTTCTTTCTTTTTTTTTACATTATAACAGTAATATAGATGTATTATATATCGTTGGATTAAAAAATATATATATATTATAAACGAAGTTGTATTAGATAATGTTCAGAGATAAAAGGCGGAAAAAAAACAAAGTGATTGTAGTGGATGATATGATATAATAGATTATTTGGTGAAACAATTTTTGAAAAACTTTTTACTATTGGGTTTGTGACACGTGAAATGTCCGTTTTCAAGGTAAAGGATTTTTATTAAAAATACGATATGAAAACAAGATAATTTTATTCGAAGTATTTACCTTCTGTTTCTACACATTTTTCCCAACGTGACACCAACTTTTTTATCCCCGAACTGAAAAACTCTTAGCTTTGAAGTGAAAAAAAAAAATCTGAAAACGCTCTTTTCTCTTAATCGTCATTTTCAAAAAGTTTTCCTTTGACGAAGTTGTCTAAAATCCTGAACAGGTGGAAATCTGTTGGAGACAAGTCGAGAGAATATGGTGGGTGCGGAAGAATTTCGTAGCCCAGTTCTTTCAATTTTTGCACGGTATGTTTTGAAAAATGCCGCTCAGTGAGATCATGAAGTATCCATGTATCGAGCTTTTTTACTTTCCCAATACACTTTAAATGCCTGGAAACGGTAAATGCACTTGCATTTAGTTGTGCTGAGAGTCTTTAAACTGTTTGGTAAGGGTTTCCTTCTACTGTATGTCTGAGGACATCGTTGTCTATTACGGACGGAGGTCTTCCTCGGGGCTAGTTTTCCAAGTCGGTATCCCCAGCTGAAAACTTAGCGAATGGTCCGTTCATTAACACTCCCTTCCTCAAACGCCTTGCAAATATTTCTAGCGGCCTCAGCTGCTGAATGGCCGGGTTCAAACTCGTACAAAAATATTACTCGAAAATCTTGTGTTTCCATGTTCATATTTGGAGGTATACTAAAAAGTGGGCAATTTATTGGGAAGCTAATGTTTATAATACAAAGGTAGAGGATTAGTAA
Source organism: Piezodorus guildinii (assembly GCA_023052935.1). NCBI lineage: Eukaryota > Metazoa > Arthropoda > Insecta > Hemiptera > Pentatomidae > Piezodorus > Piezodorus guildinii. Next base: position 46,963,980 of record CM041297.1, on the reverse strand, counting down.
CTGTTTACTTTAAATATGTAAACATTCGGAAGAAAACAACAGAGACTTGCAAAATCCTTTATGTATTTCAGAAACTATAAAAACGGGTATTTCATGTGAAACAACCCAATATTAATATTTTATTTTAGGTGACTACATAAAGTAGCAAAAAAAAAGATATTGATTTTGAAAATATTAATTGCTCAATTTTAGCCTGCTTTTGAGTTTTTAATTATTTAAGTGGCCCTTAAATTATTTTAGAGGTTTTATTTTTGGGGGAAGGAGAGGGAAAATACTATTTATGAATCAATTAGTTAGTGATAGTCTCTTGTTGTAGATGGCTCTTCCCTAACAGCATCTAAATAAATTCAACAAATATATGATTCGGATCTCGCCAGTCTATCTCCCGGTAGAACAAGGAGTCTTCTAGAAGAACTCGGTGTTGGTAATAGGGAATTGTCCATGATGGCTGAGAATATAATATTGGATTGTCTGGGAATTATCTATCATCACCTTGTATTCATTTTGATTGGATTAAGATTCTTATCTAATTTGATTTTTTTTCTTTTCTTTAGTTATTTAATTTATTTATTTTTTAAATATTCTTTTAATAATATATTGTTCTATCTTTTTACTTAAACTTTGTTTTGGTACTGGTGGTCATTTAGGTGTGCATTTTCGCGTTTTTTTTAAATCTATTTTTGTAGGGTTTGTGCTGTACGTTGTGCGATATATTGTATACTATAACAATAAAAGAAAAGGTAATATTGTAAGGTAAATTCATAAAATGTCCACAAAATATAATAATATGAGATATGATTGATGAGTACGCTGTGCCCAACTGTATTGGGCAGCACTGTTTTTTTTTTTGTTATACTATTAATGAAATTAACCATTTTTCTCTATCTTCTATTGTTAGATTATTTAACCTAAATTAAAAGATTCCTTCAAAACTCATTATAATTCCTATGATTTTTTTTTTTCTCTAACTTTTTTTTCAAAGATCATAAATTGACTATAATATTGGAGGCAAATGAAAGCCGTGTGTTGCGCGCACCAGATTTTTTTTAACCCTCATTATTTTAAAAGTTATCGGAGATGAGACAGATTACTGAGTAGCCACTCTTCCAGAAGCGAAGCCCCTTTTGGGTCAGTAGCCATTATGTTCCCTCTGTGGCTGGTGGCTTTGTAGCCCAGACCTGTCAATACCCTCTGCTTGTCGCAAAGTATGTCCACGTGTTTCAAGTCTTCAAAAGCCCTCCAGGAAGAAACTAGCCCGTAGGAAAAGTGCCAAGTTAGAACAACTATAAGTATTCAGGTACTCTTCAGACTATTTTTATATACAAGTGCTGTTATTTACTACCAGATTTGGGTGCACCTGTAGCAGGAAGGCTAGCGTTACAGCCTTCTATGCCAAAGGTCACGGGTTCAAAACCGCAGGCGGTCCTAGGATTTTTAATATGAGTAAAAAATCATTAGTTATAAAAAGATGGTCCAGTGCCTGTGCGATGTCAGGTACTCGTTGGAGATCCATATCCTAATTAAACCTGAACAGGCAAAATTTAGGACTCCCACTGTAGCATAGTCCGATTAGCCACAGTAACATAAAATAGTGTTAAATAAATAAATAATACCATATTTTAGATTTGCTATTACATACCAATATAAGTAGATGCCCGTAATTACTCAAAACGTTTTAGCTCTTAAACATAATCGTTTTAACTCGTTTTAAATATAAATGTGAATTTCGTTCCCCATTCTCAGCTTCCCGTCAGAAAAAATCTGGTGCGGGCAACACACGACTTTCACTTACCTCCATTTTTAAAATCAATGAAAGATATAAAAGAATTTTCTAAAACAGAGATAAAAGTACGTGAAACTACTAAGGAATTAATTAAATTGAATTTATAAAATAGAAACATGTGTTTTATTTAAAAAAATTATTATATTATTATCTAAAATACTCAGTTTTATGTCCATTTCATCACTCTCTATTAACTTTTAAAAGCTTGAGTAAAAGATAATATTTTTTCTAAAATCCTTAGCTTTCCAACGGTATATCATACATGTATATTACTGCTCTTATGTCCAAAAACGAAAAATTGCATTAAACAAATATTTTTTCTGTTTTCTCCTTTAGTTGGGTATCGAATTTATTAAATTTATATATTAACCTGTTTTTCATCAGAGTTAACAAGATAATATAGTTATTTTTATTGAATTTACAAAATTAAGGGTACTTTAAGAGGAAGAAAATTTAAAATATCGGCATTTAAGCCCTGTCAGACCATTTTAATCAGAATAAAACCTACATGATATTAAAGCCCATTAAATGTTTCATCCATATAGCGAGTTTAATCAATATCGTCGGAACCGTTTTCGAGAAAATCGAAAAAAAGGTTCAAAATGCATGGTATAATGTGCCTCTTCTGGTAGCTAATTTTGATGAAAAAAGTTTTGTCCCGTCTCGGGCGTAAATTTGTCTTAAATATGAAATTTCAGTTTCATAGGACTTACCGTTGCCGCCCGAGAGTTACCACACACACACCCTTTTTGCGGGACTTGGTTATTTGGACTCAGGAGATCCTAAAACGTGTATTTCCATTGAAAATTGTAATTCGAAAATTTTTACGATAGCAATACTTCCCCTTACTAAGTGAAAGTTCGAAAGAAACAATTCTTTATTGAACAGTATTACAATCTGTCCAATTTATGACATTTTTAATAGGGATAACGTACAACATTCATACTGCATTCACACGATATATACAAAACAATAAATTTATATAATAATAATACAATATAAATAAATACAAAACAAAATCAATAAAAATATATACAAAAGTCACTCATACCTATATACAATTCACAAGCATACATCACGTGAGTGGAGAATCTAGCCAATGCTAGAACTCCAATATACATTTTACAAGAGGTCTCGAGGCCACTGCCGTTTCAACCTTCTAGGAGGATGGTAAGGATGTGTGGAGCTGGATAAGGATTGAGCTAGGGGATTAGGGTGATGGATAAGGTTCTGATGGAATTTAGAGAATTTTAATGGTATAAGGTCTAAAATAAATGGAATATTTAGGTCGCGGTGTAAGGTATGGTTGGATACATAATAAGGAGCATTAACTATTGTTCGGAGGACTTTTGATTGGAAGGATTGAATGCGTTTGATGTTAGAAAATTTGGCTGTCCCCCACAGTTCAAGTCCGTAGGTCCAGATAGGTTTCAGTACTGTCTTGTATATTAGCAGTTTGTTCTCGATAGATAATTTAGAATTTCTGTTCAGTAGTCTGTATAATTGTCCAAATCGTCGATTAAGTTCTTGTCGTTTAAGTCTAGTATGCGGGTTCCAAGTTAGTCTTTTGTCCAGAAGGAAGCCAAGATACCGGACTGTGTCGGAGAAAGGAAGCGGGACGGAGTTAAAGAGAACTGGAGGGCAGGATTGTCTTCGAAGGGTAAAGGTGACATGTCTGCATTTGGATTGATTTACTTTGATTCTCCAGTTGTTACACCAGTCTTCAATTTGAGAAAGGTGTGTTTGGAGGCCTGTAGTAGATGCAATTTCGGGATCTAAGTGAGAGGATAGGATAGCTGTGTCATCAGCGTACGTTGCTAGGAAGGTATTAGGGCAAAGAGGAATATCAGCCGTGTATATATTGTAGAGGATAGGACCAAGGACACTACCCTGAGGAACACCGGATTCGACTGGATAATAATTGGAATATTCTGCACCACAACGAACTCGGAAGGAGCGGTTTGATAGATAGGATCGGAGGACTAGGTATAAGGATAGGGGTAAATGGTTTTTGAGCTTAAAGAGCAATCCCGGGTGCCACACCCGGTCAAATGCTTGCGTTATGTCCAGAAAGGCACCCGAGCAGTACTCCTTGTTCTCAAGGGCAGAGGAAATATGGTCAACGACTCGGAGCCCTTGCTGAACGGTTGAATGTTGGGAACGGAATCCAAACTGATGGGAAGGAATAGTGTGGGATTCTAATAACGGTAATATTCGTTTGAGGAGGATTTTTTCAAAGATTTTTGAAAGGATTGGGAGTAGGCTGATAGGTCTATATGATGTCGTAGTGTTAGGAGGTTTACCTGGTTTTAGGAAGAGAATTATTGTGGAATGTTTCCATAAGAGAGGAAAATGAGTAGTGCGTAGAATGGAGTTGTAAATATATGTAAGAAATATAACGGCTTTAGATGGAAGCTGTCTGAGAATCTGAGGAGTGAGGAGATCGTATCCAGGAGATTTACGGAGTGCAAGTTTTCGGAGAAGATATTTGACCTCAGAGGGATTAACTGCTTTAGGAGGTAATGAAAGCGGGATTGGAGACTGAAGGAACTGTTCCACTACTGAAGTGTGGTTTGGATTGGATTCTGGATGAGGTGTGAAGACTTGGGAAACGTATTTGGCAAGTTCCTCGGCTTTGTCTTCATCAGACGCAGCCCAGGAACCATTACTACGACGGAGGGGATGGGAAATATGGTGGGATTTTAGAATTTTCTTGGTGACATTCCACAGGGAATTGTCACAAGCCGAAAGAGAAGAAAGGAAGGAACTAAAGGATTGGGAACGGAAGGTCGCCAACTCCCTCTTTAATTATCTACAATAAAAGTTATAGGAGCGGCGATCTGTGGGGTGACGGGTCCGTTTCCATATGGATCTGGATCGGCGTTTGGTGCGGATGAGGTCTATGAGGTGTTGTGGTAAATGATTTTGGTTATGATTTATCTGGGAGTGCTTGGGAGAGGAGGCAGTCCAAACAGCTTGTTGAATAGCGATGGTGAAGGAGTTTACGGCATCGTCAAGGTCATCTGGAGTTTTGAGTTTCACTCTGAGGTCAATATCACTGGTCAGGATTTGGCGAAAAAGATCCCAGTTTACTGGTCCTCTGATAAATGACGGTGGGGTGGGTTTAGGAATAGGAATTAGGGATACTTTAAGGAGCAATGGACTATGGTCAGAGGACAATTCATCAAGGCGAGTCACCGACATGTTTAGGGAGCCTAATCTGCTGTGAATGAAGAAGTCAAGGATGTCAGGATTACGGTTAGGATCAGTTGGCCAGTAGGTAGGGGAGTCAGGAGGCAGGAGGTTGAAACGTCTAGAGCTGAGTGCAGACTGTAAATTCCGCCCACGACAATTCGTGGATCTGCAACCCCATTGTTGGTTCTTAGCATTCATGTCTGCACCCAGAATGAAGTGGTTTCCTAAGGCATTGAGGAAGGATTCGAATAGAATGTTGGAGATGGAATGTTTAGGAGGGCAGTACGCTGATGCGAGGGTGATCGGAAAAGAAAAAGTCTTGATTACTATGGCGGTGCATTGTAGGAAATCATAGGAGGGAACTGGGAGTATATGGTGAGAGAGGGACTGGTGCACAATGACAGCAGTACCGGCATGGGCTTTTCCGTCTGGGTGGTCTGTGCGGTATGTTACGTATTGCGGTATTTTAAAGAACTGTTTAGTGGTTAGTCTAGTTTCGGTAATAAGTGCTACATCAACGTTTTTGTCTTGCAATAAAGCTGTAAGTTCGTCAGTATGATTTCTAAAACCATTCGCATGCCATAGGAGAATGGATAACGAGTTAGGTGAAGTCATTTAAGGATTTTTTAAGAAAGGGATTAAGTTTGATACAAGATTAGTAAGTAGTGATATTAGCGGCATAACGAGGGATTTGATTTCAGTGATGAAGGATGTCATCAAACTTGTAAGGTCTGAGACATTTGATGGAGGAGGAATATGAGAAATTTGATGCGGAGGAGGTTTTTGAGGGTTGGGTAAATTTTGAGGAATAGGTGGTTGTGGAAGGGGTTCAGGATTTTGAGGTATGCGTTGTTCCGGCAGGGCCTCTTTGTTCTGGTTCCCACCTCCAAGTAGATGGGCAAATGTTACATTGGAATCAATTGTTTTTGAAGGTTGTCTTCTGCTTCTGATCGGTTCAGCTGTTTCATCCAGATTCTGAGGTTTTTGGTATCTGCTTTTGAGGTTCTTGTAGATTTGACATCCCTTGTAGTTAGCCGGGTGGTCCTCTAGGCACAGAGCACATACAGCGGGTGTTGATCTTAATCGTATACATTCTTCTGATTTATGTTGCTCACCGCATTTCACACAGCGTGGTGTGTGGTGACAGTAAGTTCTCGTATGACCATATGCCTGACAATTATGGCACTGAACTATTTCTTTCTTAGTGTAAGGTTTCTCAACTCTTACACTAGTATAGTACAACCTATTGAGGTCGTAAATTTTTTCAACTCCTGCTGATGGTTCCAAGTCCACGAAGAATAGAGGCAGTGGAATTTTATCTTTAGGACATTGGTCACTTGCCGCACTTTATAGCCTATCTCCGTCAGTTCTTCTTTGATAGCTGTAACTGGTGTCGAAGGGTGTAGGTTTCTAATTACAACCCTTAAAGCTCTCTCCTGGCGCAGCTGATAGGTATGAAAATCAGCTTTGGTCTCAGTCAGATATTTCACTATTTTTCTGTAGCTTTCGGCGGTAGTCGGGGATATTTTAATTTCACTGGTTCTACTTATACAAGAATAACTATTAGGATCAGTTACTTTGTTTAAATGCGCACACATCAGTTGAAAATACTAAGTGAAAGTAAACAACGTTTTATTTAGGCTTTGAAATATTTTTTTTAATTTATTTTGTTTTTGTAGTTATATTTTGTTTTCAATTTTTTTTATTAATAGTGGTATTTCATAGAGAATTAAATTCCCTACAAAATGAAAAAAAAAGAATCATTGACATTGGTTCAGAATAGCAGTTATTAAGCGTTTTGATATTATATGTAGTGATATACTATTTTCCTTTGAATTATTTATTGCTTTTCATATTAGTTAATTGCCTATCAACACCTATATAAGGAAATTCCAATTTGGATCTGCTGCTCAACTTCGCTGAGTTGCTACAGTACACAGCATACCGCATCAATCCCGAAGACAATCTTAAAGAAAAAAGATAGAGAGAGATTCTTCCAAATAGGAAATACATATTTTAATAATTTTGAAATCGATCATGGACATCTGAAAATCCAGACCAGCCTCAATATACCCTAATATAGTTATTAGGAAATAATAAACCATTGTTTAATAATTTGATGCGTGTTTTTAAATGCTTAAAGTTGACTGTTGATTTTTATGTATTGCATACGTTACATTTTTGTTTACTCCTGATCTTATATATTTCTGTAAAGATTGAATTGAACCCAGTCCCCTTGGATTGTGTAGCCCTACAAGATGGCGAGGGTATCCTTCCACCTTTATAGGGTCAAGTTTTGTCCCTGGATGGTCTCCTAAGGCAAACCACTTTTTCATTTCTTTCCAAAAGAGGTAAGATGTGGTGCGGGTACCTCGCATTTTGTGACTGTTTCGACGTTTTGCTCTTTTTAATTATTATTAGAGCAGAATGCACTTCAAACTATTTATTTACTATTTTTTGCGTCGGAGTCCATCGCGATAGAGTGTCCTTAAATTGATTGGGGAGCACATTTATTTACATAAGCCGAAATATAATTAAATTTTTTATCGTGCTGATGAGTTCTCTCATGTAAGAAATATGTAATATAGCATAACACAATAAGAGTATTAATTTAATTTAACAAAATGGAAAGGGTTTGATGTGGGCATGCATCCTAAATTTCCTTGATAGCACTTTAGAGTAAGTATGAACAAAAATAACTATTATTGCAGGATATAGCAGAGTGTTTAGCACATCAAATTCTCTCTATGGATTTTTGCATTATCGAGTGTTGCAGATGATATTGTCTATGGTTTACTCTTACCCGCCCGTATATATGTATATAAACATGACGTTTCAAAATCCTGTTTTTACAATTACTTATTACTTCAGCATATTATTATTGTATTTGTTTAATTTATGTGCTTCATTCTGAAACAACGGTAACCAATAAATAATTCTATTCAATTACTGAATCTTGGAATTGTTTTTCGGATTGTCAGAACAATCTATTCAACTCCCACTGTAGCATCGTCCGATTAGCCACAGTAACAGTAAGTAGCGTTAAATGCATAAATAAACAAACAACGATTAACGATTTTATATATTATTTTCTTAGGTCATGATATTTGGTGGGGATGGGGTGGGGTATTATTAATGTATTTTTTTAAAGGCGCACAGCCAAATTAATTAATAGCATTTTTTTTCTAATTGCACATCCATTACTAAATATTCATAATGTGAAGTATCTTTATAGTTGTGACTATTACATAAAATAAAATAAATTATAGTGAATAATTGTGAACAATTATTGATTAACAATATTTTATTAGTTTATATTTATATGATAAATTTTATTAACATCAGTAGTTTATAATTAGTTGTGTTATAGTTTTAATTTTATTATTATTATATATTAATATTATTATTTTATAGGATGAAAAGAGAAGAGGCCCCCGAAACTTGGTGCTGAGAAGGTCAGAAGCGTCAGGCTTTGGCTTCACACTCCGCCATTTCATCGTCTACCCTCCAGAGTCCTACACGGTAAGTTATACCTAATAATAATTTTATTTTTAATAAAATTTCTGTATATTAAAATTATTTTTATTTATTTTATTTTCAGATATAGATATAAAATTAAAAATAGCGTAAAGGGTTGTTATGATAATAAATAATTTGCGATTTGACATCCTTAATTCAAATTTTTAATGATTATATTTTTACTCAATCAGTTTTTTCTTGTTCTGGTGGTCTTGAAAATTTATTTAAAATATATTTCTGTTTAAACTATGGATTAAAATTCAAACAAATTCTAACTTATTATTTATTAAAGAAAATGATTGAAATATTAGTTATTACTGGCACTATGGTAAATTTATTGATAAAAGTATAAGGAAAATGTTTATTCATATATAATTCATACATTTTTTTATTTTATTTTTTTAAAGCCATTAAATAATTGGAGAGCTGCCAATGGGTAGTATTCCCCACATGTGAATCCATGACATTTTTATCTTGTGTTTCATTTACTAGATGTATATCATTATACAGTTGTAAATTGCAATAAATCTATTTAAAAAAAAAAAGCCATTATATTTATTTTACGTTCTCTTTCATTTTAATAACATTTAATACGTTTACATTCCATTTAAATTATTATTATTTAATATATTCTATTTTTGATCTTGATAAAGTTAAACATTGAAAAATTACGATTTTATGTTACTTTCTCATTACCGAAATTAAGGACTATACAGGAATTGATCCTCATGATAAAAAAAAATCAATGCAAGTGATATTTTTATTCATGCATTATATGATTTGATATAAATTGTTTTTTTGCATTTAAAGAAATCGTTCTGACCTAATAAGCACCTAATCCTATTAATTTTACATTTGTATGAAAGTACAATGATATTAATTGAAATTCTAAGTTATATTATTAGTTATTTAATATGGTCCATATGATCGCTATCCTAATTAAACCTGAATAGGCAGAATATAAGACTCTTACTGTAGCATCGTCCGATTAGCCCTAGTAGCATGAAGTGACGTTAAATGAATAAACTAAAAATCATATTGTTTTTTTACTTAACGTCACTTTATTCCACACTGGCCAAACCGACGATGCTAAAGTGGGAGTCCTATATTTCGACAATTGAGATAGGGATCTTTCACGAGTATTTGAAATCTTAGAGGTTCGAGATCACCATTTTGCTTCCCTTCCGAAGTACGGCATAAGTAAGGATTTTTATTCCATTTAAAAAAAATATTTATTATGCTTGCCACTACACAAAAGGTAACAACAAATAATATGGTATATATCATTGATCTTGAACCAAAACAATATTTTATATTTTATGTGCTTTCGAATTAATATCCAACCGTTTTCTTGACGATTGTTGTCATAACTAGTTACTGTCGACGATCGCCCTGTAAATATTTCCCTAGGAAGGCTGTGAGACCGGAGAATTTCACTAGATTGAAGCTGCTTCATGTGCAACTTTCTCTCGACTAGTAACCAGCTAGAAGTAGTAATTATTCCTGTAATGAACCACCTCTCCGCTTCTTAATAGCACCGCAAAACCCTCCATTCAACCGCGGATCTCTGATTTTTTAATCACTGTCTGCCGCTGGTGACGTAAAATACTTTCCATACACCTCTATGGTAATCAGGCGTCAGTTCTATTCTTGACCAATCATCGGGGTATCCTTCTTCGTTCAAGAACGAGGCACTCATGACGGGATCCCCTCCGCAGGCTATAACTAAGGCTATTAGGTTGTCTCTAATTTGGGACACCTTATAAATTCTTGGGCTGATTGGGGGTCATTTGGTCGGCCTCTTCTGCTGTGCCTATCCATCCACGACTCGGAGGACTCTTTAAGTTTCACATTCCCTTCCGAATTAGGGGGTCGTCTTCTGGGATGAGGTTGATTCCGGCTGCGATCCTGGAACAGAAGTGGATAAACAAGACTTACAGAGGGTTATGATCATAGTGTTTCCACCGTAGGTAGCCAGTTTCCTCAACATTACCACGTGTTCAAATGGATTCGTGTCCTGATGGAACAACATCGTTAACGATACACATGCCTTTTGAAATTAAACATACATTGCATTACTATTATAATAGTCACACTATAGGTTCGTTTAACGTCAGTTTATGCGATTGTAACTAATCGGACGATACTACAGTGTAAGTGTATCCAGGTTTAATTATTATAGAGATCTTAAACAAGTGCCTGACATCGCGCAGGCTGAGGATCCCCTTTTTACGTGTCTTCCGTAGGACAGCAAAACTAAGGATTTTTTATTCCCATTAACATATCTTAGGGCCGCTTGTCTGGTTTAAACCCGCGATCTTGGACTTACAAAGATGTTATGTTAGCCACTACACCATAGGTAACCTTGTCAGACTTAGAGTTCTTCTTCTTTCTTCTTCTAGTGGCGCGATAGGCCGTGTAGGCCCTGGACCTCGCGGTGTAAACTCCTGCAAGTTTACACTCACGTTTCACGATGCAATTTTTAGTGTAGGGTAATCACGACTAATTTTGTGAGTGGCCACCATTTGGCTGACGGGTCTCACAAACCCGAAAGACTACTAGTACAGACTTACAAGTAATACAGACTTAGAGTATAGCATTAAAATATATTTTTATACAAAAAAAAAAAATCAGCTGAATCTATTCTAGGTACGTACTTATTGATGAAAGTACTTATTTTCATTTTTTTTTCAATAAAAAAAAAAAAAAAAAAAAAAAAAAAAAAAAAAAAAAAAAAAAACCTGTACCACTACAACCCATGAAGGGTCTTGGGCTCAGTACATATAGAGATTCGTACTGTTTCTAGGCCAACGGCAGTGCAATGAGGTGATTAGGCCTTAATCACGCTCAGCCGCCAGGTTTTTCCCCAATTAATTTGGGTACCCACTTTATAGAGGCTGGGTCTGCCCCAGGAGGGTCTCCATACCCTAGGGTCGCCCCCCGACTGAATTAACAGAATAAATAATATTCTGCCACAGCCGGGATTCGAACCCAGGACCCGGAGCACAGCAGACTAGTGCTCTATCCACTAGACCACGCCGCTCCCCTTTTCAATAAAAACATCTTAAATTTATATTCCAAACTATTAGCAGCAATAAATGATTTTTTTTTTTAAATCATCAGAGTGGATATAATTAGTTGACCGTTTGAGAATTACTGGAAAGCATTAGTCCAGGTGGCGGTCAATAAATGAAACATTGTAGGTCAACTGTTGTTTCCAATCGCTCACAATACACTCTGATGATGACCCACAGGGGGGTCGAAACGTTGGCAAACAATAAATAGTTGAAATTGTTTTCCCTTCCAGTAATTAAAAATTTGTATACTTCTCTTGACTGAATAGACGTATTATACTGACCGTGTCAAGACCCAACTGTAACTATCCGACTGATTAAACTGATCGTCTTATTATTAGCTGTATGTTGAATACAAGATATCATAACTTGACACTATATTGTAATTTCACATTATATGTACATATTGGCCACATTTTACTATTTTACACTTTTTATTATTTATTATTATCGTGTAAAAACATGCTAATACAAATTATCATCTTTGATATGTAATAATATAACCTACATAGGTTCTCGATAATTCGGAAATATGGATAAATCATCTACGAGATATATATATATATATATATATATATATATATATATATATATATATATATATTTGTTCAATGTTTGTAAATTGTCTATATTTAAATGCTGTCATCTATTAATTTATTTTTAATTCCGTTCAACAAAATATTTTCTAAGAATTCTTTTTATTTTTATTTTATCATTGTATATATTTTTTTGGATATATGTGTGTATATGCGGTTATGATATGCACACATATATTAACCCATAATTGTAATTATGTATTGATTATGTTCCTTCTGTCTGTTGGCTAGACATGTATATTTCCATATACTGTACAAACCTGTTATTCTTAGGGGACCTAGTCCTAGAATAATTTTTGTTTTCTATTTTCTATTTCTATATATTTTATTTCTTTTTTTTTTTTTTTTTTTCATTCCACCCTCGCCTCTGTAAGCTATGCGCGGTTTTCTCGGTCCATGGGATGAGGATGGGTGATTGATGACGCGTAATTATTTTAACTTTTCATCATCATTATTATCATTTTCCTTGCATAGCCGTTGGCCTAAAAAACAGTACGGATCTTGCTATGTACCCAATACTCTTGAGAATTATAGTGGTACAAGTTTCATCACTGGTAACTTATTATCCCAAAACTTTATTAATCATTATCATTTTTTTAATGGTTTCGTGGGAAATATACTTTGTTTTAAACAAATAAAAATCCTTGTATCTCTTAAAAAAAATGTTTCACTTTACTGACGTGATTGATGAAACATTGCCACGCATGTTGGAATTTAATGCATTAAAATCAAGCCCAACTGCGACGTGCTGTCATGCGAAGGTCCGGCTTGTGCGTCAGAGAAGCGGGAGGACCCTTTTTGTGTTATTGATAATAAATTATTCTCTTTTCTTTATATGTATTTTATTAAATATATTTTCGGTATTGTTATCATATTTCTTTCAAGTTCATATTTACAAGATATAGAAGCATATAAAGTCGAAAATGTATCATTAAAATCAAGCCCAACTGCGTCGTGCTGTCATGCGAAGGTCCGGCTTGTGCGTCAGAGAAGCGGGAGGACCCTTTTTGTGTTATTGATAATAAATTATTCTCTTTTCTTTATATGTATTTTATTAAATATATTTTCGATATTGTTATCATATTTCGTTCAAGTTCATTTTTACAAGATATAGAAGCATATAAAGTCGAAAATGTATCATTAAAATTAACCTGTAAAACCGTTTACAGGTTTTATACATACTGTCGGTATGTTGTTAACAGAACATTATTGTCATAATTAAGGTATCTGGCTGGTTATATGTACTGCACTAGTTTGCATATATCTAAAAAAAAGATTATTTTAAAGGTTGATCTATTCAAAATATGTAAATATAATTGTTTGTTGGATTGTTCTTTTTCATGCGGCTAATCCTGATTATAATTTTATTTTAAATACGCCTGTAGAATTCTAGTAGCATTAGATTTAGCTGTCTACCACTGGCGAGTATTTAATTATTATAAATATAATTAAACAATTAAGAGAAATTGCTTCGAATAGCGAATTCGGATAATAAGAGTTTCAACTGTATTGTTAAACTATTAAAATTATAATATCTTAAATACCTTTTTTTTATTTATATATATATATATATATATATATATATATATATATATATATATATATATATATTCTCATTCTTCTATCCATATTTATTTATTCATCATACTGATAGCTATCCAAACTGTCAATTTTCAAAATTTAGCGTAGTGAAATATATTTGTGGGATTTTTTAAATTAATTTGAATCTGGTTATACGAAGTTAGTTAAGAGAAGGGAGTATCTGCTAAGAGAAATACAACACATCCAAATTTGTTCATACCTTAATCTTGAAATTCAATCTTCAATTTATTCGAATCCTCATACAATACTGAAACGACAAGAAACTGCTCGAAGATAACGGTTACTACAACACTTACTAGACAAACGTTCAAAAATTTCAGTTTATTAAAAAAAACAACTCATTTACATCACTATTATCAGACCTATTTGGACATATGGAATTAGCTTTGGAGCTCTTCTAAGCCATCTAATTCCTCCCGGGTCCAATCCTTAGAATCCCAATTCCTTCGAAGAATCCTGAATGTCCTTTATTTTTTTAAAAATCAACTCCTCCATAATGACCTCATCATCCCATTTGTTGCAGACCTAGCCCGTGATAGATATCTGTTTTTCATTCCAAACTTCATGCCCGCTCAAGTCCACTTGTCCGTAATCTATCTTCCTTAGATATTTCTCATAACCCTCCGAGACGATTGAAAATAAGATGGCCTCGGGACCTACTACTTTTAAATAGTTAGTGAAGAGTTACCACAGGTTAGTTCTTTCTGAAGACATTTTCACGTCTTTTCTTCATCTTGTATATTTACTTATTGTGTTTGTATAATACAGTTGTAAATTACAATTGATAAATAAAACCTTTATTAGAAATTCTCTTTATTAATTTAAACTTTATTAGACACATACCAGTGAAATATAGCAAAGGTTCTTTCCAAGTGATGTATCAATGCGTTTACGTTCCGACACGTACGTGGAATAAAACTCAAGGAATCCAACATTTGTTCCTACATGATTACCTAATAATCAGAAGTTTGCACATGGACAGAAAACTTAATACAAAAACACAAGATCCGTGATGGGTTTAGAAGTTAAATAATGCGCTCATATGTAATTAGAAGAAGTTATAGAATGATAGGTTGTAAATAAGTTTATTATTAGAACATACATCAAACACCCAGGAAATAAGTCTCGTCTAATTATTTAGGCTTGAATATATGGGTTTGGTAGAGTTTCCGTTTTTCCTATATTTATATGAGTACATATTTGCGTAAAACAAACATTAACATTTATAAATTATTTAATGACTGTTCCATCTCTATGCTGCTATCTCTGACCTTTTTAATCATCAAGTGCCTGCCCCATAGCACTTTTAGAAACAGGTTGCATTTT
Organism: Piezodorus guildinii; assembly: GCA_023052935.1. NCBI lineage: Eukaryota > Metazoa > Arthropoda > Insecta > Hemiptera > Pentatomidae > Piezodorus > Piezodorus guildinii. The sequence goes on along the minus strand of CM041297.1, from coordinate 46,948,885 downwards.
AAAAAGAAAATGAAATCCCTCTACAATATACTGCGTCGCCAAAAGTGGGTCCCTAATCCAAAAGCGGTATTAACGGTGACGCAGGGACGTATTGTAATAAGGCACGACACGAGGAGGACAGCTATAAAAAGGAAACAAAACCGGCTGCACCAGAGAGAGCCGCTTTCTCTTCCAGTCTGCAGCTGCATCGGTGTCTCCAGCTCCAGCGCTCAAGTACTGGAGTATATGTAGAATATATGTATATAAAACCATTAGAAGGATATAAAATCTACTTGTACTTACCTGGTAATTCGAACTCTTATGCCTAGAAATATTTAAAATAAAATTTGCTCCTCTCCTGCCTATAACTGTGTTGTCGAACCCACCGGTATATTCAAATGATGGGCTATATAAGAGATGAAAATCAATTGTAAAGCCGAACTTTTTTTGTCTATCTAACAAAAATAACGTTATGTACGGGTATATATTTATTTTTTATAAGTTTCAAAAGATAATGATTAACGGATTAGAAATGTTAATTTATATTTTTTTAATATAAATCATTTCTTAATTTTTAATACAGTCAAATCAAATAAAAAATATGAAGTATTATAGGCAAAAAAAACAAAAACACTTTTATGACTTTATTTATGAATCTTAACTTTTCTAATAAATACATTTGCCTCATATTTTCCATTGGATAAAAATATATCTTTTTAATTTCCATATATTTTTTTACGAAATTAATTGTTTTTTGACTCCTTTGAAAAATGAATCTGTTACGTGTAATTTTTGTATCTATGTCTATGTACGATAGTTAAGTATTTTTACTTTCTACAATCAGTATTTAAAATTATTTCGATTTAAGTAATAAGTCAAAAAATCTTATCTGAGATATTAAATTGCATCATTGTTGTTTTTTGTTGATTATTGATGGTATGATTCCAAGTCCTATTATTGATTTTCAAAAAGTTCTTTAAATAGTTGTCATTGTTTTTATGTTATTTACTTTAAACTCCTGCACTGTTTAAATAATAATCTATATATAAATTTGAAGTATTATATACGTTTGTTAAAGAATAAAATAAATTATCGATAGTCAAAGGTTTCGACGGAAAACCCTATGCTCAATTAAGTCCTGCTAAATTGTCAATCCGTGTGAGAGCATTTCAATATGTACGCTCTAGCACTAAAACAGCAAGTTGCTTAAAAAAAAACAAAAAAAAAAACTGTACCACTACAACCCATGAAGGGTCTTGGGCTCAGTACATATAGCATGCTAGTAGTAGAAACAGTACTATTCGTACTGTTTCTAGGCCAACGGCAGTGCAATGAGGTGATTAGGCCTTAATCGCGCTCAGCCGCCAGGTTTTTCCCCAATTAATTTGGGTACCTACTTTATAGAGGCTGGGTCTGCCCCAGGAGGGTCTCCATACCCTAGGGTCGTCCCCCGACTGAATTAACAGAATAAATAATATTCCGCCACAGCCGGGATTCGAACCCAGGACCCGGAGCACAGCAGACTAGCGCTCTATCCACTAGACCACGCCGCTCCTCGCAAGTTGCTTAAAACTGAAAAAATAAAAAAATTATGAAAGTTATATCCCAGATAGATTTTAAGTTTTCTTATAAACGTATCTGTGTATGTTTGTAAAATCCAGTGTAACTGAAAACAGACTGATGCAACTAAAGTCCAACCATGCATTCTTCTATCTAGGTTCTTTTCTTAAAATATTCAACTGTTGTTAAAGTAATGTTTTTTTTTTAATATTTTAACATTACACTTCACGAATCATTATAGAGAATTTTATGAGAAATGACATCGATTCAGTCAAGATTTTTCATCAGATCGAATACATCATTAAAAATATCTCCAATTCGTCAACCGTTGATTATCTCGAAACTTTTATTTATGTCATCCGTTAATTGTTAACCGTTATACTACAATTATATCTGACCTAGAAAAGTTTCTCTCTGAGATGACTGTAATCGTTCGCCCGAAATTTTAAATAATTGTTACTTTTAACCTTTGATAATTATAATTATAAATGATTGTTTGTGAGATCGTTAAATATTTTACCACGGACTTTCTACTGTATGATAGGGATCAAACGTCAAAATAATATGGTCATTGAACTCCGTAGTGTATTGAATTAATTTAATAGGAATTAACTGCATTAAATTGTTTTCACTATTATATTATTTTCCTCTGTTCATTCGATTGACAAGTTACATATTTTTATATTGAATGAATGAATGAAAAACAATTTTATTTTGAGACATTTCGTCCCCTAAGAATAATATATTGAGTTGTTTCACATGAAATGTCCGTTTTTATAGTTTCTGAAATACATAAAGGATTTTGCAGGTCTCTGTTGTTTTCTTCCGAATGTTTACATATTTAAAGTAAACAGTTACTAATCCTCTACCTTTGTATTATAAACATTAGCTTCCCAATAAATTACCCACTTTTTAGTATACCTCCTAATATGAACATGGAAACACGCGATTTTCGAGTAATATTTTTGTACGAGTTTGAACCCGGGCATTCAGCAGCTGAGGCCGCTAGAAATGTTTGCAAGACGTTTTGTGAAGGGAGTGTTAATAACGGACCATTCGCTAAGTTTTCAGCTGGGGATACCGACTTGGAAAACTTGCCCCGAGCAAAACCTCCGTCCGTAATAGACAACGATGTCCTCAGACATAAAGTAGAAGGAAACCCCTACCAAACAGTTTAAGGACTCTCAGCACAACTAAATGCAAGTGCATCTACCGTTTCCAGACATTTAAAGTATATTAGGAAAGTAAAAAAGCTCGATACATAGGTACCTCATGATCTCACTGAGCGGCAGGCAGCAAGACCCCATGTTTCAAAACATACCGTGCAAAAATTGAAAGAACTGGGCTACGAAGTTCCTCCGCGCCCACCATATTCTCCCGACTTGGATAAAAAAGTTGGTGTCACGTTGGGAAAAATGTGTTGAAAAAGAAGGTAAATACTTCGAATAAAATTATCTCGTTTTCATATCGTATTTTTTAAAAAAATTCTTTACCGTGAAAACAGACATTTCATGTGACACAACCCAATACAATGAACAGAGAAAGCCTAATTTGTCTGACTTCATTTGATACATAATTATTTAGTAAAAAAAAAAAAATGAAATCATGGCCATATATACGCTTGTAACTCCGTTATTTATATATAAGGTACAGAGAATATTTATCAGTGTTTTTTAACCAAAAAACCTCGAATAAACTTCAGTTCAGCGCGATAAACAGGGAAAAAAGTTGATTTATATATTTAACACAAATTATAATATATGTAATTCCACCAAGACTCGGTTATTATTGAAGATAGAGAAAAATCGAAAAGATTTGCAGCTTTAAACAGCTATATAAACTGTTTTATTCTAATATAGTTATTTGGAAATAATAAAGAATTGTGTAATAATTTGCAGCGTTTCTCGATCAGTGATGTATGATATACCGTTTTTTGCTTCATACCTGAGATTTAAAGTTCAAATTTCTATCTAAAAAAAGAAATTCCTACGTTTCTTCTAGAGCTAGTAATGATGCCCGAAATATTCGATGACAGCACGGCGATGGGTGACTGTCAGTGGCTGTCGAAAGAGCTCTTAGGAAAACCTATATAGAAATTTAAATATACTGACATTAGCTCTACAACCCAAATTTAAAAACACCGGCTAGCAACAAGCTCAACGAAAATCGTAGGTGTGAAGGCAACTCTAGTAATGTCGCGGATGAATACAGGACGAAATCTACCAGTGTGACATTATCCAAAGTTTTGTTTTTAATATAGCTGGAAATTGTATTCTTTGGAGATCAATAATAACGTAAATTATAGGTTACTTAACTTCCATACGTCGATAAATCATACATTATTCAGCGATCCTATTAATCACATTTAATTGCTTTTATGTCTTTAGCTTTGAATAATAACCTGCCAGTTCATATGGTTAATAAGTTTCTTTTTTTTTATCAGTATAGTTGGGGTAGCTTTGCTGAGCGGTGAAGATTCCAGTTGATAATTATGTATTCTGATTTTCAAGCAAAATAAATAATTTAGTCATTGCCTAAACTACATTATGCACATTTATAAAAAGATTGCAGGGTTGGGTGGAATTTTATGTGAGTTAAAAAAAAAAACATATATATATTATTTTATATATATATATATATATATATATTATAATATATATATATATATTATGTACAATACCACGAATACAATACCATACCTGTTGAACAGATTTATTCTATAAAATTCTATATCAAATTATTTAGGAAATCATCTGGGTTGTTTTCCACAGCTTTTATACTGTCAGAATTCACTCAAATGTGCTGGTTCATAAAGATTAAAAATCGAAAATAAGTTCGTCTTTATATCTAAAACTCTTTCATTGTTACCGGAATTATTTTATATTGTTATTAACTATAACTACTATGATAGTTATTGTTAACTAAAATTATTAAACTAAGCTCTTACGTATCGAAAACTGTCTCATTTTAATATATAAATAGAAACTATATTGTGCATAAACACTTTTCCATGAAAAATTATTAGTTTATCCATATAAAAAACGCCCAATGCAATTATATTAAAATTTAAAGTAAACAGTTACTAATACTCTACCTTTGTATTATAAACATTAGCTTCCCAATCAATTACCCACTTTTTAGTATACCTCCAAATTATGAACATGGAAACACGCGATTTCCGAGTAATATTTTTGTACTTATAATTTATAAAAATTGCCCACATGAAGACCTCCGTCCGTAATAGACAACGATGTCCTCGAACATACAGTAGAAGGAAACCCCTACCAAACAGTTAAATGACTCTCAGCACAACTAAATGCAAGTGCATCTAACGTTTCCAGACATTTAAAGTGTATTGGGAAAGTAAAAAAGCTCGATACATAGGTACCTCATGATCTCACAGAGCGGCAGCAAGACCCCATGTTTCAAAACATACCGTGCAAAAATTGAAAGAACTGGGTTACGAAGTTCTTCCGCACCCACCATATTCTCCCGACTTGTCTCCAACAGATTACCACCTGTTCAGGAATTTAGACAACTTCGTCAAAGGAAAACTTTTTGAAAATGATGATCAAGTGAAAAGTGCGTTTTCAGATTTTGTTTCACTTCAAAGCTCAGAGTTTTTCAGTTCGGGGATAAAAAAGTTGGTGTCACGTTGGGAAAAATGTGTAGAAAAAGGAGGTAAATAATTCGAATAAAATTATCTTGTTTTTATATCGTATTTTAATAAAAATCCTTTTCCTTGAAAACGGACATTTCATGTGACACAACCCAATATAATCAGTTAGACTTGAGGAAGTTCTTCTTTTTTTTACATATTAAATCAAGCATAATTTTCTTCCATCATATCTTTATTATTATAACTAACTTTATAACTCCTCAATATTCCTTGTCGTTTCTTAATTTTTTTTGCTGGAATATTTTTCATGAGATAACCTTATATTAAGCATAGCATTAATATTATGTGATAGAAGAATGTTTTTGTACATTAATTTTAACAAAAGATAAACAAAGGTTTATCACGTTCTTGTTCCAAGTCTTTTTAATCTGTTTTAAGCCTTTCCTTATTTTATTTATTTGTTTTCTTTTTTTCTTTCGGAGAAAGAATATCATTATTTAACTCCCTTTTTTTTCTTTTTTCTTTTTATATGTATAGAATGAATTTTGTTTTTTCTGGTCATTTAATTTATAGTCGACTTAAAACGTAATGTGAAACACACAAGAACCTCCATTGTGAATGAAGGCTGTATAGTACAGAACTGTAGTGGTTGGAGCTGCCCGGACCATAATATAATACAGAGCCTGGTTTTATTGCACCACCATGATATATTACCCCTAGGCAATACTTACAAAACGTGCCTTCTCATCTGTAGACAATGGCTTGTGGGACGTTACTCTGTTTCCTTCTAAATTCATTTTTACGCCGAGTTGGTCCTTAAGTCCTTAAAGGAAAAAAAAAAAAAACTTATAAGATACCGTACATTTTTTTTTTCAAGTATAATATAAATTATAATTCTACAGTCACATTTCCTTACGTAAGTAAAAATCAACAAAAAATGTTCATCGAATCCATAACTAGCCGCGGTTTAATGACATAAACCTACTAAAAGACAGACATCGTTAAAAATTTCTCCCGTCTCAGATCAAACCATAGAGGTTCTTACCTACTTTAAGTGTGATCAAAATAAGACACTCCAGCACATTATTGCCCTACTTATAAGATCCACAGAAATAAATTTCTATATTTTTTAAAATACCTACAATGATTTATTAATCCTTATGGAATTTTATTGATGTCAAGAAAACCCGACGAAATCCTAGTTTGACGCAGTTTTTTAATACAGAAAAAAAAAATAAATTAGCAATAATATACCAATAAGTAACTATTAAATATTAATATAATATCTGGTATTGAGAACTACAATGCCACATGAGAGAAAAACAAACAAAAAAAACCTAATCATATTTGATTTTTTTTAAAATATAATGAAATACTTATTTTAGTTTCGTTGGAATTGTTGGGTTTTTAGGATTCCAGTAAACACGCCACAAAAACACCCCTACTTCCTGATTATTTTTCATATGTATAATTATAAAAAAAATATCTAATAAGGAATATTGAAAATTATACAAAAATAGTACAAGACGGTATGTCCATAAGCGAAATAAACATATATTACTGTAGGATACATTTGTTGTCGTTTTGTATTTTTTTTAAATTGAGGAAGTTATTATATATTTTTTTTCGTTTATTTATGGAAAATTATATCTTATATTTATGTTATGTGTTTTATTCATTTATTTTTTATTGGAGAAAATGTAATTTTTGGTTAATGAAATTTGGGTCGGTTAGATAATAGACAAAACTATTACCTATTATTAGATTCGTCATGGTTTTACGCCCATAACACCAACCAACCGTTAGATAATAGTTAAATATTTACTTTAATAAGCAGTTCAATATTGAATTAAAAGTTAAATATATATTAATAATTACAAAGAGTGAGCGAAGTATTGGTTAAAATCTATCGTTTGTCGTTTCTTTTGTCTGTTTCTGACGCGCTTAGGTCAAAACTGATCTTTTCCAACTGATCTAAAAATTTAATACAAATGTTATTATAAGTCAAGATAGATAAACTGCGTATGTGCTGAGATTTTTATTTATGAATAATAAAAAATTCAGAATGTCAGTAAGTAAGATCAAATGAGTTGTTTTTTTTCGATCGGCTTCAAACTAATCAAACATAAATTTTCTTATAGTATTTAAAACAACGTGTATTTCTTTTATTCATTTCTTGACCCATTTTTTTTTTTCATTTTACCCATTGGTAGCAGTAGAAGAAAAAACAAAATCAGATAAGCGCAATAGATACGAGGAGATTATTTATTTTTGAATGAATAAAATTTATTAGTTGTACAATAGATTATAAATAGTTTGTAAATTTTCTTTGTTATTTATCGCTGGAATCCGGCGATTTTTTTACATTGTATTTTCAATTATGTTATTAAGTTGTGTTATATATCGCATAACGTAAACAATGTAAATTGAGGCGAGAGAAGTTTATTTATGCGAAGTCACATTCTTGTCCGCAGATTAAAAAAAAAAGAAAATTTCTAAATTTCTTCGCGCGTTATACTGCTCACAGGTATTTATGATTCAAACAGTTAATATAATTAATCGAATAATTTATATTTTTTTAAATTTTCGTCATAACAAATAACTTAGGGAAGGAGAGAAATATCGTTGATTTATTCAGAAATAATTCAATCTTCCATACACTGTGGAAATGACCTGTCATCATTTATCACCAGCTATAATCATTTATCCCTTATCATATAATCATTATGTGCATAAAAAAAAAAAATAATAATAAAATAGGTACCACTACAATCCATGAAGGGCTTGGACTCAGTACATATAGAGATTTGTACTTTTCTAGGCCAACGGCCGTGCAATGAGGTTATTAGGCCTGGATAGCTCTCAGCCACCCGGTTTTATTCCTTATCTTTGGGTACCCACTTTATATAGGCTGGTTATGTCCTTAGCTGAAATAACAGAATTAAAAATATTCTGCCCAGTCGGGATTCGATCCCAGGATCCAGAGGACAGTAGACTTGTGCTCTACCTACCAGACCACGCAGCTATATATACAGAGTAAACAAAAATAAAATAAATAATTATCCATAAGAATTAAATAAAATATTAATTTTAAAAAAATTAATAACCTTGGTCACATTCAAATATACAATATCAAAATAACTAATGAGGCCAATCAAATTCTTAAATTTTGCTCTACAACAGGACCGGATTTTGACTACTTCGAAACATTTCAGTCTTGTTTTAATCTAGAATTTATTTTTTTTTTTTAATATCTTCTGTCATTAAAAGTGAGCTTGATTTTATACGATTCTGCAAGGTTGATGTGAAAAAATGTGTTCTTGGAACGTTCCTCGAATAAATTATGCTATCGTTCCTCATTTATTGTTTTTTTTTTTCACATATATAGATTACGATTAATTTATTTATTTAAAGAATCAAGGGCAGTTTAACCAGGGTCATGGACGCCGAGATCGCTATATAGATTAAAATTACGGCCAACTTTTCAAATAAATCATTTCTGCTCGTAATACCTAGTATTACTTATCTATTTGAATAGTGATCTCACCGCATCCCTGTTTCTCTCTTTATATAAGAAATCATGTCACGCATATAACGCGAACTGTGGATAACATTCCCCGTCCCTATCATTACCTACGATTAATATTCAACAACAATTTGAATAAAGTTCCCAACGCCTTACACAATCTGCATTTAAACCCCGATCCGCTCGCCAATAACTTATGAATTACTCATACGTTCCTATCCATGATATTTGGAATCCTTGACGGTTGAAGATCGCATTCGACTTTCTACTTGAGCTCCCTGAAGGTATTTTGCATACGTTGATGGCCAGGAGTGCAGGGTCTCTTACGAAATGCTCGATGTCAGGCAGGGGATTTACGAATTCGGAATACGAAATTTAAAAATCAAATGAAAGCAGTATAACCATTTGTCATTGGCCACGCCTGGAGCTTTCTACTTCTACGGAGAAATTTTCAGCTTTTATTAGCCTCGAAGGGCCTGAAATAAATCTGCATATCATAAGAGATATCTTGCATATAGCTTCCTAATTGGCTATCTCGTATTTTTTAGCTGTTTCCTTTTAGCAGCTGCTGACTTCGGATTAAGTTGAAAACAACAGCTGTAAAAAAAGAAAAACATCAACTTTCTATTTTTAGACTTCGGATATAATTTCAGAAAGTTTCGAACTTGAAAGTGACAAACTATATTGTATCAATAATGTTAGCAACTTACTTATACTGATTAATTATTAAAATTGAAGTCAGTATCTACAATGACAAGGTACATATATTTATAACTGCATTAGGTGAAGATTATATGTGCAAAAATTAACTAATAATCAGAAACAAAAAAGAACAGGGAAATATTTATCATTTATAATAATTAAAATAAGATGTGAGAAAAATCATTTTATATTTTATTAGGCTTTCAAAAATATCAATGGGAAACGTTATAGCATGAAATATGTGAGAAACAATATGATGAAATTTTAGTGTACATCAGTGTCTTTCGTGGTTAGGGAGCGCACATCCATAAAATCTTTAAATTTCTTTGGATCAAAATAAATAAAATTAATTTTACAGTCTCTCAACCACCGACTAAAAGTACTATAATCTCTTTTATGTAAATCATCAAAATTAAAAAATAGACAGAAACTGGATATTACACATACACCTACTTAAACCAATATGGATTTCACAGATTTATGGCTCAACAAAAAAGACTCATAACGACACCTCCTTGGTACGTAAACAATAAAACCCTACATACAGACTTACAACAACCAACAGTTGACCAAATATATACAAACACTTTATTCTCGTCTTCACAGTAAATTGCACGGACACGACAATAAACTGATTAACAACATGCCAATAGCTGAAATGCCAGTCAGAAGAAGGCTAAAGAGAAGCTGGATGAGAGACCCCCTCTGTTAAATCAAAGCCTAGGAAGGGGTGCTACCAGGCACTTTCCTTCCCTTGCCTACTATGTCTGATCTCACTTTTTTTACAGCACATTTGCTGATTGTTAGATAGCTTCTGACTGGTGCGAATGAAGAAATGTGAAGAAGAAAAAAGTTTAAAAATGATACTATTTTTACTTTCAGGAAAGTACTTAGTTTGGAAATATACTCCTGTATGTTTGTCCCTCACCACTGATTATTTGCAACCTACTTGTAGGTATAACTCAAACTATCCCTTAATAAAACCTTCTCTTTCATCTACTTATATGTATGTATAATGCGATGAAGGCTTCTTGCTTTAGTTCCATTTATTATATATTATGAATTACGTTCTTACATAACAGTTTTAATAAATTTATGGACAGAAACGCTTTTTAATGAGAGAAGATTATCTTAATGTACAACAGAATATAAATGTAAAATTACCTCTAAAATCATTTTACGACCTTTTTTTTTTTTTAACTTAACTATTTTTACTCACAGTTGTTTCCTTGATGTCCTTGGAAGTCCTGTTATCCAGACTCCAGTAGTAATCTTCCAGCGTATTAGTGTTCCAACTTCCTTAATATCTCCTCTCCATCTCTCAGGGAGGCCTTTCTCCTTGTTCTTCACCATCAATTTTCTAAAAGACGAAAACACCCTAAAATTAAGTGTTGAGAAACTGATAGAACCTTTTTTTTTCTCGAAATCTCAATATGTGTTGTGTGAAATATAAAAAAAAAAAATTTATTCGTTTATATTGACGTAGTTATTAAGAAAATGATTTATTATATTTAATTTTTTTTTCTACAATAATGATTGATGTTTGCTTCTTAAGCTCTAAAAAAATTGCGAATTCAGCGAAACTCTAGGCCACCGCTTCTAAGCCATCGGGGTGGGTTGTACGGATTGGTGGTAGAATTAAGTGTTCGGGCGCTGGGTTCGTGTTGTGTCAGTCTTTCGTGAAAATATTAATAATATTTTTTAGCAGTATCTGAATGTGAACCTCGTATAGCCGAAAGGCAAGGAAGGACTGAATAAATAAATAAAACAAGTTCTTGTTGAATAATTCGTTTGACCCGTAGATTGGTACATTCGCAATTTTTGGGTAAAATTTTCGGATTGGAAATACTGAATTCTTTGGATTTGTAGGTTTTGGCAGAACTCTATAGCTCTATCCTGTATGTCATAAGGGTTTGATCAGTACTTTATAGATCTTAATTTTGTGGTCAATGATAACTTTGTCAAGAAACCTGGATAATAGTCCAAATCATTGTTCATTGTTTTCTGTCAAGTCTAATGTCTTCCATGTCAGTCATGTGTCTAAATAAATTCCCAGATATTTTTTATCATACTTTTTCTGAAATAGTTATCGTTATGTTGTTGAAATACACTTACTGGACATTTACCATGGTTTTGTATGTAAAACAATGAACACTCTCTTTGATTTATTCAAATGCAAAATCAAATTTTTTATATAATATATAATAAGGAAATAAAAGAAGGACCAAGTTCTTTTAGGATTAATAAAGTAGATTTTTCACCTAAAGATGAAACTGTTTTGTATGAAACGTCAAAAAATTTAATTTGATAACTATGAAAAGGTAAGAAGGTATTATATTTCAAGATCTAATCTAATATAAATTTATTCGAAATATAATAAGAGTAACTTATAATAATTATGATCCTCTAGAATTATTAAGTATCCAAATTATATCATTTAGTTGAACAGTAAAAATTAAAAAATGCAGAGAGCGGCGTGGTCTTTTGAGTAGAGCACTAGTCTACTGTTCTACGGATCCTGGGTTTGAATCTCGGCTGAGGCAGAATTATTTATTCTGTTATTTCAGCCATGGAGCAACCCTGGGGTATTGAGCCTGCTGGGGCATAACCTGGCGCTGAGAGCAATCAAGGCCTAATCACCTCATTGCACGGCCGTTGGCTATGAAACAGTACGAATCTCCATAATTACTAAACTTTCATGAGTTGTAGAGGTACAGATTTTTTAAATTATTGTTTTAATGGAAATATGATCGCCTAGAATTATCAAGTATCCAAATTTTATCAGTTAGTTTTACAGTAAAAATTAAACTTTATACAATACTACGTTCTTTCTAAATTAAATTTAATCCGGATTAATTTAAGACCTATGTCAATATCAAACTGGATACTCTAAACCTGAATTAAATTATTGTTTGTGTTCTCATACAATCACTAATAACCACACTGTTTTATCTTTGTTGTAAAACGTATCTATGTAGGTTATCAATTAAATGGGAATATTTACCATTCCTGGTATCCTTGAAACACAGGGACCAATTTGATATTTTAAAAATAATAGTCTTGAACTCTGGGACCATATTACGAATTGATTAGTTATCTTGAAAAGGTTCGGGTTAAGTGCCTAATTTTTCAAAAACCTGTTAAAATGCCAACCATTGATAAGGCGTTTTATTTTTGTTCTATCCTATTTCTACTAATTTTTTAAAAAAATTAAATTTATAGTTGTTTTTTTTTAATTTAGTCAAGCGCGTCTTTTCGCGATTATTAATGTTCTGTCTCCACCTATTTGCATCAAATTTAATTCAGGCGTATATATTGACAGAACCAGTTCTGGTGTTCTCAAATTCCTTTGGACCGAAATAGTTTATAATAAAAATCATTGTTGTATCGGGTCATTTCTTAACAAAATTGTTATTTTGAAGTTAACTACTCTCATATATAAAACCTTGGTTTCCGCGAACTTCTAAAACACGCGATCGATTTCGATACGGTTTTCACAATAAATTTAGGGCATTCTTTCCTGAAGGTTTTTAAGTAAAAAACTTTGCAATTAAGTTATTATTTGTCAGGAAATTTTCAATTTTCTGCAATCGAGTCATTAAAAAATTATTCCTGAATTTTAAATAGTAATATAGACGTATAAAGTTAATTGAAATAAAATAAGTCTTAAAAGTTTATAGAAAGTTGTTATAAGCACATCAAATAATGAACGTACGTACATTGGGAGGTTTGTCAGTGTTGCCACCGTACAGTATCCTATCGGTTATATTCTTACATGCAGTACCTATGATTTTAAAATAAATGGAAAGCTGTGATAAATCTATAAACTAACATTGTTATTAATTAGCTAAATTAAACTTTTAAAATGTGTTTAGAAAAAAATCATTTGAATTATAAAATATTATTAAATCGAATAAAATCGGAACCGTTTAAATTAAGAAACAAATATCATTTTACAAAAATGCTTAATAATGATAGTAAAAGTAATAATATTTTCTCGGGTTAATTATTCATTGAAATATTAAAATATCTTGATTTATTTATTCAGAACAACGCTTTTCTTGAGTTCTTTTCTGCGAATGTTTGCATCATTGAATCAAAATTCAATGATCCTGCTAGCCTAGACCCAATAGCCAACACTTTTAATTTTTAACGAGTTAATTATTTTGTACATTAAAGCACACATCATGATAAAAGTATGTTATACTATTGATTGCGATGTTGCTATTTTTTTTTTTTCTCTTTTATTTGGTTCTTAAAATTCAGATATTTTCAAGGTGGGGCTGAAAGTACCTGATCCTTTCCGTTTTGTCACATTTTAACGTAACTATAACTTGTTGGTGTCTATGAAGAAGAGTCCATTGTGATAAATTCCTAAATTCCCCTGTTTGTTTCATTGAACGTCATTTTATGCTGCTGTGGACGATGTAAAGTGGTAGTCCTCAATTGCCTATCCAGGTATAACTAGGATAGGGATCTTTAACGAGTACCTGACATTGCACTGGCCGGAGGTTACCTCTGAAGGCATAACTAAAGATTTTTCACTCCTATTAAAAATTCTAGAAGGTTGTTATGCTAGTGCACCATACCAGCCCCTAATTTAATGTAATTCTTATTACAACCAGATAATTTTAATCTTATTTTTTTTTCCGATTACATCTCACGAATCTCTTAGACATCGTTCTAGAACCCCTCGAATCTGCAGACCTTTCAGAGAATCTTTTTTTAAGAATTTTGAGATGGACAATATATCTGCGTTATATCAGATTTCGTGGATATAACGACAGTATACTTATTTGTAGGCATTGACTCTAGGAGTGAAGTAGATCACTTGTCAACCTAACTTTTTTCTAAAAAAGTTGCATGAAGTCTCTTTTTTTATGTTTCGAGATGGTTGTTGACCAAAATGCTGGATGATTACAGAAGCACCTTCAAGTGACGCTGCCCCTTGACTACCGTGACTCCCCTACCTGCCTGATGCTGTTACAGCATTCGATTACGGCATGGACCAAGGATATTTTCTTCCTCTTCGTGACTTTGTAAATATGGTTTTTAAAAATGACTCAATATTTTCAGATCCTCCCCCTCCTGCCGGAAGCAGAGGGAAGACCCCTTCAATGGTGGGCGGAAGTTGGGAAATCCTCGTTTATCGCCGACGTGACTTAGTCTGAGAAAGAAGTAATTTCATTATTTTCCTTGCCTTGGGAAAATTGGAGAGTTGGGAAATTCCATTTTTCCTATTGAACTGTTTCTCAATGAGACAATCAATAATTTATACTTCTGGGTCGTCTTTTTGATTTTGTTAAAAAATTTATTTTCTTATCGCAGGTAGAAATAATCGGGAGTCAGTCGTTTTTTTGAATATTTTAATTTGCCGACGGTATTGTTGTTTTAATTTTAAGGGCAAAAAACTGCTCATGGTTATTATCGCCCTCACATCTTTACAAAAAACAAAACAAAAAGAAAAACGAGTTACCAAAATGAAGATAGCAGAAAAAAATGAAGAAAAAAAATAAAAGTGGATATAATTAGTTTGCCGTTGAGAATACTGGAAGGAATTAGTCCGGGTGGCGGTCATTAAATGAAACAACTAAATAGTTTCAACTATTTTATTGTTTTAGTTTTTCATTGGTATACCTTTATCTTTGTAATTTAATTAATTGATTTCTTTACACATCTAGTTCCTTTTATGTTATAATATTGACATTCTCTAGCGCAATAGTATTTTTTTTTAATATTATTTTTAATCTTATTTTAAATGTATCCTTTTTGTATCTTTATAGCCCTGATGATGACCCACAATGGGGGTCGAAACGTTGGCAAACAATAAAATAGTTGAATCTATTCAGTTGTTTCATTTAATGACCGCCACCCGGACTAATTCCTTCCAGTAAAAAAAATAAAAATAAATAAATAAAATTTTAATACAATAACATAGATAAATAATTTTAAAAAAAAAGAAAAAATAAATAAATAATAATGATAAAAAATAAATATCTAATAATAATAAATAAAAGATCAAATAAAAAAATATTACAATAATTAATAATACTAAAATAAAACAAAGAAACGGAAAAAAAAAACAAATAAAATAAAGTATAATTACTACTACGTCACTACATTTATAATTTTTCCTTATCATATTGATATGTATCTCTTTTTTTCTGATGTTAGTAGCCCTGATGATAGCTCACAGGTTTGAGCAGAAACGTAGGCAAAATTAAAATTTTCAAAAAACGACTGACTCTCGATTATTTCTACCTACGATAATTTCAATAGTCGACTATATAGTTCAATTTTATTTTCTGTTTTTGGCCATGATAAATCGGTATGAGGTGTAGTAAACTTTCTATTCATTAAAAAATTATCATTGTAAGTAGAAACTTTATTGAGAAATTTTATGGTCTGAAAATTTGTTCACAAATATTGAAGAAAATATATGAGACGTTGATTTAAAAAAGATGCTATATCCATTGAAAATTTTACAAGAAGCGTAAAACTTTCTAATTAGTATATTAATAAACCTGAAATTTGATTCTTTTCACATCACTATCTCTAGTTGTTAAAATAGACAAATCCACCTAGACAAGAGATAATATAAACTCATCCTTCATGGCATCGCTATGCCTCAGGACGCTTTCTTGTCTTAATATTGTTGATTAAAATGGACTTGGAAACCTTCAAATTTCCCTATGATTATGATTTTCTTCTTATGACTATTTTTGGAATAGAATAATTCGAAATCAATGAAAAAATCGAGAAGCGTATTATATGAACAATGTATATCCATTCTTCTAAAGCAGCGGCAAAAGTATAATATAACAAAAATCTTGAAGGAAGTATGTATAAAAAATTAAATGAACCCTCTGCCAAATTTTTCTCAAATCAAAATCGTTTTACTAATTTTCAAATAATAAATTGCTTATTATTAACAGGTCCATATATGACTGCTATGTCGGCAATCACTCAATTTTGCCTTGTTAGCAGATCAACTTGTAGATGAAAAATAGATTATTAATACTCAATCACAATTATTCATTACTTAATAGACCCAATTTGCTCATATTCGTCAATTTTTCACTTTAACTTGTAATTTATTTTTTTCATGGATGTGCTGTTACAATAAATATACTTTAAAAAACTGTGAATTATATACTATTGTGAAGAAAGACATCTCCACTATTGGCCGCCCGAAGGTGGCAGTAAAAACAATATAAGAAAATAGTGAAAAAACTATACAATATCCAACATTTCGACCCAGGTTGTGGGTCTTCATCAGGGCTTCTCAAACTACGTAAACTGAATCATTGAGCTATAATCATTATTGGTACAATCATTGTCATAATATCATTCAGCTTCCGTAGTTAGTGGAGAGAAGATCTGATGAGGACCCAAAGTGGGTCGAAAAAACGTTGGATATTAAATATTTTCTTATCTTTTTTTTTTTTTTTACCTCCACCCGAACCATATTTCATGTTCATTTCACCATCAATTATTGATTATTCTATATACTATTATGAATATGTGAATTATTATTAATATTAAATATTAAAAAAATTGGTGCGGGCAACACAAGACTTTCACAAAGCTTTTTGGTTGTTAAAATCAATTAAACAACTAATAAACAGATTCAGAATAAGTTTAAAGAATTATATTTAGTTTCGCTAGAAACATGATTATTTATATATTATAACAATATAAAATCGTTATATACAACAATGAGTTAATTTTATCCGATCTTCATCACTAACCATTACATTTTATAACTTTGTGTATAAGATAACATTTTTTCTAAAATTTTAAGCTTTCCAACGGTATATTATACAAATATTTTATGGTTCTTATCTTAAAAAACACAATAATTGCATTATAATTATTTTCTATCTATCTATCTTTTCTCCTTTAGATGGATATCGAATTCGTTCAACTTTTGTATTTAGCTAGTTTTTTTTGTTATGCTTATCAGATGATACGGTTAATTTTATGAAAACTTCAAATTAAAGGTACTTAAAGGAAAAAAATTCAGAATACCGGCATTTAAGCCCTGTCAGACTATTTCAATCAGAATGAAACCTATATGATATTAAAGTCCATTAAATGTTACATCTATATAGCGTGTTTAATCAAAATCGTTATAGCCGTTTTGAGAAAATCGTAAAAAGGTGCTAAATGCATCGTATAAAGGGGCTCTTCTGGTTGTGTCATATTGATGGAAAAGTTGCTGTGACATTTCAGGCATAGACGCTCTTAAAATATGAAAGTTTTATACAATTTGGCGTTTTCGCGCTGGACTTTCTACATACACACACGTACAGGGACACACAGACCTTTGGTGGGACTTGGTTATTTGGACTCACGGGACCCTAAAATGTGTATTTCCGTTGAAAACTGGAATTCGAAAATTTTCACGATCGCAATACTTCCCCTTACTATATATTTCATATATATGTAAATGAAAGTAAAAATTAAAATAGCAAAATAATATTTGCTCATAAATGCTAAATAAATAACCTGAAAAAAATTCGAAGAACTTCCCAGCCTCCATGCCACAGCTTGTATTTTTAGCAAGCATGTCAAACATGTGTTTTCGCTCATACTAAAGTGTGTATATTTGGAAACTACTACAGCAGGTCGTATCTTAAAGCTCATATATATGTATTGTGTGAAAGGTGCCAAGACCACACATTTACTAATATCTTGTATTCCCGTTTTCGAATTCCTATGGTTTTTAAATCGACATGTATTTTTAGATAGGTTGTCACATAAAATGTAGGATTTGAAAAGAAGTATTTTCGTTTTTCAGTGCAAAATAAAACTCGTCATGACATACTCCAATTTATATTAAACTAGCTGACCCTACAGACGATGTCCTGTCTTAACTATGAATCCGCTATCCAACTTTGGCAATAATGAATCTGTTAGATGATATAAAGAAATAATGAATAGATTTAATAAAGGATATTTACTGCAATTGATTTGTACCACCACATAACTCTCAAAATACTCAGCACGACCATTCGCCTTCAACTTTTTTTAATACACACACTTCTGGCTGCTTTTGGTAATTCACTTAGCTACAAATCTAACATAATCCATTCCAATTTCTATCTCAATTTCGTCTTTCATAAGATACTTTTTCTGTCTGTTATAAACACATTTTTATATATCGAACATCTCTAATTAGCGAAATTGGTCAGGCCGTTCACGCGTTATTCGATGACCAATAGAAAAATGTATTAATTTACATATATATATATATATATATTATATATATATATATATAGAGAGAGAGAGAGAGAGAGAGAGAGAAATTATAATTACCTTAAAAGATGGGGATCACTTGTAGTTGGGTGGCTAGCATAACAGCCTATGCCAAATGTCATGGGTTCAAACCCGTAGGTGGTCCTAGGATTTTTTATTGGGAGTAAAAAATCCTTAGCTATGCCGTCCTTCGGCAATAAATATGGAATATATAAGAGAAAGTATTGCGATATATATATGTTGTATGTGACTAAAATTTCATAAATTAAGAGCGTTAAAGCAACTTTTTAAACATAACCGGCGAAACAAAAGTGCCACTTTATACCATACCCTTTGCACCTTTTTAAGATCGTCTCGAAATGTCTCTGTGCGATGTCAGGTACTCGTTAAAGATCCCTATCCTAATAAAACCTGAATATGCAAAATTTAGGACTCCCACTGTAGCATCGTCGAATTAGCCACAGTAGCATAAAGTGGCGTTAAATAATTATTTATTTATTTATACAAACAAACCTTAAAAGATAAAAACTAAAGAATAAAACCTAACTACTAAGGGGGCTTTTCTCGTATTTTCTTTAATAAGGTCTTTCTCTGTACTGTTATAAACACATCAAAAAAAGAATTAGCAAAATCAGTCAAGCCGTTCACGCGTGATACGATCACTAAGGGAAAGGGGATTCATTTTTATATAGATAGATTAGCTAAAATTAATTTGGTATTCCTCTTTCTTTTTTTGTCCGTTTTCCGTCTATTTAGCATTATACCACGTTCATAAATTTCCTGTTATAAGAGAATTGTTGTTGAAATACTAGATCTGGGATTTTTTAATTTAAAAATGGGGGAGAAATGCTAAAAAATGTGTTGTTAATTTCTTTAGATTAATTTAAAATGGGTCGTGTGTATATCGCGTGGGAACCTCAATTGAGCCTAAACAGGAAAAAAATACGCATCACTAATTATGACTAGTTTAACACTTACTTGACAACTGCTTGGAATTCCTAGTTTATTAATAATAATCATAAAGTTTATATTCGATATTTTGACTTTATTTTTCCTAAATATGGAATATGTATTAAGGGAAAGTGTTGCGATAGTGTATGTATATTGTGTGTGTGTGACTAAAGTTTCATATGTTAAGAGCGCTGAAGCAACTTTTTAAGATTGTCTCGATATGTCTCTGACGATTTTGATTAAATTCGCTATATCGATGTCAAATTTCATATATTGCTAATGTCAATTGTCTGACAGGGCTTAAATGCCGAATTTTTGTATTTTCTCCAATTCGCGTTGTGGCGAATTAATTCAGGAATCAAGAGAAAG
Source organism: Piezodorus guildinii (assembly GCA_023052935.1). NCBI lineage: Eukaryota > Metazoa > Arthropoda > Insecta > Hemiptera > Pentatomidae > Piezodorus > Piezodorus guildinii. The sequence continues at coordinate 46,928,918 of CM041297.1, read as the reverse complement.
CAACTTAAGAAAAGAGCAAACATTTGTGTTTTTTTTTTTTTGACATTAGAACAGTAATATAGATTTATAATATAACGTTGGAAAGCTAAAGATTTTAAAAAAATGTTACCTAATGCACAAAATCGTATAAGGTAATGTAGAATGATGACAAGCGGGAAAAAAAATTAAGTGATTTTTGTGGATAATAATATAATAGATTATTTAATGAAACACTTTTTACTATTAATATTTTATTTTAGGAGACTATTTAAAGCTGCAAAAAAAAAAAAAATAAAAATATATTGGTGTTGAAAATATAAATAATTGCTCAATTTTAGCCTGCTTTTGATTGTTCTAATTAGTTAAATGGCTGATATATTATTTTAGAGGGTGTTTTTAGGAAATACTAACTAGAATAGGATCCCAAATGTTTCATTGATTTAGATGATTTTTTTAGCTTCCCAATCAATTACCCACTTTTTAGTATACCTCCAAATATGAACATGGAAACACGCGATTTTCGAGTAATATTTTTTTACGAGTTTAAACTCGGTCATTCGGCAGCTGAGGCCGCTAGAAATATTTGCAAGGCGTTTAGGGAAGGGAGTGTTGATGAACGGACTATTCGCCGTTGGTTTGCTAATTTTTCAGCTGGGGATACCGACTTGGAAAACTTGCCCCGAGGAAGACCTCCGTCCGTAATAGACAACGATGTCCTCAAACATACAGTAGAAGGAAACCCCTACCAAACAGTTAAAGAAGGACTCTCAGCACAACTAAATGCAAGTGCATCTACCGTTTCCAGACATTTAAAGTGTATTGGGAAAGTAAATAAGCTCGATACATGGGTACCTTATGATCTCACTGAGCGGCAGCAAGACCCCATGTTTATAAACATACCGTGCAAAAATTGAAAGAACTGGGCTACGAAGTTTTTCCGCACCCACCATATTCTCCCGACTTGTCTCCAACAGATTACCTCCTGTTCAGGTATTTAGACAACTTCGTCAAAGAAAAACTTTTTGAAAATGATGATCAAGTGAAAAGTGCGTTTTCAGATTTTGTTTCACATCAAAGCTCAGAGTTTTTCAGTTCGGGGATAAAAAAGTTGGTGTCACGTTGGGACAAAAGTGTAGAAAAAGAAGGTAAATACTTCGAATAAAATTATCTTGTTTTCATGTAGTATTTTTAATAAAAATCCTTTACCTTGAAAACGTACATTTCATGTGACACAACCCAATATCTTTAATTTTGTGGATTCGAAAAAATTAACAATTTCATCTTGTTAGCATTGATAAAAATGTAGAAGTTGAACGAATTCTCTAATCAACTAAAGGAGAATAGAGCAAAAATATATATGTATATATATATATATATATATATATATATATATATATATATATATATATATATATATATTTTATTTTTTTATTTTTGTTATGATGAAGATAATAATTTCTATTGTTAGATTATTAAACACATGTTTCCATCGAAACTTAATGTAATTATTTAAGTTTTTTACTGCTCCAACTTTATTTAAATGTTCTTAAATTGGTTTTAACAATGGAGATAAGTGAAAGTCGTGTGTTGGGTACACCACATTATATGGATGTAATTCGTATTGAAAATATAGTTGAATTTACGACCTTTTATTCATTTCGAAAGTTAAATATGCAATAAAATATTAATAATGTATGTTTCATTCTCTCTGATAGGTTCCCCCACAATCATTCATGGTGCAATTATTATTTTAACTGTTTAATTGAATTTTTAAAATGATATATTCTCTAACAAAATAATTTATACTCGTTTGTTCTTTTAGCTCGTAAATTAAGTCCTCCGAAAAGAAAACGTTCTCATGAATTAGCTTCATTTAAAGTTAGATTACTACATTTCCATATAAACGTAATCTGAAGCAATTGTAATATGCAATAGTTACCTGCGCATTGCTCATGACTTATGGATGCGGCTTGTCTTGCGCCATCGACTTGCGGCTTTTGCGGTTTTATTCTATTTTTAACAGTATTTTTAATGTAACCATGTTGTACAGTACCATTGTACTGTCATGAATATATATACTCCTCTTGTATTTCAAATTATACACTCTGTTTTCTATGTATCTAAACGGTTACCTGAGTTCGTTAGCCTCAGTTGCTGTAACGTCACCGTGAGGTGAGACGTTACCTGGAACTATTTTTCATGATTAATTGTTACCAGGAGAAGGCTGATAACCTCTTCACGTTTTAACAAATTACTAATCATTTTTCATACAATACTTGAACTGAAACTGCAACTTAGAAATAATATAACTTTGTTGTTCTTGAAACATAATATGTACATGCTCATATATACAATTGAAGCGTTGATTTCCAAAAAGTACTAAAGGACATTTTTTACAAAATTAATTTTTTTACATATTTGTATTCTCACCAATTAGTTATATCTATATCTCCTATTTGATTTTATCTAATGAACACCCTAGCCCTTTATAAACGCAATTTAGAAATATAATTATTTTCTAAATGAAATAATTACACATTTAATTTCGTTCCAAATTATACCAAAACATCTCATTTCATATCTTTAATATGATGTTATTAATATACTAAAAAAACAATTCTGGATTTTAATGCGAAAAGAATCAAATTAGCTAATTTAATAATATAATAATTAGTGATTTTCGCGCCTCCTGTAAAATTTCCTAGAATGGATATAGTACCTTTTGGAAATCAACGTCTCAATTATAGATATAAATTTTTGAGCTCTAGTTTCCCCGAAGATTAAGATCTATTGTTTTGAAGATCATAGGAGTTCCTTTTAATTCCGTTTCATAACTTCTAAAACTTGTTTTAAATTGTACGGGGATGTGATACATTAAGTTCTCTCATTACTCTAGATTTTTTTTCTAAGGCGTTTATAGTTAAACTTTTTTTATTTGTGCACCTCAACAGAGCCTTCTAATTGAGTTACAGGGTTAAATATTTTATCTGTGTCATGTTGGTGGTACTGTGTACAGTACGAATTAAAGCTGAAGATGCATTTACATTTTTTTAAAACTACTATGTATATTAAATATACCTAGCTCGGTTGTTCTATTCATTCCTTCTCTCTTTACAATTTTACTACGTTTATCAATGTATTCATTTTTGTTTTTACCGATTTTTAAAAATATTATAACTTTATATTACATTATTTCCAAGATTTAAAAATGAATAAAAAACGCTGCAAATTATTCCACAATGGTTTACCATATTATTTTCATATAACTATATTAGGTGTAACTATTTATACAGCTGTTTATAGCTCCCAATATTTTCGATTTTTCTATATCTTCAATAATAACCGAGTTTTGGTGGAATTACATCTATTATGATTTGTGACTTGTATATATAGATCAACCTTTTTGTATTTCCTGTTTATCGCGCTTTACTGATTCTAAAACATAATACATATTTTTATTTTCTTCAAAAATAACTGAGTTATGGGCATATTTATGGATAAAATTTCATTTTTTTTCTGTTCTTTTCTCTCTTTTTTAATGATCATTCGCGGCTTATTTTTTGTTATAAAAACACTTGAAAAATGTTTCCATCTTCGAAAATAACAATTACAAGCATTTATATGGGCAAGATTTCAAATTTTTTTCCTTTTTCTTTTTCTTGTTAACCGCGCCATCTTCAAAAATAACTATATTTAAAATAATTTTCTTTTTTCTCTTTTTTTATGATTACTCGCGTTTTTTTTGGTTAAAAAAAAACTAATAAACTTTTTCTCTATCTTTAAAAATAACTGAGTTATAGAATTAAATTACTTTTAATCGGCCGCCATTTCAAAAAAATAACCAGCTGATATCAGCCATCATTGCATGGACTAGTATTTTTGTGGTGAATTTTCAATTTTTGAAAAAGGGGGTGTAATTTTTTTGGTCGAATACAAAGGTTCATTATTAAAAATAATAAACCAAAATGCCTTTTTCATGAATGTTGATAACATAATTGAACATGTAGGGTTGATCTGTAACTTCAAAAGAAATTTACCTAATGTAAATGGTACACAGTTGATTTAAAATTCGCCAATAATACTATTAGTAACTTTTTAAAACCCTGTTCAGCCATTTATTGTTTATTTTTCGTTTTGAACTGCTCCTCACTAATATGAGCACCTTAGGACAAATTTAAACTCTCTATTCCTGTTCCAATGTCTGAGTAATCCTAGGAAATTTAATACCTCCTGACTAACTAAAGCTGTCACATTACAACCCTTAAAAAGGTAATGAGCTCAGTAACTCAAAGCTAATTCTTGTTAGTTACACCAGGAGGTGATGTGGTCAGCACGATACTAAATCACTACAATTACCACTTCTTACCACTGTATTGTATTGTACAGTCATATACAGAAACTTTATGTGCCCTTTGAGGGTCTTTCGATCACAAAATCACAACTCTGATGATTTTGCATGGAATCCTTGTTTTTTTACCTGAATTCATACCTTTGTTTCTGCATTGGGTTTGAATAAGAAGTTCTCAGAGTATGTTTTTGTGAAACCAAAAACTGAATCATACGCATTAAATTGAATTAAAACAAAAGTATGCTTAATTTGTCAATATAACATTTTTTTTTTTTTTTTAACCAATTTTATTCACTATTAATACAAAATGTTTTACGAAAGACAATCGTGATGGTGCTTTGAGACTTATTTACACAATGTTTACTGAAAAAAAGTAAAATTGCAGCCAAACAGGATAATAATTATAAAATATATGTGTTATATAATTAGTTCTAGTTTACAAATAAATGAACATCTTAAAAACATGTATAGAATACAATATTTACACTCAGCTGGGACTAGATTAAACTCCGTACCAGGATGAAATAGATGAACAGCAGAACCAAACTGATTTCCTAACATCTCTTTCTCATCTCTATCTCTGTTGTGATATGGAAAAAATAAAAATGAAATTAGATTGTTAAATCTGTAAGGAATAAATGGTTTATGTACTGAGCCCATGATCCTTCAAGGATTGTAGATGTTCCGTTTTTTTTTTTTTTTGTTTTTTTTAATACAATTTTATAAACTACTACATAGAAATAAATGTATGTAGTTGAGGGAATAGGTAGTGGGGAAACACTCAACGCTAAGATTATATTATTAAAATTCAACTAATTGCTCGTCATATTTTTGTGTTATATATCATATTTTTTACCAGAAAAGATCAGCATAAATTATAGTGCCACTTACAATAGAATGTTGGGAATTTTTTCTGGAGTAATTCTGTATTTTATAATTAATTTACACCAAGACTCAATTAAGTGAGGATATTTAATTATAAGTTATAAACATTAGTTTTTAAATATTTGCATAAACTGTCCTTTACTAACTTCAATTTATGTTATTTTACAGCTGCTTGGAGAGAAGGAATGCGATGGACCGATGGACACCATATTCGTAAAATGGGTCCGGCCCGGTAGCCCTGCTGCAGAGGCTGGACTGTCCACTGGTGATCGTTTAGTCAGGGTCAACGGAGAACCCACCGCAGGCAAAACTTATGCTCACGTTGTGCGCCTTATCCAGCAATCCTCCCCTGTCCTTAGGCTACTGGTCCTACCGAAGGAAGAGGACCTCCTACAGCTGGTAAGTAACATTAATATTCAATACTATACTTATTATAGGGGATCCCACAGAGTGCAGTATAATAGTTGCATATAAAGTGTTCTCTATTACACTATATAACAAGCTGATACCCTACATGAAAGGCACATTCGGTGACTACCCACCAACCAGGATTCAGGAAGAATATGTCCAAAATAGACCAAATTTAACCCTAAACAACTGTGAGAAAAGATGTACGAATTTGGTCTCTCTGTATGGATTCTTTTTGTCAACTTTGAGGCAGCATACATTTCAGTAATCAGGGAGAAGGCTCTTCATGGCAATGAAAGGAATATTTGCCAAGTCTGGTGGAGCAGGAAAAGTAATAAAACATTTACTGCCAACAAAGCATATATTTCTTTGTCGAAACTTGGTAAAAGCAGACTTTTAAGGTATGCTATCAAAATAAAAATATATAATTACCTAATAAGCCCCATGGCAACGTATGCTTGTGAAACATGGATGCAGAACTAGTCTGTCACACTCAAGGTTAATCGATTCGAGGGGAAGATCCTGGAGACGTATTCTCGGATCTGTTGAGCAAAATGATACTTGTCGTATGCACAGAAACACGGAGCTCTATGCTGAATCCGAGATGTAAGTATACCATCGTCAATTTGCAGAGAATGAAGTGGTCAGGGCATGTGCTCAAGATGGAAGAGAGCAGATGCCCTCTAAGGGCACATAGGAACACACCAGAAGGGACAAGACCCAGGGGCAGACCAACAGTGTGTTGAAAGAATAATGTCCTCTCAGACAAGTAAGCAAGAATAAGCACAGTAAATATTGCAGACAGGACTGCCTGGGGCAGAATGATCGACTAAGTCGAGGATAGCTTTATGCATCTGCGGCACCAGTACAGTACCACAATACAAGAAAAATAGATTGTACTTATAATGATATTATATCAATAATAATTGATTTGTTATTAAGGAAACATGGAAACGTTTAGTCAACTGCTATAAAGGATTTTATCTTCTCTTTACAACCTTGACATTCTAATAGATTTCTGACATTCAAAATAATGCACTGCTTTTACAGTGAAGAGATTTATTTTAACTAGTCATAATTGTAATCTATATTAAAAATATTTTTTATAAATATAACTAAAATTATTCAAATTTTGTTTTAGTATTTCAGTGAAACTGCTCATAATCCAGAAACTAATCAAAGACCATTCGAGAATCTTCTTAACCAGATCTTCCTCAATGCAGCGTCTCTTGCCAACTCGTGATATCCTTTTGATACAGTTTAAATATGATTATCTAATATTATATGAATTGTGAAGCCTTCTAAAATTGATGAACAGCATTTCGTTAGATTCAGAATTTCATGGATATACACATTATTGAACAATAAGTTCTTACTTTTGAATAAATGATCGTCACCAAATATGTCTTTTCTTTTAAGAAGATTCCTTATTCAGATCAAGTACTGAATCAATTTACAAAAGAAAGGTATCTTTTAAAAGTGAATTTTATTTAGAATCTGCAGGTGCACCTAAAATAGTTGTAGATTTTACCAGTATTTTTAAATTAATTAAAAGTTATAATTATTTATTCACATTGGTCAATTACTAAAGTGGCAAGAATGTAAGCATATGATCAATTTTTGCATTGGCCGACTAGATTTTAGTATTTATTTAAATGGTATAGAATCGAATAGCTAATCTTGAAGATGATTAGCTACTGTTTACTTTCATGCTCATTTCTTTTTTTTTTTTTTTTTTTTTTTTTTTTTTTTTTTTTTTTTTTTTTTTTTTTTTTTTTTTTTTTTTTTTTTTCTGTTGAATATATCTAAAGTGAGATGTATTTACAAAGTTACATCAAAACCTATCCTAGGTGTCTGGTTGTAACCTTGATATATATCTAATTTATCTGTTATTTACGTTCATTATTATGTTAAAATTGTATGTAATCAATTTGTTTTCCATCTTGTAGGAAGTGAAATGGATAACACGAGTTTAGGTTGCCCACAACCGAGACTTAGTGTGGACCTGCCTACATCTCGCCGTGGCTCACAAGACACCCACTCCAGTGATGACAGCCTCATAATGAACAGGTTAATATTGTTTTTATACCTAACATTAATATTTCTGTTCTACCTATCTATTTTAATTATAAATAATGTACCCCTTAAAACATTTTTTTTTTTTAATTCATAGGCCTTATATTATGAATTCTCATTGAATTTCTATTTATTTTAATCCAATATTTAGTATAATCTGCTGCGGTATTCTATAGTAGCACAAATAATAAGTGTGGCCTTTTCACTAATCATATCAACCTCAATTCAGGAATTTTTGGTCGCTTAGTGCCTGTATAGTCAGGAATTCAAATATGCAATCTACATCTACCAACTACCATGCTGCGACCACTCAATTAATTGACCTTCATTTTATTGGGCTGTAAATTAAGTCCTTTCAGATTTTTTTTTCCCCTCTTCTTTCATACTGATCTTATCTGACGAATCAATACTTAAGTTGAATTTTTTCCCTGTTTGTATTATTTCAACAACCTTTTCTGTTAACCAATGTGAATCAAATATAAACAAGACTTATTTTTTAATTTTTTTATATTTACTTTGAACACAAAGAAGAGTAAACCTCATTTTTCTACATAGCCTCCTGATTTGGAAATATATTTTTCCCAGCGCATAGGTAATTTTCCAATCCTGTGCTCATAGAATGAAGTAGGTTGTGTCTTCAGCCAATTGAGCACGTAGGCTTCAACCTCATCGTCACTGACGAATCTCTGACCTCCTAAAGCTTCCTTGAGTGGGCCAAACAGGTGAAAGTCACATGGTGATAAGTCTGGACTATAGGGAGGGTGTTCCAGCGTCTCCCAGCCCAGTTGCTCCAATTTTTCTCTCGTCAGGGCCGCATTATGTGGGCGAGCATTGTCCTGAAGAAGAATCACTTCTCTCATCGGTAGATCCCTTCTTTTGCGGCGATATGCAAGTCTGACTTCATTCAAAATGTCATATGCAGCATTGATAGTCCTGCGTCCATGCAAAAAATCAAGATGCAGCAAGCCACGCTGGTCAAAAAACACGGAGCCAAAACCTTCCCAGCTGACAGCCTTGACTTGGCTTTCACTGGTCCAGGTTCCCCTTTCAGTCTCCACTTCGTTTTGATTCAGGGGTTTTAATGGTGCACCCAAGTTTCCTCACAGGTGATAATGTGAGTGAGAATTGAGGCTCCCTCAGCCTGAAATCTTGCAAGAAGACCTTCACAGACCTGCAAACGGTTCAGCTTCTGCTCAGCTGTGAAGCACACACCTTACAAAACCCTAGCTAGGTCCTCTGCGGGTATGGAAAAGGTGCTTCCATAGCTTATCCCAACCTCACTTGCAATGGCACTGGTGGTTAGACGTCTGTCACCTTCAATAAGCTGTCGAACACAGCTGATGTTGTCTGCTGTGATGCTGGAGCGGGGTCTGCGGCCATGGCTTTCATTCTGAACACGATCACGACCCTCCACAAACTGTTTATGCCATGCAAACACTTTGGCACGAGAAAGTGTCTCTTCTCCGAACTGTACAGTCTTCTCAAGATTTCAGCCGGTTTTACACCTTCAGCAGCAAGAAATTTGATAATAATAGGTTACGCAATCGAGGGGGATACATCCTGCTCAGACATCGTCACGAAGGTAACTGGTGAGTTCGAGGGTATGCTCCCGCCTGCTTCCCCCACTCCTGGCATCCCTACCCAACACCTCTAAACGTGGGAACGTTCCCGCACCTTCACTGGGCTTCCAGGACAAAAAGTCTCGTTTATGTTTGATTCACCCACGTAGTATGGATTTGTTAAGTTTCTAATAATAAATACTCTTTTATTGGTTTGAAATTAAAGCGCAGTAAGATAGGTGAACAGCACAATTGGAAAAGAAGATATTTAAACAAGAGACAAACGCAGGAGTACACAAAACAACAGAAACAAAAAGACAACAGCTGGCGAGAAATTACAATGCATTTACCCCTGAAAAAAAAAATGGTTTCTTCTTATACAGAAAATAAACTAATAAAAAAAATAACAGCTTCAAATAAATTTAAATATGTCTGAAACAATGACAATCAATTTCACATAACCCCTTTTATCCCACCAGCTGTGTGTTTGTAACTTCATTCAATCACACACATCAGGCCCATCATAAAAGCATAGATATTAGAATAGAATCAATCATATTGAAAAAATCGCATAGAACTGGCAAATCAAAGGGTTTTGTGTTCCAAGGAGACAATACTAGACCCCACACCTCATTATTCCCTCACAATAAATTATCAAGCCATTAAAATATTAAAAGTAAAATTATTAAATTATTTATCCTGTGACTGGTAGCTCCACCCTTCATATTCACAAGACCAAGCTTCATTTGAATCAAAAGCAATTGTAGAATGTTAATGGAAAGATAGAAATTGGTTATACTAAAATAATGCCCAATACATTATAAATTAAAATAAATTTTGTCAATATTTACTGGATTGTTTTACCCTGAAAAATGGAAAGGATTTATTAGCTTACTAAGTAGTTCCACTATTGTTATTACCTACCTTTACAATAAAAAAAACCTTCTAACTCTATCTTGTGAAGGGAAGAGGTTACGGATATTATAAATATTCTCATTGATGGGAATAGTAAATAAAATACTTCAAATGATATGCCACTTTTCTACATACACTAAAATCAAATTTTATTGTTACAGAATCCGTAAAAGTTTAGAACAAAAGGAGGAGTTTTTGAGGACACCGCCAGTGACGTGCAGTAACAGGGAGTACTACATGAGGCCTGGAAAGTTGCCTACTCCTCACTGGCCCCCAGCCATACCTGCATCCTCTGTGCAACCGAGAGGTAAATCTATCGTATAATGTATCTTTCTATAATACATCAGTAGATAGCTAAGAACATTTTACTTACAATAAACAAGTAGATGACCTATTTGATCCTGAATTCGCTCTTAAAAATATGTTATTACCCTCATAGCTAAAATAAAAGCATTCCTTTCTACTTATGCTGATGACATGTGTGTGCTATCAGTAGTTAATGATCCAGTTACTGGCTCCTACATCTGAGACCTAGAAGTATGGTGCCAGAATTAAAAGATTAAAATTAATTCTAACAAATCCCACCAAATAACCTTTACCCTTCGTCGTAAACTAATGACTTCCTGCCCAGTATCAGTTACAATATCTTTTAATGACACTCCACTAGTCCCTGTTCAACAGATTCGATACCTAGGACTCCACCTTGACAAATGTCTAACTTGGAATCCCCATACAAGACTGAAACAACAACAAACTGCCCGACGTTTTCAACTACATCAACACTTACTGGACAAACGTTCCAACCTTCCACTTAATTACAAATGACTTATTTACATGACCATCATAAGACTCATATGGACTTACGGAGTAGCGCTATGGGGCTCAGCTAAACCATGTAATTATTCTTGTATCCAATCCTTACAATCCAAAATTCTTCATAAAATCCTTTACAATCCTTAATTTGTCACGAATAAACTCATCCCTAAAGACCTTAATGTTCCATATGTTACTGAAATAGCCCTAACCAGGTATCAATCATTCCATGAAAAACTCCATTCCCATTCCAACCCACTTGTTTCTATCCTATCATCCTCTTTGAATCCTGATAATCCTCTGAGGCGTCTGAAAAGAAGATGGACCCGAGACCTTCTAGTTTAGAATATTTTTAGGGTGCTGCCAATGGCGTCTCTACATGTATTTCAAGTCAGTTTACTATGTCCACCACTAGTCAGCACAAGTCTCAGAATTTATACATATTGTGGCATTGCATCAATTACTTGTTACTCTGAGTAGTATGTTCAAGCGGGGTTAATAGTAATAATAGCCTACATTAGTTTTGAAATATAAGGAAAAATCCATATAACAAAAAACGTACACAATAAAATAGGTTCAAAGTAAAAAAAAAAAAAAAATTATTAATTAAGATAAAGGCAGGTAATTAACATCAAAAATAACAAACTGTTGATTTTATGCTTATATACTTAACTAATAAATTTTTATCTTACTCAATTAATAAAGTAATGTGTTTCGTATATTTGTGTGTGTAACGTCTTAGTGTAGTCTTGTCATAGTCAAATATTTTTCGAATGATTGGGTTGTCTCTGTGGGAAGTGAGGGAAAAAAATTTGTGCCAGGTAGTATATATATTTTTTGATCGATGGTAGTTATAAATCACAGACCATAGTTGAGATTCCCGTTGAGCATAATTATTTACAATCCTCTTACATAAGTTTTGAGCCACCTCCATTTTGTGGTAGTTGGAATCACAAGTTTAACTCCAGACTGGGGCAGAATAGGTCAATATGAGATGGATTACAGTTTTTTATAATATCAATTTGTTTTTCTAAAAACTTAGGTTGCTTTATTCAATATCAAGCATTGAAAATATTTTTACAATGGTTATATACAAAGGTTAAAAGGATATCCTTTTATAGGATTCATCTATGGCGGAGCAGTTACAAACATGCCGGGTACAGGGAATAATATACCCATACCCGTAGTGGATGATCGCTGTAGGCTGACGGCAAGGAGACCGGTAAGGGACCTCCTTTCACCTCCACCAAACACCCACCAGTTAAGAATGGTCTCCGAACGAGCGAGGCAGTTCGAAACTGGTATGCTTCTTGCAGACAGGACTGATTTATACAGGTATTGTTCATTTATTTTTGTATTTTACATTACGGGCCTTTATTATTATTGTTTTACAAGCTACCATAATTATAATCAATATATTTAATTCATTAATAAACCATGAATTTAGCCTTTCTATCACACCCTAATATCTCCATCTTCCTTTTCTCTGCTTAAAGGAAGATGGCTGTATTCGATATTCTGTGCTGTCATTGTGTGTTTATTTCATAGGTCTTTTTTGGTTTCTATTATGAAAACCGGGTGAGTTAGTCTTAATACTGATTCATAGCTCTTTGTAAATAGTTATGAGCATATTTTTTTTGTTTTTGCTTATAACAACTGTATATATTATTTTTAATGTAGAAATGCACATAGTATTAATTTCCTGTATAATAATAAATAATATGTAAATATTGCTCATTACCAATTATTATGTATTTATTTATTTGATGAATGTTCCTGTGGATAATGAAATGATGGGCAAGAAATGTTTTATAGGAGCCATTAAAAGCTAGCAAAACCTTATCCACTTTTTATGAACTTAAGAAACTCTTGTTCTAAGTCTTCAAGATAAAGTTCATTTTATAATAAATTTCAAATTCTTTTTCTTCTTCATTCTCTTCAACCCACATACAGCAACCACCATAATAATCCCTTGCCAACACTTGGAACCTATTCACTCTCCTTATTGCGTCACATGATTATCTACAACATTGCTGGCTCTTGTTTAGCTTTGAGAAAGTTGCATAGTTTGTAATAATCATTCATTCATTCGACGTGCATGATTTTGCTTAATTAGAATTTAAATCATGCCCTTCTCTTTTTGCTTCCCTTCCATTCCTGTACATCCTGCTGAAGGATATGTACAGAATCAATGGTAAGTGCTGTGCCATATGCATAGAGAAAAACCTGAAATAGAACTATCTTTGTTAACTCTGGCAATTCTTTGCTCCATACATCCATCAGACTATAAAATATGAAATTTTAGACTTGTTTCTCTGCTTGAATCTTAATATTGAATTTTCTGCAATCTAGTTTGGTAGAACACATTTACCCACTTATTTTGATCCTCAGTCTTCTCTACCAATGTGAAACCGGAATATTTTTGTAAAAATTGTACATCTGTTATTTGAAAATTATAAAAAATATTTTATTCAAAATAGTCTCCATTGGAATTTATACATTTTTCTCACCTCTTCAGCAGGTTATGTATGCCATGCCAAAAAAACAATTCTTTCTTTGAAGAGAACCAGGTGTTGAGCCATTTTCATACGAATAAAGTGTTGTTTCATGTCCCAATGATGCGAATACATGGTAATCAGACGGAGCCAAGTCTAGAGAATAAGCCGCATATGCTAGTATTTCCCAATTGAATGCCTTGATTGTATCTGTGACCCGTTTTGTTGTGTGTGAGAGGACATTATCATGAAGAAAAATGACTTTATGTTGCCTTTTTGCATATTCCAATTGTTTTTCACTTATTGCTAGATTCAAATCGATCATTTGTTGTTGATAGCGATCAACAGTTTCGCCAGGTTTTATTAGCTCATAATATATCATTACCTTTTGATCCCACCTAACACACAGCATTGTTTTCTTTCCAAAATGATTTGGTCTTGCACTGGATGTTGATGGTTCACCCATTATTTATAATGCTTAGGATTCTGAAAATATATCCAATTTTCATCACCTGTCATTATTAAGAAATTATTTTCTTTTACATCTGACAAGTGTTTTTTTTTATTTTCTTGCTGTCTATCATTCAGTTCAAGTGGTACCTCCGACTTTCTGAATCTTTCCCATAGCTTTCAGATGAAGAGATACTTCTTTTTGATTCACATTTAATTGTTCCGCGAGTACTTGTTGAGACTGAGTATCGTCTTCATCCAATAAGGCTTACAAGTCCTTGTCTTCAAACTTTTTCGGTGTTTTCCCACACTCCTTATTTCTCACATCAAAATCACCACTTTTAAATTTTTTAAACCACTCAAAGCATTGAGTTTTGCCAAGAGCATGTTCACCTTATTCTTCGACAAACATTCTATGTGATGATTCTGCAGCAGTTTTCTTCAAATGATAGCAGAAAACCAATGCTGTCCGCAAATCATAGTTTGTAGGCACAAAACTCGACATGTTTCAGGTTTTAGAAAAGTATACCAGTGTATGAAACTTAGGTTATTGTGTGTTGACAAACTTTATCAGCTGTTAGAGAAAGAAGATACAGAAGTGGTCTTATGTTCTTTAAACTGATAGCGAGCACCATCTATAGGAAAATTCTGGTTTTATATTTCTACACCTAGTATAATTGTTCTTGGTGAAAATATCCAATCCTGGTTCTGTTTGGTTGCTGTTCCAATCCTGCTGCATGCTCTGGTGCAAAATCCTCTTTTATTATCATTCTGAATCTTCTTTTAAGGAAGCAGGAGGCTATTTTTCTTAGTTTATAGCATACCTTTTGCTGAAATAATCACTCGAAAAATAGTTTCAACTAAAGCTTATTAAGTAACCCTGTATAAGAAAATTTTTTAATTACTGAGCACCAAAACCTATATTTATTCAAGCTTGTAGCCCTATCTTGCAAAATGTTAGCTGTTTACTTTAAGGTTAGATTTTACAGTAAATAAAATATTTAAAATGGTTAATGCAATATTTTTTTTCTTAGGAGCGAACTGGCAAGGCTAGGCAGTAAAAGAAATGTCCCAAATGTTGCTGTGAGGCGGAAAGAATTCGAAAGCAGAGGTGACTGGAGAAAACACAGAGAAAGCCGATCATTGGATAGTAATACAACTTCTTCCCACCAACGTGAGTTTATGTATAATATTTATAATAATATAGACTAATTTATATATTTTTTTTATTTTGAGGAATATGTTTTCAGAAATTTATTTATTGATAATGGATTCATTCCATCCTGTGATCCAAAGATTTCCCATTTATATGCGGAAGACTGCTATTACATATAAAAATAAACAATCAAATTTGGTAGCACTTTCAAGTGAAAAGTTGTAAACAATATTAAATTTCATGAAAATGACATTTTTCTGTGTCTAGATAATGATTATGTTTTGGAAAATGATCCAGAATAAAAAAAAAAGTAATATTTAAATGGAAATTAGTCAGATTAAAAGAGGTTACTTTTATCAGACTTAAGATTATACATATAAGAAAGCTTTCCAGATACAGTCACTCAAATTATTAAAGAAAATCTTAGTCGTGTAAATAATAAATGATTTTATTTCCTCTAAATGGCTAAATTTAGTATGCTTTCTAATGTATTGATTTGAAAAATCTTCTGTGTTTTTCAACTTGAAAACTTAACCATTAACTTATATTTATAAATTAAAATATTCAAAACAAAAAATTACAAGATGACTCTAAAAACACCTTTGATTAAATGAAGTTTGACAAGGGAAGTTAAGTAATCAATAGAGGTAATATTCTAAATGCCTTGTTACTTTCATTTGAAGAAGTCAAATATTTCTTTGAATTATTTTCCCATTTTTTCTTGATATGAAAATATGTGTATTTTTATTCAAGACTATTCTAATTGTTGGCAACTGAAACATAATCGAAACTATTATTTCTGATGTTGTATTTAAGGAACCTCTGATCTGATATAGGTATGTTGATATTATATTTCAAATATTTCGTTATCGCTAATATTTAATTAATGTTTTGTGATGAACAGGAAGCTTATCACCACCAGTATCTTCAGGCAATCGTATCATACCGGTTGGCAGTACAAAGATTCATTGTGATCCACCAAAAGATTTTCACCAGCCCTCTCCAGGTGAGTTTTGGAGAGTTTCCAAACTAAAACCATTTTTTTAAGTAATTGTCTTAGCAGTTTATCATTGTATATCTTATACTGGATTAGTAAATGATCGAATTATTCAGTTTAATGGAGCAATGTTTTTGTTGTCGATTCTTTTTTTTTTTTTTTAACTTAATTTAAAATACTTATTATTTAAAGCCTTCCTCTGTAGCTCTAATAAAATCAATCTTCTGTGAAATCTAAACCTATTAGTTAAAGAATTACATAAATTTTCTCTTTTAAACCTTCTCATATGTTTAAATTAAATTTATTTATTACCTGATGTTCAATTTAACAGAGAGAAAGACTATCGAACGACCGAGATCCAATTCAGCAGAAGGAGTTTGGGGCGAGAAAGACCAACCTCATCGGCATAAAGCTGTCCGCCAAGACTCTTATCTTGCTGCTGTTAATAAGCCAATTCGAAGTAAGTTAAAAGAATTGACTATATCATTCCCGATCACGATACTTCACTTTAGAGTAAAGCTTTTTGCCACTGTATTGCCTTTTTCAAAGGATGATTTTTAGTACTGTAATATTAAAAAATAAACTATTTTAACTTTTATTCTTGTATGTATAGATATTTTTATTATTTTCTCACTTCAATTTTTTAATTTTAAATTAGCTGAATCAAATTTCTACTTTATCTCACTGAATTTAAATATATGATTAAATATCTTTTTGTAGTGAATGTTTATGAAAACCTATTATTATTACACTCAATGAAAAGGCACAGATCAATCTCAGTATCTTATGCATTCTTATCTGAATTTTTTATTACATTCATGTTTTAAATTGAATGAATTGCATGTTTTAAATTTTTTAATTATTTTAAAACTATGATATTTATTTCTAAACCTAAAAATAATCACATTCTTTATATTATTATGAAATTCTAGATTGACGTTTTAATTGTATTTAATTAATCATGAATTTGAGATTAATCTAAGTTTTTTTTCTTTTTGTAACTGTATCAAAGAAATAAACTTGATGATCTTAAATTTTAGCTGCCTTTAACTAACTTTTTTCTAACATCACATGGTTTGTCCCATTGCTTTGAGGTTAAAATTAATCAATCTTTATCATCTGTTCATTAATATTTTTAGACCATTAATTTATTATTTGTAATTTTTATTGACTAATTGCCATAAAAAAAATTAATTCTATTGTTTTGCTTCACTGTATAGTCTCTTTTGAAAAGGCAAATTACAGTATTTTTAATTCTGCTTTTGTCTGGCGGCCATAAGCTCACCGGGGCTTGTTGATAATGATTAAAATAAATAATTAAATCAATTAACAGTTTTCAAGATAATATTTGAGTAAACAATTATGTACATATGATTTTTTTATGGACTGTTTGATTTGAGTAATTTTTATTGATGTTTATTGTATTAGTTGTTGTTTATTGTCTATTCAAATGTTTAAAAAAAATTAAATTAAAAGCATCATTTTAAAATAACTTCCTATGTTCCTATATGAAACAGGATGTGTCTATAATTTAATGTTTGTGCATTTAATTTATGCTGGAGTGCTTAAAATGGGGTTCATATGCAGCATTTTTTTGTTAACCTTTTACTAAAATACTAATAAATATGGTGAAAATTTAAAAAAAAATCCCGACTAATTTAGCTAAATTCGTCCCCTGTATATAACGAGATATCAACTCTGAAATATGTAAAAACAGTTCTTTTTTATTACCTCATAAGAGGTTTTGCCCACTGTATCGTATTCCAAGATACTAATTATTCTAGATATGCTGCCTCGTATTTCATCATAAAAAAACGAATTCTTAATATTTAGCATCATTAGGGGATTAAAAAAAAAAAAAAAAAACAGCTCTTAAAACAAATTCGTAAAGTCTTATCAAAATTATAGTGTCAGATATAAATGAATATGAGATATTTTTATGTAAGTTATTATTCTAGTTTCTTCTGGTAAAATATATTCAGGAACAAATCCTTTATTGTTCTGTTTAATTATCTATGGGTCATTTTTATTTGTTCTCTGAATTTGAGGAAGGTTCTATGTCCTCCTCTTTAGCCTAAAAGTACCAATGTTCATTGGTCAGTCTACTTAACATATTTATTTCTGTACATTAACAAATATTTAAATATATGTATAGTATAAACATATGTATATTGGACTGTCTAAGGAATATTGGTAGTGTTAAACTGAAGAGGGAGACATATGATCCCCGAAACTTACCAATGGAAAATAAAACTGACATATAGGCTAGTTTAAATAATATTTAAAATGAAATGTCGAATTTGAATCGATAAATAATTTATTCTTGTAACTGATAATGGGAGTTTAAATAATGGAATAGTGGATAGATAATGAAAGTTTGGTTTGTGTGGTAGCCTGTGAGTTTTTGAGTTCGAATCCCAGTCCTGCCTGGACTTTTTCAAACATTTGATGAAAAAGGGATTATTCACTCACACCTCCATCTGGGTATGTGAGGGCAACTTTTTGTAACACAAAAATAGGCACCATGATCAATGACTCCTATACTTTCACATACCTTTTTTTTGTCTTCTCCTACCTTCCCTTTGAATGGAGGTTTCTGGGGTCAGTGATAAATGTTGAGGCCCCCTGGCAGCGAGACACACTAACCCACTCACTTGACTATCACGTCCCCTAATAAAGGCTGCTACCCTATCAGGCACCAAGGGATTATAGGCCTGCCTCACTAATGAGAAAAACCCCCCGATTAATGAGTTTGCGGGGTTTTCGTCCCTTGGATAGGTTTTTTTTTAAAGGGAGTTAATCCTAATCCTTTGGAGGGGACATAAAATGGTGGTCCTAAGGCTGTGGGCTGTCATAAAGATCCCTTTTCTAATAAAATATGGATAGGTAAATTTAAAACCCACCCATTGTAGCATCATATGATTAGCCACAGTAGCATTAAAGCGACGTTGAAATAATTATCAATTAATTTGTTAAATGACAAATATTTTTTTGTGTTAGTACTTTTCCCCTATTTTTAAATTAATGAATAATTTTTTTTTTAAATTTTTATTTTAAAATGGTGCTTTATTTGCATTTGTGAAGCTTTATAATGTTTTTTATTTATTTAGTGCATTTATTGCTATTTTTTTTATTTTAAATTTTGAGTTTTTATCAAGAACATTAGGCACGTTTTAATGCTTCAATTTTTAGCACTTTTATAAATATGTTTCATTACATGTTTCAAATTAATCCTCCAATGTTATCAAGGAACAATGACCATGTAGATATAAAGAAATAACAGCTTTACTGGCGAAGGGGAGAAGCTCCCTAACATTGGTAGAGGTAACAATATGAGCTTGTAATGACTAATAAACCCTATACAGACAGAAGGGCGGAGATCTCTATCCTGGTGACCGAGGCGCCCGCCAAGAAGCCAACGAGGCCAGACACCCTGCCTTTAGCGCACACCAACTCTCCGGCCCAACCGTCGCCAGGTTAGCCACCTTTGCGCACGTTTACTAACCAACGGTGGCGGATCCAGCGCGGACCGAAGCGCTTCTTGTTTTGTCTTATTCTTGTATACCTTCTCTTCTGTTTTTAAATAGATCTGTCTGTCGAATAACTACCTTTCCATTATCATTGTTTTTCATTTATTGGGTCGTCTTGAAAATAATGCAGAATTACAGTTTTTAAAGTAAGAAAACAATTATTTATACCAATTTGTATTAATCCAAATAGCCTCTATTACTTCCAATTTGTCATGTGTCCGGTAGATTTTCCATATCCTTCGAATAGAATATAGGATCTTAAGATTTATAATACAGTTATAGTTAACCTATTTTCTGAAGCTGTTTGAGATGAACCAATTGAGACGTTGATTTCCAAAAGACACTGAAGGACATTTTTTAAAAAATTGATTATTTTACATATTTGTCCTCTCATCATTTAGTGTAATCTAAATCTTCTGTTTGACTTTATCTAACAGACACTCAAGTGTATTAGACACCCAATTTAGAAATACAATTTTTTTTCTAAAGGTACTAACTATACATTTAGTTTTGTTCCAATCATACTAAAAATATTCATTTCATAACTTTGATATGGTTTTATTAATATAGTTAAAAAAATTCTAGATTTTAATGCAAAAATAATCAAATTACCTGGTTTAATAATATAGTAATAAAGATTTTGGTGACCTTTTTTTTTACCTTCTGTAAAATTTTCTAGAATGGATATAGTAATTTTGGATATCAATTACTCAATTGTGGACAGAAATAGATTATTGTAGCTTCTTCAAAGAAGTGAGCAGAACGTCATAACTATTTTTGTGGCCTGTTAAATCAGTAAGAAACGCAACTTTTGGGATCTTTCCTATTGCCTCTTCCTTGATAGTCTTCAAAGGTTGGTTTGTTTCATTGAGTTTCCCTGACAAGTTCTTTAACAGTTTTTCTGGGTATTTCTTCCGCCAAACATCATCATCAAGATATAAAAAGTTTCCATGACCTTCTTTATCTTCCAGGATGCAGTCTCCCTCTCAAAATTTTTTGAACCCTGTTGATCGGTGCACCCACTAATGCTGCTCTCATCCCACTACTTTGTTGATATTTCTGTTTGTGCTCTATTCTGAAAGAGTTTAAAGTAGTAAAATAAAGTTGTATGATCATGCTTTGACTTTGTAGTAAAGATATATTATTTCCAAGTAGTCAAATACACAGAGGTATACGGATATTCCTTTTTTGAAGAGGAGCCGTAAGTGCTGAAATTCATAAAAGTGAATACAGTTTCAAATAGTTTATAATATTGAGAGATATTTTAAGAGAAACCTAAAATTCTGCATTACTTTCTGGACAACTGAAGTTTTAATTATTTTAATGCCATTGTATGTTGTTGCTCTAACCCCTTTCTTGTTTGTTCAGCCAAATTTTACTTAGTTTTTTTAAATTATTTTATTTTATTTTTTTTATTTCAAGATCTTCATATCTTGTTGATGTGACGTATTACATATACTTTTCTCAACATTTGTTGAACGATTGCATAATACCAAGTAAAATTGAATCACCCCTTTTACTGCTATCCTTCCATAGTTACCAGGATCAGTGACCTTCAGTTTGACCTAGTAAATTATGCACGCTCCTAATAAATACAGAATGGTTAAACCTGATCTTATATTTAATGGTTTTTTCATTTTTATTTTTAAGAAATCAAGATATATTACAATTTATCATTAATTAATTTTGTTGATTTTAACAATAAATTTTGGTTAAAAATTATTTTGAGGGTACCATTTCATATATATGAAAGCCATTGGAAAAAAGCAATTTCTTTATCAAAATTAATATTTATATATTCAAAGGCTTTTTTTTTTTTTTGTTCTTATTACCATTCTCTTTTCTGTTTATTTAAAAAAATAAACATAGTTTTACTACTGGTACAATAAACTTATTGAATAATAATATTATATTATTATGTGTATAATATGGTTGAGTGGAACATTAAAAATAGTAAATTAATTAATTACTTTTATGTTTGTTTTTTTATTTTTCTGATGAACGTGTTATTTTTTTAATGTTAGAATAATGATTTTAATATGTTTTCATCTTGGTAATTTTTTTAATTTTGGTTCTCATCAGTATTATAACAATGAATTTCCGGAAATATAATATAATATAGTGATAACTGATAGAATAATGAAATGTATTCATTTTCTTGTATTTGTTTGCTATTTCTTATTGCACCCCATTGTATAATTACGGCTGTGTTGGTATAGGTAGTATCATCAGTCTTGATTCCTTCACATAACAAAGATAGATGTTTTTTTCTGTATTTTTGTTTTATCTTTTATAAATTTTCCATTCTTTGTGTGAGACAATACTTAAGAACAAAACCTTGTCTAAAACATGAGATTGTTTTGAGGTAAGTATTTTCCAATGTTGATAGTGTAATGTGCTCTATATGTTATAACTATTCTGGCTTTGACAGTTCATATCTTAAGCATGTTCATAAATGTCAATGCATCATTCAGTTATATACAATGTTAGGTTGTTGACCAATGGTTGCAATTTTTCTTGAATCATAAACTTTATTTTATTTTCTGTATATATGTGTATTACTTGTTATACTAAAATACAAGGTATTTTCAAAATAAGGGATTAATTCCTGTAAAATTGTCTTAGTACACTTCAGTGATATCTTCTACAGTTGGTCATATTTTAGCTTTTAAGTTCAGTTTATTTCTGACATAATCCTGCTTAAATTGTTCCCATTCAGGAAGTCTGAACTAATCTCCTCAGAATTGTCATATTAACCTATATTGTAACTTTGTAAGAAGTTAATTGTTTTAATCTTCTTGCGAATATTTAAGAGTAATGTTAACTTTGGTTTTTATACTTACTAGTTTGAAGAGCCAATGGGGAAGTTACCAGCAAAACTTTACATTTAGGTTACTTTAAAAATGTTTGGTCTTACTAATTTTGACCTTAATTCATTCAATTAAAAAAGTTATTGAGGTGATTAAAACTTTATTATTCATTAAAATAAATAAAGCACTATAACAGCCATTAATAAATTATCAAAATGTGACGTGGGAACTTAAACTCTCTATATATATATATATTTAAGTATATTAGTTTCATTGCACTATAAAAGTGTACACAAAGGTATATATTAAAAGGTTTTATGAAACAGTTAAACTTTTATTGAACATTAAAATTTTATAATGAAAAATTACATTGTTTATGAAAGAACTACTTTAACGTTTATGTTGATAGAATTATTAGTTTAATAAGATTTTTAGAATTTTTTTTATGAATTAGTTAACCCTGATCTAAGTATTATGCTTATGATCTTTACCTTTCTATACTCTACTAGTATTGTAAAATAATTGTGTCTTTATATTTGAAATCCTGCAGGTTTCTTCCCCAGTTTTTTATGTATATCATATTATACAATTAGTTACTACAGATGAAATGGAAATATATTAGTTATTAAGTATACCTAAACCATTCGTACATATGCATGTTTTTTTGTTGTTTGCGCTTTAAGCTATGACATTAGTTAACATGAGTTGCATGTTGGCGTGCTTTTTTTTTAATTATAAATTCAGTAAATTATAGTTTAATTTTTCCCTTCAAACTAATTTTTTAATTAACTTATTATTTTTGTGGTGTAATTATGACTGACTATATATTTATGAACTTTCTGTTTTTAGAAATATAGGTTATTATATATTTGTATTGTAACAATTATAACTTATTTTACTTTATTATTTCTTATTCATTATAATTATTGTTGCTATTTTGATATTATGGTTTTATATTTTAAATTGCTTCAATCATTGACAAATATTTCAAGAAAGTTTATTCTCTACATCTAATACGGCTGAAGTCATTCTTTCTTAAAACTGCTTATAATAATAATGATTATACATATATATGTCCATATCTATCATTTTATAGATATATATTAACATTTCCATTTAATGTAATATCAGTTTTAAATAATTGCATATTTTTATCCACTTTTTCATGATTTGGGTGTTTTTTATAAACTTGAATGTTTTGTGTAATTATAATATAAAAATTAAGGCACTTTTTCTAAATATAATCTCAAAAAGAAAAAAAGTAAACTCCCCATTGTGTTCTGAAACGTTGACAAAACATTTTTAACTTGGTTGGAAATATGATACTTGTGACAAAATATTGGTCCTACATAATAAGTCAGGTTCCAAAGTTTAGTCTGCACATAGGCTATTGGATGGAAAAATTATTGTTTCTGGTTTCTTTTGTTGAACATTCAAGAAAATATTATTATTTAGAAATAGGCTTTGCCAAATAATATTTCAAACTTTGCCTAATAATAACTTCAAAAATAAAAATTCTACCTTAAATAAAAGGTTTTCCAGGCCTTATTACCATCAATAAGGTTTTTTTTTTCCACTTTCAGTTTGACATGCTCTAGCACTGTTGGTGTTGCTGGGAATCGAAAATTTTATGATAGTTCCAATTAAAAATTCAGTGGAGAATATTGTTTTTGCTTACCCTTATTAGGTGTTATGTGGGGCTTTATTGACATGCTCTTGTGTCAAAAAAGCTGCGTTAGTATTGCTCACATTGAAAATTTGAAACTATTTCCTTATCTATACTAATATTATAAACCTGAAGAGTTTGTTTGTTTGTTTGTTTGAACGTGCTAATCTCAGAAATAACTGGTTCGAATCGAAAAATTCTTTTTGTGGTGGATAGTCCATTTATCGAGGAAGGTTTATAGGCTATATAACATCACGCTGCGACCAATAGGAGTGAGAATCAGTGGATAATCTGGGAAAAAACGGGGGACGTTAATCAACCTCGCATCCAATGATTCCAAATGAATTGCTTTTAATTTTAAAATAATTCAATTTCCCATTAATTTATCTTTTGCCGTAACAATTAATAAATCACAGGGGCAAACATTCACGTGGGGTTCCATTTATGTCAAGATTGGGTTGCAGAGAATATCAGAATGTTCTTCTACCACATGAAAATAAAACTAAAAATATCATTTAGGCAGAAGTACTATAAAATATATTCTTTTAAAAACTTCTTAATCGTGATCATAATAACAGAAATTGATGCAGACGAAGTCGCGGGCAACAGATAGTCTATGCTAATATTATAAAGCTGAAGAGTTTGTTTGTTAGAACGCACTAATCTCAAAAACTACTGGGTTGATAGTTTGATACCAAAAAATTCTTTTGGTGTTGGATCGTATCAAGGAAGGCTTTAAGGTATTTAACATCACGCTGCAAATCTGAAGAATCAGTGGAAAAAAACGGGGGATATTGCCCTGTTATCCCAATGATTTCATATGATTTACCTTTTAATTTTAAAAGAATTGAATTTCCCGTAAATTTATCTTTTGCCCTAACAATTAGTAAATCACAGGGGTAACGTTTAAACACGTAGAAATTGATTCACGTCAAGAGTGCTTTTCACACGGCCAACTATATGTCGCATTGTCAAGATCGGGTTGCGGAGAAAATCAGTATGTTCTTCTGCCAGAAGAAAATAAAACTAAAAATATCATTTGAGCAGAAGTACTTTAAAATATATTCTTTTAAAAATTTGTTAATAGCGATCATAACAGAAATTGACGCAGAAAAAGTCGTGAGCAACAGCTAGTATAACATTTGTTGCTAGGAACTACTGTTTAAGAGCTTTAATGGTTTCAATGAAAAAATTCACGTTTTGAATACTTATTTTTTTTAAATTGTTGGGGGCTTATTGGCACGCTCTAGCTCTGCTAGTGTTACTCGGATTAAAATTTCCTATAGTTTTCTATTCATAAGTTCAATGCAGAATATTTTTTTTGTTATATAACATTTGTCACTAGGGCTAATCGTTGAGGTTTCAATGAAATAAGTCATGCCTGAAACCATTTTTTCCTCTTAACTTTGTATGTTTCGAATAATCATTATTGAATTTATTTAGTAATTTAAATAATAACTCTAAAATTAATGAAAATCAGTCGACTATAGTTAGACTTATCCATGATCTATTGTTAAGGAATTTATTTAAGCATATATCAGGAGATGAATTTGCTGAATTCTTGTTGCATATTTTCATAATTTATTCTCACATCACTTAATTAATAAGTGAAGTTCTGTTTTTATTTTATATATATATATTTTTTTTTTTTTTTGTAAATTTTTTTGCAGGTTAACTTTTTTTAGTTTGAGAAAGATATTTATTTTCTTATAAATTTACCAGTAAATTTAATGGTATTTATTTATAATTTTAGTAATAACTACTCTCTGTTTCCATCTTTTCTTGTATCTTCTGTTGTTATATTTTACCTAACTTTTTCTGACTCTCTTCTGTTCCTTATCACTTTTATTCCTGTCGGGATTAATAGCAATGTGAAATCTCGTA
Source organism: Piezodorus guildinii (assembly GCA_023052935.1). Classification (NCBI taxonomy): domain Eukaryota; kingdom Metazoa; phylum Arthropoda; class Insecta; order Hemiptera; family Pentatomidae; genus Piezodorus; species Piezodorus guildinii. The sequence continues at coordinate 46,902,947 of CM041297.1, read as the reverse complement.
TATATTTCATATTTTTCTTTTGTATAAATGATTAGATTATAAAATAAATACATAATTTTTCTTCAAACTTGTTAATTATTGAATTTTATTGAGTCTGATAGATCTTTGTACTGATCAGAGGTTAATAAAGCATATTCAGTCGAGCCTGTATCTATATTAAATTTAAAGTTACTTTAAGAATCTTATCTAAATGTATGTATAACATTGATAAATTAGATTAATTTTTATTTTTGTTAGATTTTTGCAATTAAAAAGATACTTTTGTTTTTGGAACTTTTTGAACTATTTTTTATTATATCACAAAAGTAATTTTACATAAGAGCTGTTCAACTAGGAACCGAAAAAGGAGGTAGAGGATCAAAGTTTATGAACTGTATATCTTCACCAGTAGAAGAATAATCAGCTTCAATAAACTTTTAACATTTAATGAAGTCATTTAGTGGATCTATTTTTATCCTAGATTTTTAACATTCATTTGTTTTGTTTCTTTTCTTCGCAAATTTTTATAATATCATATTGGCAGATTAATATATTTAATTTTTGCAGTGCTAATTTTGTATTTAAATATAGCAAAATTTTATTTTTACTCTCATCCATTCCTTCTTTTGTCTGCCACTATATGTATTCTGAAATATGTAATTTATGACCTAACTCCTTTCTCCAAATATTGTTGAATCAATAATTCCTGTTTATGGAATTAATTGATATTAAAGATTCTTAGAGACTAAAACTTATATTTTAATTATTGACTAATTCATAGAATAAGTTAATTAATCTTAAGCTGGTTTTTGTCAAAACTTATTAATGTAACTTCACAGGTGAAAGAGAAAACCGACTGACCCCAGATTCTCGTTCACTAGACAGCTCTCCTGCTTCAGAACCAATCTTTAGGAGAAACAAATCCCACCCTAACGATGAGCAGGGTATGTAGTACTTCATTTATATTTTTCATCTTTAACTTTATTGTCTAGTAAACTGATGTTTTAATTTTGTTTTTTTAATAAGGCAAGGAAATAAGAAATATATCAATTTAAATTTAAACAAAATTGTAATCATTCTGTAATTATCTTCTTTTTGAAAGTGATTCTATGGCTTTCATTAATTCTCTTAAGGCCTTGCTACACGTCAAGAGAAAGGTTGGTGGAAATTCATGAAATTTGGTGATGGTGAATTTTATACACTTTTACATAATTTCAACATATAATAAATTACTGTATTTTCTACATTAAAAAATATGTTTGTTTGTTTATTTAATGTCAATTTATGCTACTATGGCTAATTGGATGATGCTGCAGTGGGAGTTCTAAATTTTGCTTATCCAGGTTTAATTGGGATAGGGATCTTTATCGGGGAGCCCGTGGCTGAGTGGCTAGCGCGCTAGTCTCTCATGCTAGAGGTTCTGAGTTCGAATCCCAGTGCGGGGCTTTTATAAGGATACAATTAAATGGAGATTCACTCACAGCCTCTCCCCCAGGTATGTGAGACCCGTCAGCCAACTTGTGGCCACTCACAAAAATAGGCGTAAGGAGTGATTGACCTACCCTGTAAACATTCATTGTGAATCCTGAGTGTATTCTCCCAGGAGATTACACCATGAGGCCAAGGGCCTAAACGGCCTGTCGCGCCAGAGAAAAAAAAAAAAAAAGGATCTTTACGAGTGCCTGACATCCCACAGGCTCGGGACCACTTGTATAAGTCCCCTCTGAAGACTTATTACTAGTCCCTTAAAAAATCCTAGGACCACCAGCAGGTTTGAACCTGTTATCTTTGACATAGAATGCTGTTATTCTAGCCACCATGCTACAGGTGATCCCTGGGGATGAAAAATATGTTTTCATGTGTGTATATTAAACTTGTTTGTTTTTATATAACTTTATTATTTAGTTGTTTTGTTTTTTTTATCATTTTTTAAAAAATATGTAATTATATAGGATTTTTAAAGAGGTGATATTTGATGTTATTATCGAATTTATTTATTTCAATCTATGCCTTTCCCCTCTCCCCTACTTTCATGAACTCTCACAAGACCTCCCTCTCATGAATTTTCACGTATCTCTTCTCTCACGGTGTAGCGTGGCCTTAAGGAATTATTTAATCCATTATTGCTCATAATTATTCTTTTGTTTTATAATTTTGTTTCTTCCAATGAATTGATTCTAAAATTCAATTATACTTATTTTCCTTTAAGTACTATAAACCTCAATTATGTTTTTATTTTGCATATGTTTTTGTTGTCCAATGGAAATACAATGAGCCTCTGTATAATAAATTTATTAAATCTTTTCAAACATATATACTTCTGCATAATGAATAAATTATGTAAACAAACCTTAATAACATGAACTTAAAGTTCTCTGTCAAGCTATTTAGAAACTTATATTTTTGCTTTATGAATTTTCACGATGATAAATTCTATATAATTAAAATATAATTCCTTTACAATTAAATGAAATGGACATGTTATAACAAATTGTGTATGTGTCCACCTACGTATAAAAAATGAATATTTCTTGACTTGAATTTTTGAGGGTCCTTGCTTGTTCATTCCCTATTTTATCTCAGTCTTGTTTAACTAGTAAGTTTTGTCTATTGTTGTGAATTAATCCTACTGTGCTAACTATTGTACTTTGGGGTAAATGATTTAATTGAAAGTTGAGATTAAACACATAAAAAAAATTGAATTGCCTAAGACCAGTATTCCAAAGGGCTTATAGCATGAACTGTGATATAATGAATGTTAATCCCTTCAAACCACATTTTGAACAATCATGATATAATTTTGTTATTTTTCTGAATCATCTTGACATGCATTACATTGAAAATCCACTGCAGTACATTTTTAATTGAATAATTTATGTTTGAATTATTATTTACTATAGGTTCAGAGGAAGATGAAAGGACCACTCGAAGAGTATCGTACCTCAAAGCACGTGGGGTGGGCGAATAAATGTTGACTCAGATCAGGAACTGAGTGATAATGAGCCTCAGCTGCCATCGCCTCACAAGGGGTAAGTCTAATATTTTCTTTTTTCCTCTGTTTAAATGTAACTTGGAAGAATAATAACTGTTTATACACTTTAGTTGGTTTATATTCACATTTTGTTTTTTTGTTTTTTCAGAAATTCCATACTGATTCATTACGATATAGCAATAAATAATTTTATTCTTTAAAAGAATTCATTCATTCATATTTCATTCGGAATATAGTTTTTGATTAGTTGGATGGTAGTTTATTTGTTGTGTTGTAATCATATATGTTTCATAACTTTCATGTCAAAGCTGAAAATGTTATTTTCTGAATAATAGGTGTATTTTAGAAGTTTGTTACGTAATTGTTGGTGATAATTATAGCATCCGTGTTATTGAAAATCATTCTTTTTTTATTGACCGTTTCTTTACGAACTAGAATAAATTTTGTTAACACTGCCAAACTTTTATAAAATAAAATTATTGTAGATCCTTGTAATGTATTAAGCAGATAAGTGTTCCTTAGTATTGGTTGTGTCACATGAAATGTCCGTTTTCAAGGTAAAGGATTTTTATTAAAAATACGATATGAAAACAAGATAATTTTATTCGAAGTATTTACCTTCTTTTTCTACACATTTTTCCCAACGTGATACCAACTTTTTTATCCTCGAACTGAAAAACTCTGAGCTTTAAGTGAAACAAAATCTGAAAACACACTTTTCACTTGATCATCATTTTCAAAAAGTTTTCCTTTGACAAAGTTGTTTAAATTCCTGAACATGTGGTAATCTGTTGGAGACAAGTCGGGAGATATGGTGGGTGCGGAAGAACTTTGTAGCCCAGTTCTTTCAATTTTTGCACGTTATGTTTTCAAACACGGGGTCTTGCTGCCGCTCAGTGAGATCATGAGGTACCCATGTATCGAGCTTTTTTACTTTCCCAATACACTTTAAATGTCTGGAAACGGTTGATGCACTTGCATTTGGGTTGTGCTGAGAGTCCTTAAAGTGTTTGGTAGGGTTTTCCTTCTACTGTATGTTTGAGGACATCGTTGTCTATTACGGACAGAGGTCTTCCTCGGGGCAAGTTTTCAAGTCGGTATCCCCAGCTGAAAACTTAGCAAACCAACAGCGAATGGTCCGTTCATTAACACTCCCTTCCCCAAACGCCTTGCAAACATTTCTAGCGGCATCAGCTGCTGAATGGCCAAGTTTAAACTCGTACAAAAATATTACTCGAAAATCGCGTGTTTCCATTTCATATATTTGGAGGTATACTAAAAAGTGGGTAATTGATTAGGAAGCTAATGTTTATAATAAAAAGGTAGAGGATTAGTAACTGTTTACTTTAAATATGTAAACATTCGGAAGAAAGCAACAGAGACCTCCAAAATCCTTTATGTATTTCAGAAACTATAAAAACGGCATTTTATGTGAAACAACCCAATACATCACTTATGATAATATTCCAAATTTCCAAATTTTAGATAGGGGTTTTTGGGCTTAAGATCTAAAATATTATTATTATTTAAATTCTGGATGTCGGAACTTTTGAAAATTACAATATTTTCTTCATTTATATAAATAAAAATACTGTTATGATAGCATTTACTCCTTTTGGAATGTCCATGAGACATTTTTTTTTTCTTTTTAACTAACCTAAAGATGTGTGTGATGTTCTTTGTGTTGTGTGGAAGGGTTAATGTGAGGAAATGGCGCCCTCCACTATTTCCTGACGATATTCAACGGATAGTAAGATTATTCGAGCCTCCGGTGATCGGACTTTATAGTGGGTTTGTAAACCAATGTATACAAATTTTTGTCATGAACTGTCGCTGGCTAACCATCCTCAAGTCATTGGTGTAACTAATATTTTATTTATGTTGTTTGTTTTGTTTTTATGTTACATTTGTATATTTTTATGTTAAGGATAATGAAACTATATATCATATATGTCTATGTAAATAATGTGTGAAGTTGCAATACCGCATGAATCTGATTAATATTTATATATGTTCAAAATGGGGAAGCAGCTTGGCACTGGATTACTGTTCTCTGGGTCCTGTGTTTCGATCTTCCCTTTAGCAGAATAATAATTTATGTTATTTCAGTCATGGGATAGAAGCTCCCATACTTGATGTAGGAGACACTTTCGGGTTTAAAGTGAGTAAAAAAAATTGGGAGGAAGGTAAAATCTAGTGGCTGTGCATTATTTCAGCCAAATCACCTCCTTGCACAACTGTTCTTCTAGAAACAGTATGAATCCCTATTTATTCTAATCCAAGACCCATCTGGTGTGTTGAGGTATATATGCTCGTAATCTTTTGAAACAATGAAAAATTCTATTCACATATTGTATTTAAATATAATTAATGAAGAATCAATCCAAACAATTTGTGAAGACTGAAAGGTTTTATTTTGTTTCTTTATTTAACGTCACTTTATGCTACTATGGCTAATCGTACGATGCTACAGTGGGAGTCCTAAATTTTGCCTATCCAGGTTTTATCAGGATAGGGATCTTTAACGAGTACTGACATGCACAGGCTTGGAACCACCTTTTAACGTCCCCTTTCCTAAGGACGGCATAACTAAGAGTTTTTTACTCCCATTAAAAAATCCTGGACCACCTGCGGGTTCGAACCCGTGACCTTTGGCATAGGAGATTTTTATGCTAACTACCCAGCTACAAGTGATCCCCTAAGGTTTTTGTTAATGATGATCATGTCTTGAGAGAGAGAGAGATCTTAGCAACTGATTCAATGCAATTTTTTTAGAGTTCTGTCATATGCAATATTAACAATTGAGACGTTGATTTTCAAAACATACTATATCCATTCTAGAAAATGTTAGAGGAGGAGTAAAAATCACTCATTACTATATTATTAAACCAGCTAATTTGATTCTTTTTGCCTTAAAATCTAGAATGTTTTTTACTTATATAACACTATATTAAAGTTATGGGATGAAATGTTTTAATATGATTTGGAACTAAACCAAATATGTAATTTAGTACCTTTAGAAAATAATGTATTTATAAATAGCTTTTTCAAAGGACTTGAGTGCTCATTTGATAAAATCAAATAGAATATTTAGATAAAACTAAATGATGGGAATAAAAATATGTAAAAAAAAAAATCAATTTTGTAAAAAATGTCCTTTAGTTCCTTTTGGAAATCAACATCTCAATTGTTTCCATTAGAACTTATCCTTGAATACTGAAAGATCATTACAACTTATCAGGACTTCAAGGTGAGACAATAAAGAACCAAAACACGTACATATTATTTTTTTAAATATCTTTGACAACAAATATTATATATAAACGATACTTATTCAAACATTCACCAAATGACTCTTATCCTTTCTTTAATTATAATGTAAAAAGACCATATATAAAATATATATAATATATATATATTATGATGCAAAAATTATTAGAGAAGCCTGTGTGGCTATTGCTCTTATCTATCAAGCCAAAGATTGTGAGCTCAATCTCACCCAGCCTTTTTCAATCCTCAGGTATGTGAGACCCATCAGCTAACTGGTCACAAAATTAAGTAGTGATGACTTTACTCTATAATGTATCATCGAGAATGGTGTTGTGGTCCTCTGCCTGTTAAACCTACAGAAAATGAAATAATTTAGAACTTCAAATATGATCGAAATTGCCTAAATGTTTAGTTGGTTTTGATTGTATATTTATGGTAAATCATCGATAATGATTTTTATATGAGTCGAGTTAAAATGGTATACTATTGCAGTGGACTACTAAATTGCTTTTCATTCATTGATCACATTAAATTTTATCAGTAAAATCACTAACTAATTAATAGATTTCAGTCAGAAAAAATAGTTTTAATTTATTTATAATAGATTTATTTGAATAATGGGGTAATGTAATACATGTGCGCTTTAATTCTTTTCAGCTTAGTGCTATAATTACATTTTCGCCTTTTCATAAATTAACATGTATATACGAAAAATGCATTGCTGCTGTACATATATATGTTGCTATAGATGTGTTTATATGTCTGTTTCATGAATTTCTCAGAATAATTTAATTCATTTAAACGAATTATTAAATGCTGTTTAGAAGGTTAATAAAAGTTTACATGTTATATAGTTTCATATAGTTGGTATTTTCAATGAACCTTATTTCTGTTTATGGTAAGTTGTTCATTTTCATTCCATGTTCTTTCTAGTACAGATTATATATTAATAGATTAATTACTGTTCAATCATGATTAATTTTATACTTATACATTTTGTTTCTTATTTTAGTGTCAATGATATTCCTCAGAAAGATCAGGAGGTTGTGGCTGAGGGGACGTTATACTGCAAAGTTATATTAGTCGATGGAAAGGTAATAACTATTTAATGATTATAACTATTTAATAATAGTAAAATGATTAGCATTTTTATTATTTATGTGATTAATCACGTTAAATTAATTTTTAACTAATCTTATCCGCTTTTCTTTTCAGAAAGCACATGATCGGTCTTGGCGGCAGACTTGGGGTGTTGTGAGGGGTCAGGTGCTCTATCTGTTTAAAGACAAGAAAGAAGCTAATTCTGAGGTAAATTTTAATTGTTATATTGCATGTATGAAACATAATGTACATCTAATACACATATTGATTTTATAAATTACTATAAAACAATTAGTGTCATAATTTATAGAATAATAAAAAAGTCATCGGATTTTTAAATTAGTAAGTTATGCTTCCTTTTTTTATTTATTTTTTTTATTATTAAAGCAAAAAGTATAAATGTTAATATTTTATTTATTATCAAGATTTGATTTATTTTTTCATAAATATTTGCTCTTTATCGAATTTTAATTTATTTTATATGTTTTTTTTTAGAAAATACAAATTTTTTTAATAAACACTACATAAATGCTGTATGAAATCATGTTAGCTGTTAAAGGGAATAAATACTTTTAAAGATAGTACTCTTCCTATCAATTTTATTGGAATTAATTAGCACACAATGTTATTATAAGTTTCTCTAATATTATAATTTTTTTTTTTAGTAACCAATCTCTCAGTTTTTAGTTTTGATTAGGAAACACTTTATTTTAATAGTTTTGCTGAAACTCTCAAAATGATTTTTCAACAAGAACAGTAACTTTTCATCTTCATTACTAACAGTAGATGGTTTCACTTCTGTCACTATTTATACATGCACTTAAAATATATTGTTTCATTTATGTTGCTGTGGATAAGCCATTTTGTTTATGACCAATCAGCAGTTAATTTGAAGTTTAATTAATTGCAAAGTCGCTGATAATAATTTTTTGTTACGCGAAGGTGTTTTTAAAAAGGTATTTAAACCTTCCTTCATAATTGGCTTTCATTTACTGCCTAATTTATCCCTGAAGTATGCATTCGTTGTTGCCAAGATGTAGGTGGTAATTAATGATGAAATTTGTATAATTAATGATTACTGAAAACAACTTGGTGGTGAAAGATTACGATTATGCAATCGTGATATGCTCTGTATACCATGAGTCCTCTCTTTTACAAAACTTCCTTTTTCAACACAACATTGGCATCTCACTAATTTCTTTGTTAGTATTAACAAACGTATGTATGAATCACTAAATTAAAAACTGTCCATATCCCAATTTTTTTCTCTAAAGGTAATTCAAAACTAATGACATCATCTGACTTAATCTATCTACAAATTTATATTAACACCCTTTAATTATAATAGAGGTAGTTAAGTAAATTTAGCTCTAAATAGTCAACTCTGCTTTGCTGTTTAATAATGTAATTATTTATTAATGAAAAAAGTTCATATCCAAAATGAATAATATCTCTGTAATGATATTCTAAATTAAAAAAAAAAAATCTGGAATGGTCCATTCATTATACTTTCCACTTAATTTTTTACTTACTATCAAATTATAAATTTTTAAAGATCTCTAAAATCTATATCTTTTCAGTATCATATTATACCTTTATTTTACCTTCACCACCAAATCTCTCTTATTTCTAGAGATTTGTTATAAACCTGGGAAAATATTTATCCTGTTTTCTCCTGTAGTTAATTTTGCAAATTCTTACATAGTTTATATTTATACATTTTTAAGTACTACTGATAATGAATGACGATTAATTTGATCAAATATGCAAAATTTAAGGTGCTTAGAAGAAATAAATTTTCAAATGAGCAATAGTTAAATAATTTCAGTGAGAATAAGACCTAGCTGAAATTGAAGACACCATTATACAGTGATTTAACAATTTAATTTAAAATCATTAGATGCTTTTATGAAAAAAATAAATAAAAATATTATCAATGTTATAATTTGACCTGTCCCATAAATCAATTTTGTTTAAAAGGCTACTGTAATATTTTTATAAATTTTGGTAAGATTAAAACATTAAAGGTAACTTGAAACGTCCATTCCCATTAAAAAGGCGGCTTAGATATTTTTCATGACTGCAGTATTCTCCGTCACTATTAAGATAATTCTTATTTTGTGATTAACAGAAGAAAAAAAACTAGTTTCATTAACTAAGCAGGACAAAAATACATAAATCAATAATAATTGCAATATTTAAAAATATTAACTATTTAAATACTACTTATGTAGCCTGAAGTTATGAAAAATGATTCATCATTAATTATGTAAGGGAGTAGGGAGCAGCGAGATGTTGTGGGTAGAGCACTTGCCTAATGTTCTCCAAGTCCTGAGTTCGAACTGAGGCTGAGGCAGAATTATTTTTTCTGTTATTACAGCCGTGGAGTGACCCTAGGGTATGGATACAATCCTGGGGTCTACCCAGCTTCCATAAAGTGGTACACAGAAAATAGAAAATTTAGTAAAAAAAAACCTGGTGGCTGAGCATGATCAAGGCCTAATCACCTTTTTTAGACATCCGTTGGCCGTCAAACAGCCATGTACTGAACCCTTGACCCTAAATTGGTTATAGATGTACAGGTTTTTTTTTCATTAGTTATGTCCTGACCAGTTTATGAGAAATATATTTGAATATTTTTTTTACCAGATTAAACTGTTTAGTTAATTTATTCTCTTATTGTTTATGAGATTTGATGGCGTGTTATTGCTTGTTCTCCCTCAAAGCCTGCTAGTTATCTATAGTTATAAATGTATTATATTTTTAAACTTTTTTCTTCTCTCTATGGTACCGCATCAGCATAGGGGATCGTTTAGCCTAATCTCTATTCCCAGCTAGGTTCCTGGCCTGGCGAAGATCTTTCCCTCTTTAGCTTGTCAACATACTCCAGGTAGGACATCCTTGGTCTCCCCCGAGGCCTTCTCCCATCTGGCATGTAATCCATTGTTTTTATGGGAACCCTGTGTTCCTCCATTCTAATGACGTGGCCGAACCACTTCAGCTGATGGTTCACAGAATTTCCTTTAATGGGACAACCTCATGTTCCTGGCGTATCCGTTCATTCCTGACATGATCACTCCTTGTCTACCCCTCTGTTCTTTGCAGGAGCTTCAGCTTCATTTCTAATGCTAAATTCTAATTTTTAATTTCTAATAAATTTGGAATCTCAACCCAGTTTATCATAATTTAATTATTAAAGTAATAATATTATATTGGCTTTAAATTTTGCCCCTGGTTCGCTTAAGATGAGAGAGGAATTGGCCATGCAACTGCAGAAAATTTCTAGTTTGATTTATTAAAAAATATTTTTTAAAAATTCTAGGCTAGAGTGTTATGTATGGATTACTTGTTAATACCAAAATTCTAATCCTAAAAGTGGAGAAGGTTGATTGTGATGAATTTTATTGCTTCGTGAGTAGAGCATTAGTCTACTGTTCTCCAGGTGCCGGATTCGAAATCCAGCTGACAGAATTATTTATTCTGTAGCAAACTCAGTCTCTATAAAATGGGTAGAATAGAATAAGAAAATAATTTTTATTCTGGGACTGAGTCCCTTAAGAATAACAGGTTTGCACAGTTGAAATATACAATATGTCAGGCCAACAGACAAAAGGAACATAATTAACTAATATTTACAATCATATATATATATATATATATATATATATATATATATATATATATATATATATATATATATACAATACAAATAAAATAATATACTAAAATGAAGAAATGGGTACCCAGAGATAAAGGGAAAACCTGGTGGCTGAGTGTGATCGAGGACTTATCCCCTCTTTACAAGTTCGTTGGTCCTGAAATATATATAAAAAAAAAAAAAAAAATTTATTTTTTTTTATTCCACTTACCCCAGTGCTTTGAAATTCCTTGGCATATTTTTGTGGTGACAGACGTCCCGCTTTTGGCAGGACAGTCTTGATTTTTCACAATTTGTCCCGCGAAATGAATATTTGTACTGTTAGTAATTTTGTTAGTTCATATAGACATATAATATTGTAGTTTACTGACGAGCAGTTTGATAATCTCAAATTAATTTAAAATTTGAATTTATCTTTAAAAATGTAAACATACAATTATACGTTTTTTCTACAGTAAATCAAGTGTGTACAGAAAAATCAAAATTAAGTGTTGAAACTTTAAAAGCCATTTCATGTGTCAAATATAATTTGGCAAATTCTTGTGATGATTTTTACAATATTTTAAAAAATTACAACAATCTACTCAATTTAAAACAAATTCACTCAAATTAAAAATATGTCAAGGAATAAAATATTATATATTTCTTTATATTTATAAATTTTAGTTATGTTATAAATAAAAAGAATATTACGATATTATTTTTATTCTGTATGAAATTTTTTGTTGATACCTCTCCCTCCTTCATAGTTGTCCCGCTTTGCCCATCTAAAAATCTGGTCACCATACATATTGGTGCACTTTGATTCCTAGAGTATTGAAAGCATTCTCAATGGTCCCACATTAATTTAAATATTATGGCACATTCGTTTTACTTTCTCCAATAAAATGTGAAATCTCGCGGCGGATTGATTACCATATACGCAGCCGGCTTTAAGCCTCTGTAAAAAATTCTGCTTGTGTATCTTGGATTACATCTTTATTATACCGAGAGATTCTGTGGACATTGAAGGCGACGATTTCCCTTTCTGGAGCTTTTACTCCTGTCTTCGCCAAGTAAAACAGTAATTTATCGCCCTGTTAAAATTACTGCTGATTGTAAAAAAAAAAAATCTATTGCGGGCAACACACGACTTTCACTTACCTAGGTTGTTAAAATCAACTTAAGAACTATAAAATAAATTTAGTTAGAATTAAAAAAAAAAAAAAAAAGAAGTTTAAAGATATACAATTTTTATGTACGATAATCACTTAAGTTAATGCTCTGTTCTTCACTTCCATTACCTTCCACTAGTTTGCGTATACATCATAATTTTTTCTCAAATCTAAAGCTTTCCAACGGTATATTATTACTTTCACTTACCTATATATCAAATATAGGTATCGTGAAAATTTTTGAATTCCAATTTTCGACGGAAATATACGTTTTAGGATCCCCTGAGTCCAAGTCCCGCAAAAAGGTCTGTGTGCGTGGTAAATCTAGCGCAAAAAAGAGAAGTCGTACTAAAATGAAATTTCATATTTAAGACAACTATACGCCCGAGATATTACAGCAACTTTATCATCAAAATCAGCTGACCGGAAGAGCCACTTTATACTTATAATATGCATTTTGTACCTGTTTACGATTTTCTCAAAAACGGCTCTAACGATTTTGATCAAACTCCCCATATTGATGTAAAATTTTATGGGCTTTAATATCATGTAGGTTTTATTTGGATTGAAATAGTCTGACAGGGCTTAAATGCCGATATTTTGATTTAATTTTAATTTTCTACTATCCAAAATCTTGACCAAATCATTTTAATGACATTGATGAAGGACGGCTAAATATACAATTTGGACAAATTTGATTACCAACTTAAGGATAAAAGAGAAAAACTATTTGTTTTTTATGTAATTTTTGTTTTGACATTAAGAACGGTGACTATTGTAACTATTGTTAAAATCGATTATCGGTTGTATCTTAAACCTCCTTGCAATAACCTATTAATCTTGTTATAACTTTTAATTATATCAATAAAGAAGTGTTTTTGTTTCAAGTATATTACGAATTATTACCATTAGTCACAACAAATTTGGCGACGAGGATGGGATTATAAAAAATATCTAGAGCCCCAATCAATCCATTACATGATCGTACGGACATAGCTATTAATAATGAAGTGAAGCAAATTTGTGAAGCATCAATCCAACACATTGGAACATCGACCCTGACACATCAAGCTCTAAAACAAGCGTATCAAGCCGATGAAGAGTTATCCAATTTGATTGAAAAACTTCGCAGAAACCGAGTCGAAAACACCGAATTCACAGTTGAAGGAGATGTGCTTTTCAGAGGACCTAGAGTTGTGATACCAACTGCATTGCAACCAGCCGTTCTTCATGAGCTTCATCGAACCCATATCGGGACAACAAAAATGAAGCAGTTGGCACGACGCTATGTCTACTGGAAATCAATCGACAAGGACATAGAGCGAGCAGTTAGGGAATGTCCTGACTGCGCGAAGGTCCAAAACAGCCCACCTAAAGCTCCTCTTCACCCATGGATGGAGCCAGAAGAAAATTGGCAGCGCATACACATTGACTATGCTGGACCATATCAAAATCACCACTTCCTTATAATGGTGGATGCAAAATCAAGATGGGCGGAAATCTGTCCGAGCAACACTGCTCCAACATCATCATCGACCATCGATCTAATGCAAGAGGTTTTTGCACGAAATGGGTTCCCAGACGTCATGGTGAGTGACAACGCCACAATTTTCACAAGTGAGGAATTCAAGAACTTCTGTGCAGCTGCTGGAATCACTCAAAGGTTCATCGCACCGGGTCATCCAGCAACTAACGGACTCGCTGAGAGGAATGTTCAGACATTAAAACACAGGTTAGCTGCTATGGAAAACGAACATCTCCCTATGAAAAAGAAAATTCTAGAGATTCTTTTTAGGTACAGGGCGACACCTCTCATTAACGGAAAAACGCCTAGTGAGCTTTTCCTTAATCGTCAGATTAGAATCCAACTGGACGCTCTTAAGCCTGCAACCATTGAACAGCATTCACAACCAAAGGAGCTAGCGAGACAACTTAAGGTGGGGGACCGAGTACAAGCTCGATATTATACAAACAACAAGCAACAGTGGCGACCTGGTGTTATTGGCAAAAAGCTTGGTCGTCTACACTATATTGTCACATTAGACAACGGCTACTCTTTCAAAAGGCACATAAACCAGCTCCGAAGAACAGGAGTAGAAAAGAAATGTGTCACATTTGCCCACGAGGAAATCACCAATCCAAAAGAAGATGCCTGCCAAAACAATCAATATCCAGAGGTGCTGTATCCTCCTCTGCCTGCTCCAGCCCATCCGCAAGAGGACACGGCAGACCCTACTGTTGCGGACGAAATTGAAGCTCCAAATCTCGAAGGATTAAGACAAGATCAAGCTCCTGAACTTCGAAGATCAAGCCGCCAAACTCGCCCACCAAAGTATCTGAACGACTACGTGGTTGGCCGAATTAGCGTGGGAGGACTATTGTAACTATTGTTAAAATCGATTATCGGTTGTATCTTAAACCTCCTTGCAATAACCTATTAATCTTGTTATAACTTTTAATTATATCAATAAAGAAGTGTTTTTGTTTCAAGTATATTACGAATTATTACCATTAGTCACAACAGTAATATAGACGTATAATATACCGTTGGATAGCTAAAGATTTTAGAAAAAATATTATCTGGTACACAAAGTTGTAAAAGGTAATATAAAGTTACGAATAGGGAATAAACTTATTAATGGTTAACAATTTAATGTAGTTATAATAATCTAAATCATATGTTTCATCATATAATCTACACCTGTCACTTTTCCGCGACAATAAGCAGATGCGCTATGTATACGAGTATATGACGTTTTATTAAAAATTAACCTAGATTATTTTTCAAATTTAAGTATATTTAATAGAACTATTATTCTTCAGACGGTTCTTTACGGATGTGAAACGTGGCCGCTTACTTTGAAGGATGAACAAAAGCTTAAGGTTTACGAAAATAAGGTACTGCGTAGAATATTTGGTCCGAAAAGAGATGAGGCCACTGGGGAGTTTAGAAGGTTGCACAACGCGGAATTGCGGAGCTTTTATTCTGTGAATATAATTGAGTTGATAGCATCGCGGAGACTCAAACGTGAGAGTAAAATTGTTGGGTTCGATGAGGAGCGGATTTCGAGAAAGTTGGTATTCGCTGATCCGACTGGTAGGCGTCCGAAAGGTAGGCCGAAGCGTCGATGGGAGGATTGCGTTAAGGCTGATCTTGGGGGCTTGGGCTTGAACGGTGAACATTGGACGAGTCTGTGTAGACAGAATTTGGTGGTATCGGCATTGATCCTTCGGGTTCGGTAAGCCTATTATTATTATTATTATTATAAGTATATTTAATAGTTTAAAAAATTGATTTTAACAGTCGAGGTAAGTGAAATTCGTTGTTGCCCGCACCAAATTTTAATTTTATATCATTATGCTTATGTTTGGGAAAATATGCAAGATGTATGGTATTAAGCCCCTCTTCTTGTTAGCCGATTTTTATGAAAAGGTTGATGTAACATCTCAACCGTATATACGCTTCTAAAGTATGCAATTTTATTTGTGTAGAACGTATCGTTTTCGAGCTCGACTTACCGCTGAGAGAGAGATGCCTTTTTGCGGGGCTTGTTCATTTGGACTCAGGGGACCCTAAAACGTGTATTTCCGGTGAAAACCCAAATTCAATGTTCACGATCATAATACTTTCCCTTACTATATATTTCATATATAGGTAAGGGAAAGCAAAAATGCTAGCAATATTTTTTCAACATCATATTAGCTTAATAGCTACGTCATATTGTTAAACTTATAAAAATACTAGCAGTACTTCGCGGCTTTGCACGCGACTAGTTCATTTTTTTGTAATTGCTGCGAATCAAGAAAGTTGTTTATAATAACTATGTTGGGTGAGGTTATACAAAATAAATATACCTGAGACAGCAGTGAGTTAAACTTTTAACTATGTCTATGTATGACAAATAAATGATTATTGTTGATTGTCAGATATTAATTTTATTCAGTTTAATATTTAATAACATACCAGTAGCAAGTAACCCGAAATATATATATATATATATATATATATATATATATATATATATATATATATATATATATATATATATAAACCCAGTAAGAATATATAATACTGATATTTTTGCTTTAAAGCATTATCAATCTATACCATCGTAACTTCTATGTAACATAATGCGTATTTTTTCCACTCACAACTGAATAAACTATAAATAAACTGTAATAAACTGAATAAACTTTCCAACTTCCAACTGAATGAGCTCGCAGTTTTTTGAGGATTCAGAACTAAGTTCTATTATCTTTTCAAAACTTAAACCTTTTTTAGCCTATTGTTCATTTTAAAAAAAACAACAATGAAACATAAGAATTTTATAGAAACATACACACGAAAAATGGCTATGAAACGAAATAGACCTAAATATATTTGTTATAATTATTTTAGTATCTTTGCTATTACTGATCAAATTAAGACGATTTTGCTTCTAGGTAGTAAGAAATTTGATTCTCATTCAAATGAGTACTTATAGTTTTTGAGTTATTCGAAAACCAAATTTGTTTTACGTTTTAGAAAAATATTTTTTTAAATCACTTGGAGGACGAATTTTCCCAAACCCAGCCTTATTGCACACCTCTGGGAAAAATTTCAACTTCATAACCATAGTCGTTTTTGAGAAACTGCGATGACCAGAAAATCGAGTGAAACGGGACTTTCTTTTATAAATATAGATGTTTCGTTCTCGTGAACGTCACTTTATGCTGCTGTGGTTAATCGGATGATTCTAAAGTGGGAGTCCTAAATTACGCCTATCCAGGTTTAATTAGGATAGAGATCTTTAACGAGTACATGACATCGCATTGGCTCGGGACCACCTTTTTACGTCCCCTCCGAAGGACGGTATAATAAGCTTTTTTACTCCCATAAAAAAAAACAAAAAAAAAACTAGAAACCACTTGCGGGATTGCCTCCTCTCTATTATACCAAAAAAATCTCTAGATCCGGCGCATAACAACACAAACAAAAACATCTGCTTATATTTAAGTGTTTTTGTTCTTTTATTTTTTCAAAGGAAATTCTTCCATCCTACCTTATTTTCTTTTCTTGTATAACATCCATGACCTTTATACCCCTAACTTTCTTTTACGTCCGTGTAACTTAGCTAAAACCAAAAGTAAACCAGTTAGGTCCCGTTTCCGATTCCGCCAACGTAAACGAACGCCTACATCATTCCTACTTCTGCAGGCTTAAAGCGTGGATTTTCGTTGTAATATATTAAATCATTTATTTTACTATACTTCTAAATTGACTATTTTCGGGTGAAGGGTTATCAAGAATCTTTTTTAATTAGATAATTTTAAACGTTAAATTATCTGTCTAATTCCATTTGAAAATGTTCAAAGTATCCTCGACTTTCCTATGATGTTAATGTTTAGTTTTCTAATAGTGCGGCATACTATTAAAAACATGGGGAAGAGGGAGAGAGAATCAGACATACCATATCTTTGTTAATAATGGTCCGACATAGATCTTTATCAACTTAATCACCTCTTAACCATTATACATTTTTTTAGTAATGCAAAAAAGAAAGATTTTTTTTTGCTTCTCAACTTTTTATCTATGAATAGTTTTTGGAGATGAATATGAATATTTACGTGACTTTGAAGAGAAGACTTCAGTCAGGTTTAAATTAAAATCTTTTAAATCATTTTCGACATACAGTCTATGGAAAAATACTTTTTTGACTTTTTTTTATGTTTAGCACCTTTCCTTTTGATTTCCTGAAATTGAGTAATTGGATATTGGGAGTAATTCACGAAATGGAACGGAAGTTTGTAACAGGTTGCCGGGGAAGCGCGCGCTATTTGATTTGAACATTGAACGTGCTTAGTTATGGAGTTGACCGCCAAGTTGGTTTCCATCGATCTACTTAGGCCGATACAGAACTTTTGAAGAAGGGATTAAGATGTCCCCATTGATGATAGCGACAAAGGAGTTACTCTTTAGGGACATGAACATTTTGCGTTTACGTACACGTGGTGCCTTACAAATAGCTTTCAAATTCAGAAAAAAAATATGTGACTGAAATTTTATTGATACATTATTAAGAGAAAAAAAAAAATGTATTAATCCTAATGTTACACTTCTTTTGCGTCTACTGTAATGTTCGCTTGATTTTTTTTGTCTAGCACATCCACTGCTCTTGTTACCCGAACGGATTCAGAGGCCGAAACTGTAAAGAATAAAAAAAAAGTTGGTCTATCCGTTCAGGAGACATTCGAGACACAGACCAATGGCCTTAAATTAAGAGTTTTTTTTCGTCCAGGAAGCTCAGAAATTCATCTGTTGAAAATGGCATTTTTACCGCGACCGCGATACTTTCAAAAATTCGTTTTGATGTTGGAAAGTATATTTAACTGAAAATATTGGAAAGTTTTTTTTTTAGTGTTGATATAAGAATGCATTTAATCCACCATTTTCAAACTACTGTAACTATTTTAATATTTGAAGCATTCGAAGGCCTACTGGTCCTTTTATTACTTAATTACCACTATACTGCACTTACTTAGGTGGCAAGGGTTCATCTGAGGGTAGTGCATAACTGTCTATCAACTAGTACAACAGCTTTCTATGACTTAGGTTGCAGACTCAAACCCAACAGATGGCTCAAGGCTATTTTGATTAGATTAAAAAAAATCCTTGGTTATACCGTGCTCCGAAGAGAATGGTGTCCGAGCTTGTGCGATGTCTAATACTCGTTAAAGATTCCTATCATAATTAAACCCGAATAGACAAAATTTTTTGGAATCCCACTGAAGCATCGTCCGATTAACCATAGTTGTATGAAAGTGTTAAATCTAAATACATACAAACGCACCTAGGCGCGAACAGTCATTCTCTTTTTTGTTTGGTAGCTGTTTACTGTGTTCGACGGTGTCGTCAATTGCTTTACCAACATCTAACTAAACAAGCTGCCGGCTTCATCTCGGTTCTATGTTATTCTGACCACGCCAACTCGGTTGAAACCAGAAAATCAGTAGGGAGACAGCAATGTTGTCCGTGGAAGCCATGGTATTATTCACTCTGTTCTAAAAATATGTTTTTCTCGTCTTTTTCTGTTTTGATTCCCATGATTCTATAGTCGAATCCTGAAGTAATCCTTCATAAACTGCAATTTTCTCGACTATTAATCAAGTCGAGTTTGAAGTTCAATGCGTGCCTGTTCACGCTCTCTTGATTGAATGCAAATGAGTCAGGTACTCCTTACCTCATCCTCTTTAACGGAATCTGGATACAGAAACAATCAGGAAATCTGGTCCGTGGATTGCATCACTCAAGTTTTGCATATCTTCCGCCTGAAAAGAAAAGAAATAAAAGCGTGAACAGCTGGACTTACAAGGGGTTAAGGCCGCGCTACAACTCTTACAAGATTATGTGAAAATTCATGAGAGGTAGGTCTTGTGAGAGTCCACGAAAGAGAGAGGTGGAAGTCAACATTTTTTAATAAATTCGGATTATAATATCATTAAATATTATTTTTGAAAATCTAAATCATAAAGTTACATCAAACAAACAAATGTAATATTCACATAATGAAAACATGTTTTTAAACGTATAACTCTATTTTAGAAATTAAACTTTATTTATAATTAAATAAAAAAAATAATATAGATTTATAGAAAAAACGTTAATTGAATATTTATTAGGGATTACCCGTAGCATGGTGGCTAGCATAACAACCTTCTATGCCAAAGATCCCGGGTTCAAACCCGCATGCGGTCCTAGGGTTTTTTAATGGGAGTAAAGTATCCTTTGTTATGCCGTTCTACGGAAGAGGTGTAAAAAGGTCCCGAGCCTGTGTGATGTCAGGCACCCGTTAAAGATCCCTAATTAAACCTGGATAGGAAACATTTAGGACTCCCACTGTAGCATCATTCGATTAGCAACAGTAGCATAAAGTGACGTTAAATAAACAAACAACGAACAATATTTATTATAATACGTTGAAAGTTTGTGAAAGTGTAATTTTTTACTATCACTAAATCTCATGAATTTTCACCTACCTGTCCTCTCGCGCAACCTATAGTGATATCAAATTGAGACTCTCAAAAGGTATTTTTAAATATCATTCGCGTCATTACTTATCAATTTTCAATCTTTTAACTCCAATTTGTCCTATAGAATTTTAGCCAGAAGAGAAGGCTCAGCAACTTAGAGAATGTAATATTATATAATGTGATATAATCGATCAAAGAATATAACAGGTTTTTTTTTTAATATGTTATATTTTTATAATATGTTTTAAAAGTTCGTTTACACCTTTGCCAAACAACAGTAAGAGCTCACAAGTTGAAAGATGTAAATAGGGTTAGGCTTGATATTTATTTTCATGGCATTTGTTCTACTATCTTGGTTTGTCATTTTACCTGTATGCACACCTTTGAATTCCCCTACTTTTGCTGCGTAACAATTACATTTATATTCACTCCTAAATGATTGTGTGGTGGTTCCTTCTTAAGGCTGTTGATCTTATTTAGATTAGAATCTTACCTTGAGATAAAACAAATTTTGTGGGAAACTGATTCTATCCGGATTGAACAATTGCAGGTGCTTGTGGGATCATCTTTTATTTTAGTAGCGGTCATTTAACTTAAACTCTTTTTTTTTCTTTTCTTAATGATGTGATTGTAGTAAGAAACTGAATTGAGACAAGTAACCAAAATAATTGAGTTCTGATTAACTAATTAATATTAATTAAATATCTTTATGATAACTTCCAGAGAGGCGCTCTCTTTCTATAATATCGATTTAGTTTCAGTTTTGTTTTACAAAGTTTAAATTCTATTATTTTTTTTTTTTTACAAAGAATTTTATGCCGTATCCTTGCCGAACTGTTTTTATTCTTTACTCATAACAACGTTCTTTCTACGGTACTAATTTCTAATGTTACCTTAAAACTAAGTAAGAAAATAAATAGCACATACATAATAATAATAATAGGCTTACCGAACCCGAAGATTCGATGCCGATACCACCAAACTCCGCCTGCACAGACTCGTCCAATGTCCACCGTTCAAGCCCAAGCCCCAGAGATCAGCCTTAACGCAATCCTCCCATCGACGTTTCGGCCTACCTTTCGGACGCCTACCAGTCGGAACAGCGAATACCAACTTTCTCGAAATCCGATCCTCACCGAGCCCAACAACTTTACTCGCCCATTTGAATCTCCGCGATGCTATCAACTCAATTATATTCACAGGGTACAAGCTCCGCAATTCCGCTTTGTATAGCACATATATATACTCAACAATACTTTTTTTTTTTTTTAATAAGACATATAATAAACACCCCAAAACTCCTGGGACCTTCCTTTCTTTTCTTTTTTTTCCAAAATGTGATTAACTTGACATTATTGTTCGCCTGTTTCTTTAAAAATGGCTGGTTTTGAGATATTTAGTAGACCACTTATAATTATACAGGAAAATATTACACTTTATAGAATCGTTTTACCAAAGTCTTTCGAATAATTCTTTGTATATTTGTATATATATTCTTTCTTTCAAACATTTTTAGTCCGTTTTAATTTAATTAACGGATAACTAGCGCTAATATATAGTAAAGTATAGCGATCGTGAAAATTTTCCAATTCTAGTTTTTAACGGACATATACGTTTTAGGGTCTCCTGAGTCCAAATGACCAAGTCCCAAAGAAAGGTCCGTGTGTCCACATCACACAAATCCAGGTTAAAAAACGAAAAGTTTTACGATACTGAAATTTCATATTTAATACAACTATACCTCCGAGATGATATAGCATCTTTTTCACTAAAATCGACTGAAAGTGCTACTTAATACCATGCATTTTGCACTTTTTTACGATTTTCTCAAAAACTGCTTTTGATCAAACTTGCTATATCGGTGTAAACTATATGGAGGATCCATTTTTGAAACGAGTTGTTACTTGTGACGAAAAAAAGGATTCTCTACATCAACACCAGCCGAAAAAAATCTTGGGGGGCCTGGAACGACGCCGCTCGGAACACCAAGGCCGGCTTGCATACAAGAAAGTTGATGCTCAGTATTTGGCGGGATTGGAAGGAATCCATACATTTTGAGCTTCTTCCACTAAACCAAACTATAAATAAATTTCCATCTTTTTTGTTTCCTCGAAAATTTTCTACAAGGGAAATCCTACTCTTCAGGATATGACGTCAAAACGGTCCTTTTATTGTTCTTCAGGAGTAAGGATAGTGATTTAAAAAAAAAAAAGTATAATGGACCTTTAAAGCCTTTAGGTGAGGGTAAACGCTAATGGTGGTAACTATTTTGTAGATTAAAAAATAAATTTTAAGCTGTTCATCAATTTTAATTGTCCAAATTTCTCTACGAACTTTCCGGACGGCCTAATATTTTTTTTTAAAAAGGTCTTAATAGCGATCATAATAACAGAAATTGACGCAGACGAAGTTGCGAGCAACAGCTAGTATTTCATATATTTTCGGTGAAATGAAATTATTAGTATTTACATATGACGATATATATTAGAACATCCTATATTCAGGATACAGTTGATACAATTCGAATTTAGGTTCGTCACGGTTCCAGCCAGAAGATCTGAATAAGGGGAATTGGAACATGCACAGTTTTCAAAAGATAGTTCAAAAAAATATCTAGCGATGATAATAAGCCAACTATGGTTTCGCCGCTTCGCTGAATCCGAAACCGAAAAAGTAGACCGCCGAGAAAGAATCGTTTTTCCTACGTCTCAGCCTTCTAAATGTGTTGAATAATTCAATATATGAATTTTGAAAGTATTATACTTAGTACCTCAAACCCATATGTCTTTAAATGTGAGGTCTTGAAGGAAATCGTGATAGGATATATAAATATAGAATATTAACTCGAATCAGATTGGTTGAAAACTTCCTGCATTATATGTTAATAAATAGTCGTGACCGGCTTTAATAAGTATTCATATAAGTTCATTGAATGATAAATATGGAATATTTTCGTGGTGAATCAGCCACCATTGAACTCATTCTGCTGGTTCATACATAATTGATTGGTCGAATGTATATCAAATTAGTATGTGCATTCATATAAAATCTCTTAGCTCAATACCACACAATTGATAATTTTAAGTAATTAAAAAAAAAAAAAAGAAAATCTCGTGCTCGCAACACACGACTTTCTCTTATCTCCGTTGTTAAAATAAATTTAAGGATATTTTAATTACAGTTAGAGATGAAAAATATAGGTAAGTGTAAGTAAAAATGTTAAATAATTTATTAAATTTAGTTTTGATAGAAAAATGGGTTTTATTAAATAATTTTAACTGTTAGAATCAGTTATTTTTATTGGCTTTTCATCTCTCACCTTTGAATTTAAAATTTTTTGTATAAGATAATATTTTTTCTAAAATCTTTAGCTTTCCAACGGTATATTATAAATCTATATACTCTTTTTATGTTCAAAAATACATTTATTTATTTAACGTTATTTATGCTACTGTGACTAATCGGACGATTCTACAGTGTGGGTTCTAATTTTTGCCAATCCAGGTTTAATTAGGATAGGGATCTTTAACGAGGACCTGACATAGGGACCATCTTTTTACGCCCCCTCCGAAGGACCGCACAACTAAGGATTTATTACTCTCATTAAAAAATCCTAGCACCACCAGCGGGTTTGAACCCGTGACCTTTGGCAAGAAGGCTGTTATGCTAGCCAATATGCTACAGGTGATCCCCTTAAAAAATACAAAAATCGCATAAAAAACATTTTCTCTTTTCTCACTGAGTAGGATTTAGTATTCATTCAACTTATACATTTCCCCGTTTTTGATATGGTAATTTTTTCCGAATGTACAAAATTAAAGGTACTCTAGAAGAAGAAAATAAAAAAAATTGGTATTTAAGCCCTGACAGACTATTTCAATCAGAATGAAACCAACGTGATATTAAATACCATTAAAGTTTACAGCGTTATAACGAGTGTAATGAAAATCGTTAGAGCCGTTTTTGAGAAAATCGTAAAAAGATAAAAATGTTGAGGATGTATAGTCGACTGTAGAAACTATTATAGGTGGAATAGTCAGGAATCAGTCATTTTTTGAAAAGTTTTTAATTTTGCCAACGTTTCGGCCCAAGCTTGTGAGCCATCATCAGGGCTACAAACATCAGAACAAAAGAGATACACATCAATATGATAATGAAAATTTTCTTTTGAATGTAGTGACAATGATAACATTTGAAATAAAAAAGAAAATATACCAACATACTTAAATATTATAGATACAAATAATGATAATATGATACATAATCTGATGATGATAAGCATAACAAATTTTACAGAACTTTAGACTTTAATATAGAAGTAAAAAAAAAAAAAACATATATATATAAAGCGTACCATTACTGAGCCATGTCCAAGCATAAACTGAGGAAAACCATAAACATAAGTAGTATGGGGAGGGGTTCATGTAAAAACCCTGAAGGTTTTCCCCTCTAAGTGTAAATACTACAGCTTATCTTTGTTTTGAAAAAGTTTTACAAAATTATATAATGGAAAAAACAAAATAATATATCCGTATGTACAATAAGGCTCAACATTTTTAACAGAAAATTATAAACACTAGAATCTGAGGTATTTAAAAAATCCATGAGGTATATAATAAAAAATAAAATAAATAAATAACAAAAACAAGAACCAGAGGTGTTATAAACAAAAAGATAAATATACAGTAAATAAATAAAATATACATTACACAAGCAATTTGTACAATAAAGTGATAGAGTTATAATTTAAGGATTATAATTTAAAGATAAAAATGCATAGTATAAAGGTGGCTCTTTTGGTCAGCCGATTTTGATGAAAAAGTTGCTGTAACTACTCGGGCGTATAGTTGTCTTAAATATTAAATTTCAGTTTTAGTGATAGACTTATCACACACAAACCTTTTTCCGGGACTTGGTCATTTGGACTCATGGGCCACTAGAATGTGTATCCGGTGAAAACTCGAATTAAAAAATTTCCACGATCACAATCCTTTTCCTTAGTATTTATTTCATATGAAATTAAAAATCAATAAACCTTATAATCTTTGGAGTTCAATTATTAATTAATTTAACAATCATTTAATGTGTTTTATTAAGTTGGTTTGATTCATTACTAAATATTAGTAACCAGATGATAAAATTTTATAATTCGAGATTTTATGTTACTTTTACTTCCATTTATTAGTCTACTTATAAAATTTTTATATTCAAGTGATTAATAGAATTCACACTCCATATTAAGTAAATGTTTTAATCTTTTTGTTATCTAAGTATGAATAATGATAAATACCACCCAAATTAGATGTTGATTTGCTTTATCAATTATCTTCGTTCTGAAGATATTTCATTGATGTGTGATCCGGGGTTTTATAGCGGGCTTACTCGTTTTTACTAAAATTATTTGAAATAATACATCAAGAATTAAATTTTATAGTGTAATTACCCTGAAAATGTAGTGTTTTATTACTCTGTTAGTTAATCGTACAATGAAGTTGAATTACGGAAGGAATTGTAAAAATCTGGTGCGGGCTACACACGTCTTTCGCTTACCTCTACTGTAAAAATCAATTTAAAAACTATTAAACATTCTTCAATTTATTAATTAATAATAACAAGATGATATGGTTAATCTTTTGGAATAAACAAAATTAATTTAATAAAAGTAGTTTGGAGGAAGAAAATATATCTGCATTTAAGCCCTGTCAGACTATTTCAATCAGAATGAATCCTACATGATATTAAAGCCCATTATATTACATCAATGTAGCGAGTTTAATCGAAATCGTTTGAGCCGTTTTTTAGAAAATTGTAAAATGGTGCAAAATTCATTGTATTAAGTGGCTCTCTGGTTAGCTGATTTTTATGAAAAGGTTGCTGTTAGACCTAGGGCGTATTGTTATTTTAAATATAAAATTCCAGTTTCCTACGACTTTTCGTTTTTGCGCTAGACAAACCATACACACAGACTTTTTTTCGGGAATTGGTCATTTGGACTCAGGGGATCCTAAAACGTTTATTACCGTGGAAAACTGGAATTGGAAAATTTTTACGATCGCAATACTTTCTTCATACCATATATTTCATATATAGGTGAGCGAAAGTAAAAATCCTAATTATTTAAACTTCTCTAAAATATACAATTTATGCATGAAAAAAACAGAATAGTGTAATTTAGCCCAGATGGGATAAAAATTTTCGTTTTCTACAATATTAAATTTTAAAATATTATTCAAGAGATCTTAACGCGGACATATGTTCGATGTTAAAGATTTTACAAACAAGATCATTAACCTAATGAGAAGAAAGTATAAAATAAAAACAAATATTTACATAATTTGCTCATATAAATTTATAATATGTATATTAAGTCTAGGCTGAATTTGGCAATTCCAATACCAATTTCGATATATGTAATATGTCTTTATAAATCGAATCGGACAGTAGGAGCCCTAAATTTTGCCTTTTCAGGTTTAATTTGGAAAGGGATCTTTAACGTGTACCCGACATCGCACAGGCTCGGGACTAACAGTTAAAGTACTACAACTATTATAAATTTTTACTCGTACCAATAATTGAGAGTTATTCTAATTTAATAAGCCTGTTTGGATTTTTACTTTCACTTACTATATATAGTAGTAAGGAAAGAATAGCGATCGTGAAAATTTTCGAATTCCAGTTTTCAACGGAAATATACGTTTTAGGGTCCCCTGAGTCCAAATAACCAAGTCCCACAAAAAGGTCTGTGTGTGTGTGTGTGTCCGTGTGTGGTAACTTGCGGGCGGAAACGAAAAGTCTTATGAAACTGAAATTTCATATTTAAGACAAATATACGCCCGAAACGTTACAAAATCTATTTCATCAAAATGAGCTTACCAGAAGAGCCACTTTATACCATGCATTTTGCACCTTTTTTCGATTTTCTGGAAAACGGTTCCGACGATTTTAATTAAACTCCCTATATCGATGTAAAATTTAATGGACTTTGATATCATTTAGGTTTAATTCGGATTAAAATGGTCTGACAGGGCTTAAATGCCGATATTTTAAATTTCCTTCCTCTAAAGGAACATTAATTTTGTTGATTCTATAAAAATAACTATATTATCTTGTTACCACTGCTGAAAAACAGGTAACTATATAAATTGAATGAAATCGATACCCAACTAAAGGAGAAAACGGAAACAATATTGTTGTTTGTTGATCGTTACCTCAGTAAAATAAAGCTAAAATTCAAGATTTGTGGGAATCGATTGGGACATAACTGTAAATCGTTTTAAAATTTTGGAATCGAAAAACCTGGAATTTTGTTCACCTATAACTGGAAAACGGAGCCTCCTACAGAAAATATTTTTCTTTCCAAAAGTCACCTCACGTTAGTCATTGAAATTGGTTCTGTGATATTGCCGCAATTATGAGAAATAGACAAATTTATCCATCTTTGTGGCCTCTAAGAAACAGCTGTAACTTTGAAACAACTATCAATTACAAAAAAGTCATATAATGAAAGTTGTAGAGCATCTAAGTTCAAGACCAATAGTCTCGAAAAATATGTTTGTATCATTTTTCATCTACACGCTTCGCCTAGCGAGAAACATTTGCCTGATCAAAAAAAAAAAAAAAAATCTGCCTTTGCTGTCCTGGGAATAACGATATTTCCTACATTGACCACTATATCATAACTAACCCGAATGGAACCTTGTCTATATATGGGTTTGTTATGCCACTTTTAATAGCACGTCTTTGTATTCAATTTAATATTCCACTTAGGCCTGAAAGTACTACTTCGATACGTTGCAATCAACATATTCTCTAATATTCTTTATTTCGTTTTAAATGATAATATTATTTATTGGAAGGAATTAGTCCGGGTGGCGGTCATTAAATGAAATAACTAAATAGTTTCAACTATTTATTGTT
This sequence comes from Piezodorus guildinii, assembly GCA_023052935.1. Taxonomy (NCBI): domain Eukaryota; kingdom Metazoa; phylum Arthropoda; class Insecta; order Hemiptera; family Pentatomidae; genus Piezodorus; species Piezodorus guildinii. The sequence goes on along the minus strand of CM041297.1, from coordinate 46,874,866 downwards.
TGCCAACGTTTCGACCCCCTTTGTGGGTCATCATCAGGGCTAAACAGATACAAAAGAATACAATTTCAATGACATTACATACAATATTATATAACCTACTGAGCTAGAGAACGTCGGTTTTAAAATGTAACAGAAGAACTATATATGTAAAATAACTTAATTAAAATACAATGACTATAGTATAATAAAGAAAGTGTTATACAGAAAAAAAAAATAATAAAAATTTCTACTAAACAAAATTTACACAAGTATCAATAATTTACATGAAATATGAAACAAAAATATGAAGTAGAGTGGAGATACGTACCGCATGGTGGGAAAATGGAAACTAGGTGCTGTTTGGTAGATGGGGGGTAGGTAGGATGGAAAATACGTAGGAAAAAAAGTAGAATGGAAAGTACGTACCGATTTATGGACAGGGTCTGGCAACAATGACTAAAACAATAAATAGTTGAAACTATTTAGTTGTTTCATTTAATGACCGCCACCCTGACTAATTCTTTCCAATAATTCTCAACCGGCAACTAATTACATCCAAAATAATATTATTTATATTTATATTTTAAAAAAATAGGAGAAAGTGTAGGCTGGGTAAATAGATATAGGTTTTTTGCATCATTTTATATTTATGTTTGGTAGGTACCTGCAATTAAACTGCAGTAACATTGATTGCGCATACATTTTGTCTTAAATTCTGATAAAGATCGGTGTAAGCCCTGTTATGATTTTTCAAAATATCTAAATATTTCTCAAATGCTTAGAGCAACTTTAAAGTTCCAACTCCTTATATTTATTATGGTTATCGGAGCAGATGTGCTTTATGGGATATGGGATTACGGAGATGTGCGCTGGCCCAGACTTGTCTGTCACTTTCTCTTCCGCACTGGTCCAAGACTCCGTTCCGGTTTAGATATGGATGCATACGGACCGACACATACATATTTCATGTGCATCTTTTAGGTTTTATGTCGCATGTTTTATTCCTCTCCGATGAAAGTATATTTAGAGGAGAATTAAAGCGTTTCGTAAGTTGTCATGTAATGGCCTCGATGTTAATGGCAGTTTTTAAATTCGTGCGATTTTCTTTCATCTGGAATTATTTTTTCGGTTTTTTACTTGTTTGTTACATCATAAGAAAGAGAATTGAGACGTTGATTTCCAAAAGGTACTAAAGGACATTTTTTTCCAAATTGACATATTTGTATGTTAATGTTTTACTGTAATCTAAATCCGTCATCAGATTTTATCTAAAAAAAATTAGAAATCCTTTAAAAACGTATTTGAAAATTCCATTTCATTCCAAAAGGTAATAAATCCGCATTTTATTCCAAAAGGTACTAAAAACATTTCCTTCCAAAACGTTCTATATCCTCTGAAAGCAGATATAACTTTTTCTTTCATTTCCTTCCAAAAGGTACTATATTTCCTACTATACGGCAGAAGCACTTAACCCCGTAATATATCACCATTAATTTATTGTTTTCTTCTTTTTGTGCATTTTTATTGGTTCATTTAGTACGTATTGAATCTCTGCTATTATTTTGAACAATAGTTTTAACCTAATAATCAGTTTTTAGGCTGTTTTAAACAACTTAATTGCCTCGCTTCGGTTCTCATAGATTCCCAATTAAGTTTTTTCATAGTATTTCTTCTTGCTGCCTCATATATTTGATATAAAAATCTTAAGAAACTCACATTTTAATAGAATAATGGTATTTTATCCAGAAAATAGTTGTAATTAGAATTCCCTGTCCTTGCTAAATATGAGAAGAAAAACCATGCCTGATCTAACCTATTAGATTTTTTTTTTTAATACACGTTATTTACTTATCACTCTTTATAGTTAAATATTGTTTACTCGTGGTTAATAATGTAAATACATTTGTTAAATTCAAAAAAAGAATAACTAAAAGTTCAAAACATATTTCATAATTACATACTTTCTTATCATAGTGCCAAAAATAAATGAATTCGAATTAGCTTTCTTTAGAATAGACAATAAAATCTAATTAACCAACTAGGAAATATGAGTGATAACAGGGAAATATACATAACTTAGTAATTAACATTATAAATACGTTAGTTGTGAGTAATGCTGTATTAGGAAGGTTATGATGACTGTTATTCGACATTATATTCTTCCAAAAAGTACTATATCCCTTTTAATTCGTTCAGAAAAGTACTATATCCTCGTTTCATTCCAAAAAGTACTATATCCATATTATATTGTTAAAAAAATCATGGGAAAAGTGCAATAATTTAAAAAAATAAGTTGGTAACACGCTTAAAAATCAACTTTGGATTATTATAAAAATAAAAATAAAAAAAAGAATCACGTAAATTGGTCCAATAATAAATAAATGACAGATTTTTGCGTTTTCTGTAAAATTGTTTTAAGTGGATATAGTACCTCTTGGAAATCAACGTCTCAATTGAAGTTTCTAGATTATATTCCGTAGGGTACGCTTGCAATTCAGAATCTCTTAATTGCTGGGACTTTTAATGGAAAGAGTCTGAAAGAAGGGTTTAGAAAGCTTGATGCAACTAGTTTTTTTTTTAGTTGTTTCATTGTATACAGTAGAGAAATTCCCTAACTGACGAGTTTGAAGTGAAGAGCTGTATTCTTAGCTCATACTCAAGGTTCGAACTCTAATGATTTGTTGTAACTTAAACTATAATAAACTGATATTCTTGGATTCTTAAATTTACATAATTCATGTCATGATAAATAATACTTATTTATAATTTATAAATAACATACATATTTATAAATTAGGCTTCACAGTCGGAATATTATAAACTCTAAAATTCAGTGGTTTATTATTTCCAAATCAGTATGTCAAAATTATAAAGTATTTCTATTCCATACAAGAATTCTCATCTTTAAAAATAGGATCAGTTGCGCTTAGGAGGAAATATAATTTTCGAAATTATCAAAAAATATAGAACCACTAAACAATGTTTAGAAGATAATTAAAAAATCAAGAGTATTGATTTGAAAACTCAATATCTCAGCTAATACACTCCGGCTACAATGGTTGGTTTTTTTAATTTAATTTTTGTATCAGAAAATTCGATGTGGATTTTCTCTAACCTTAAATTTTAAAGAAAGGTTTATAGTATGTTCTATTTGTCTATTTTTAAAAATTATAAATCATAAAACAGTGATATTTACTGTGATTTCTCAGATCGCGAAGGGTGCGGACTGTCGCGCGTTATGCCGCTCAGCCACTCCGCCTCCTTGGGTTCAATACATGTAGAGATTCGCACTCTTTCACGGCCAACGGTCGTGCAAGGAGTTAATTTCGTCTAGGTCATGCTTAGCCACCAGTTTTTTGGTAACTCTTTTAATAAAGGATGGTTTTGCCTCGCTTAAATAAATAAGTAATTCTGCCACTGCCTGAACCAGGAACCCGAATAACAATACCAGAAATACCCTCCTGAGGCACATCCAGCCTCTGTCAAGGGTTACATTTAATTTTGATAAAACCTGGGAATTGAGCGTGGTTTCGGCCTAATCACTTTCTTGCGCAGTATTAGGTTCGGAAACAGTAGGATCTTTCCGAAGTAGGGAGTAAACTGAGGCCTTGGTGACTAAGATTTGAGGAGTAGTCGTCTTACCCAATCATAAGTCAAATCGCGCCGGTTAGAAGCCTGTCGGATGTGTTGAAATTTATTTTGTATTGTTTTTGTTTAATGAATCCCGACCTTCCCGCACTGGTTAGAACAGGTTGGCCTGTAGGATAACCTATCCTGTTCGCATGATGTGAAGTAAGAAGGAGCGTTAAAAGTTTTCAAAAAATCATTGAAAATGTAGTAGTACAGTAATTTTTTGTTTACAAATTTTTGACTTTATGTAGTTTTTTGATCAATTCACTTCTTTGGGCCGTGTTTATGGTCCTTGACGATGTGCTTACCTCTTCACAGTTGTAACTGAAGAGGGCTTATTTCGTTTTGCTGTGACGCATTTGAAGAATAATTACCTATTATGCAAAGACCTAGTATCGCAGAGTAACTTTAATGTGCTCTTAACATGTTACATTAACATTTACAAGACGCATTGTTGCAATCGTAACTGTTGGCAATCACCTCCGCTATCACTGCCTCCAGTATATTGCTTCCTCGTCTTTCCTAATACCGCCACAGAGACTAATTTATCCTTAATGAGTTGCATAATAGCATACAGATGCAGGGCCGATCTCGGAGGCTGTGGCGGGCAGATAGGGATCCAGTGGGCAGTGGCAGATAGCAGAACGGCAATAAACTCTAGGATGGCCGGAAGCGGCGCTTTCCCATCCATTCACTTTCTCCCAAGCCGTGGGGGGAGGGTAGGGGGCTAGTTCTACATAGTTTTATAGATCTATCAATTATGGTCAGCTTAGGCATCCAACTGTAATTGCCATTCGTTTCGTATCGGTGGGATCCATCTCCATGGGTGGAAATGTTATATAGCCTTGTAACTTGTCCAACGTTAAGGATTGCATTATACTACGGACTTATGGATATTGGACACGAGGAATCAATTTCTTACAACTCATGTATCATATCAAATATGATTTTTATTGAATTAGATGGTGAATAGCACCGATATAAACGTAGTTTATAAAAATAACTAATTCATGTTCACCTCCCAAGTCGTAGGGCTTTTGGTATATGATGATAGCTAAAACGTTGCTTATTTATATTGGGTTTTAAAATAAGTTTAGCGTTTCAATATTTCATTACAATCCTCTCTGTGTTTACATATCCTAAAAAAGAATTATTTAAGGTACTTTTATGCATCGATATCAGCCGAGATTTCTTTAATCATTAAGTTGTATTTCGCTTGCTCAAAATGGAAGAGAAAAAAATATTCGTTTTCATCATTTAATAATTTTATTTATTCCCGAAAAGGAAAATCCGCTAAATTTGCAGTCTGTATGGCGATGATGCCTTACGAGAAAGCAACCTATGTGGTTTGATTAATCGGTTCAGAAACGGAAATTTTGACTTAAAAGACGCAAAGCGCTTGGTTCGTCCTTCAACTGTTGATGATGAACAAATTCAAAAAATTACCTGAAAGATGACAACACGTAATAGATCAAAACGGGTTATATATTATTAATTAAATATATTTACAAGAATCTGAAGTTTTTATTGAAATCGCAAGAAAAAGACGCTACGAACTTTTTTTACAACCCAATCTATACTAATATTATAAAGCTGAAGAGTTTGTTTGTTTGAACGTGCTAATCTTAAAAACTACTGGTTCGAATTGAAAAATTCTTTTTGTGTTGGATAGTACATTTATCGAGGAAGGCTATAGGCTATATAATATCACGCTGCAACCAATAGAAGTGAAGAACCAGGGAAAAATCTGGGAACAAACAGGAAAGATTTGGGAGAAAAAAAAACCTCGCATCCCAATGATTCCAAATGATTTACCTTTTATTTTTAAATAATTCAGTTTCCCGTTAATTTATATTTTTCCGTACCAATTAATCACAGAGGTAAACATTTAAACACGTAGGAATAGATTTACGTCAAGATCGGGCTGCGGAGAAAATCAGTATGTTCTTCTGCCACAAGAAAATAAAACTAAAAATGTCATTTACGCGGAAGTACTTTCAAATATATTCTTTTAAAAACTTCTTAATAGCAATCATAATAACAGAAATTGATGCAGACGAAGTCGCTTTAGAATATATCAAAGAAAAGGTGACATTTACTAAGAAGGTTTAAATTTGGGTGATAAAATTCCGGTTCTGGGAAACGGCGATGATTTGGTACTGCTAGGGAAAGACACGGAATCTATACAACTAAATACAAGTGCGTTAATAAAAACCGGTAAAGAAATAGGACTCGAAATAAATACCGAAAAGACAAAATATATGATTTGTAGCAGAGACGGTGGCGATCATAGTGATATATTAGGTACAGAAATTTAAGTATCTAGGCTCAATGATAACGAGAAAAAAATAAATCCAGGATTAAATAAAGTCCTGGTTAAAGGCAGAAAATGCGTGTTATAATTCAATTGCGAAATTACTTAGCTTCTGTCTAAAAACTTAAAGGTTAGAATTTATAAAACAATCATTCTTCCGACAGTGAAACGTGGCCGCTTACTTGGAAGGACGGACAACGGCTAAAGATTTTAGAAAATAAGGTACTACAGGTAAAATATTTGGTCCGAAGAGAGATGAGGCTACTGGGGAATATAGAAGGAATTGTTATTTATTTTTTAGAAATTATTTCAATTGTCAATTGTCTTTTGTCAATTATTTCAAGAACATAATTTCTGAATTCTAAAGAAATAGGAGTGATTCAGGTGTAAGGTTTTACCGACGAATATCATTAATTCATATTTAGGTTGTCAACGGTTTGTGACGATTATTTTTACGTATTAAGTGATTATGTGTAGAACCACTTCTACTTGTTTGCTATTGTAAATTTGACAGGAAGAAGTCAAGATCGGGCTTTAAATGCTAACAAAGAGTAGCTGATAGTTAATATTTATTATAGCCAATCTTACCATAAACGCACATAAATTAATACGAAATGCAATATTCGCGAGCAAAGCTGCGTGTCATAGCTAGTATCGTGTATATTTTACTTTCACTTATCTATATATGAAATATTTTTCGAGGTTAATAAAATTTACCCATTATTAATAGTAGGGATATAAATATATAATCCAACCATAAACTCAAAATATCTCCACGAATCCCAACATATCACTCAGAGTTTATGCTTAGACATGGCTCAGTAATGCCCTGATGATGGCTAACGTTGGCAAAATTAAAAAATTTCAAAAAATGACTGATTCCTGATTATTCCACCTATAATTATAAATTATTATCTACATCAATAACTAAAGTTTATGCTGTAACAACACACTGATTTATCTTCTACATCTTTGTATATTAGATAAACTTATTTCTTAAATCTTTTGGTTTTCATCAGTGTATTATATATTTATATCCCTACTATTAATAATGGGTAAATATTATTAACCTCGAAAAATATTTCATATATAGATACTGGGCATGGCTCAGTAATGCCCTGATGAGGGCTCACAAGTTTGAGCCGAAACGTTGGCAAAATTAAAAATTTTTAAAAAATGACTGATTCCTGATTATTCCACCTATAATAGTTTCTACAGTCGACTATACATCCTCAATATAATTTCTAATTAACCATTTTTTTTTTTAATTTTGTTTAATTCTTCCTGTAGTAGCTTTTAATAATAAATCTAAATAAATCTCTTTATTTGTTTTCGGGCTAGCCCATACAAATGGAGTTGAGTTGTACAAAACAGTTAAACATAAATCAAAGAAATCTATTACAACTATACTAACTATAATCTATAACAAAATACGCTTCAAAAACAAATACATAATAAAAGACAAAATAAATTGTAACTGTATAAATATTAAACAAATAAATCAATCATAAATAGTTTAACAAATTCAATTATTGTTATTTTAGTAATGTGCTTAAATTATTCTTGAATAGACAGATACAAATTTCTTAGCTTTAAACACTCTGTTACATAATAAAATGTAGTAGCTTTTATAAATCGATTAATCATATTAGCAGACTGAGTTGTCCTACAGGATATAACCACTAGTAGATTCTACTGTTGTTGTTTTTTTTATTATATTTAAAAAAGTTACTTTTGCTGTATAAGTTGATAATTGTTTTTAAAAGTATCTGTAAAAGACTGAATTTATGCCTATTGACAAATAATATAAAATTGGAATCGAGTTATCGCTGTTGGGATCTCGAAATCAGCTTCACTGCATTTTCTCCATCTTTCCATTTGAAATGATCACTGGTGGTGACTACCTTGAAAAATGCTCTTATAAAACTAAAAAAAAAAATGCTATCTTCATATTAAGTCAACTTTTTATTCGCCTGTTCCTGAACCACTTGTATAGTTGTGAAAAAACTGTAATTTCCCGACCTTCGTTTCGTTTGTTCTTATAGACAAGACATCTCGTTTCCATTTCTTGGTTGGGTCCGCGGTTTTGACCGATGTCAATTTTAGAACTATTTGGCATAAAATATTTTAGACCATTTTAATACGAATCAATGAAACTTCATTCATTAAAGAGGCAACATAATTTCTACACATTTTCGAAATTTACCTTCAATGTCCAAAAACGTTGAGTACTTAATGCTTTAGTTCTAATTTATTTATATATATTTTAATGCAGTGGACGAGTTTCATTTACATATAATACAATCAGTATTCTTTAATCAATGAATTTTTTGCTATGATTGAAAAAAATAAATAACTTAAATATGCCCAAATCTTCAGTGATTTTATTCGTAAACAAATATATAGAACAACCAGTATCTCAGAAGATAGATCAGTTTCCAAAAAAAAACACATATTTATATGATAGTAATTAAATGTTTTCTTAATCAATGCTTTTTTGATAATGATTGGATACAATTTTGATAACGACTGTCACTTAGCTTCGTATAAATCAGAAAGAAACCTACATGATATTAAAACCCGTTAAATTTTACACCGATTTACTGAGTTTAATCATAAGCGTTAGAGCAATTTTGAGAAAATCCTGAAAAAGTCACATGGTATAAGTGGCTCTTCTGATTCACCGATTTTTACGAAAAAGTTGCTGTAACATCTCGGTGGTATAGTTGTCTTAAATATGAAATTCCAATTCGTACGACGTTTCGTTTTATTGCTTTTTTTACACACAGACCTTTTTACCGCACTAAGTCATTTGGACTGAGAAGACCCTAAAACGTGTATTTCCGGTAAAAACTCTAATTCAAACATATTCACGATCGCAATACTTTACTTCACTATATATTTCATATATAGGTAAGCAAAAGTAAAAATTATTTATCGCTGAATTTAGTTCTTGTGTATGAGTTCTTTGCTTTTTAAAGAGTATACTTTAAATATTATTTTAAAATACAAAACATATATTAGGTAATACTGAGAGGCGCATTCTACCTGGTGAAGGTAAGCCTAGAGATAGTAAAAATATTTCTCTAGATAAACATCTCGGGCTATTACGTGCCTCTCTTCCTTTAGAGAATAATTATTTTATTATTAGACGATTCTTCTATATATTATAATATATATCGGTATATATACACATATATGTGTATACACATATACGAGTATATATACCTATAAAATTCCATCAAACCGTCAAAAACCTTGGAGTAACCCTCGACCAATCTCTTTCCCGGAAAAATCACGTTTCCGAAATTTCTCGACGCACAATTTCCATCTTAAAACTGCTAAATCACCATCGTCACCTTCTTCCATTAGAAACCCGCCGGCTTTTGTTTGCTCACTAATAATCCCCCACTTTGACTACTGTTGCGCGGTGTATGGGGGTGTATCTGGGGATCTTAAAGCTAAACTAAAACGATTATTTAACTGTCTGGTACGTTTCATCTTTGGGATATCCCGGGACACCTCTGTAACCGGATTCTACGAGGAGTTAAAGTGGCTTTACCTATCATACCGTTCTAAGTATTGCACTTCCTGGCATCCTTCTCTCTCCAAGTTCTCCGATCCATTTTATTTTGTATATTAAAGATTTATGAATTTTATTTTATGCATAATTTATTTTGCAATGTATATATATGAACATATTTTCATTTTTTTATTCTCGTCTAATTTGTTTTGTTTGTTTTTTCTAAATTATTATAAGACGCTACCTATGAATTTATAACAATTATTCATTTTCTATGTCATTTTTGTTGCTTTTTATTTATTTATTTATTTATTTATTTTACTCTTAGACATTGCAGCTCTAATTTAATTTGTCTGTAACATTATTCCGAAGGGACTTGTCCCAGAATAAATAAAGAATTTATTATTATTATTATTATTATTATTATTATTATTATATATATATATATATATTTATTTATTTACTGTTCTCAATCAGTTTCGCTTAAAAACTTGTTCATTTAGTATGGGAACTAATTTACTGCAACAAAGATTTTTTTTTAATTTATCAGAGGATCGGTGGGCCCCAAGAGATTCTACCTACCTTTTCTTGGTGCCTCAACAGCTGAAGTAATGGAATAATTAATTATTCTGACGCATTCGAATTTGAACCTTGGACCCGAGAACAGTAGTCTAGTGAACTACTCGCACTAATGTAGAGACATTCTAATTTTTTAAAATGAAATAAATAAAAAAAAACTTAGCATGACTATATCGACATCTTTACAGCCACCCATTTTACTGATAACACTAATGGTGGAATATCGTGTTCTTATCGATAAGTTCATCTTTGTGGATGCGGTTCTTTTTCTTTCTTTTTTGGCACGGAGAGAGAAAAAAACAGAAACCCGTAAACCCAGGAACTGGGGACAACACCCAAAATGGTTGAAGACGCCAACACAGAAATTCTAGACATATTTTGGCATCACTCTCAGTCTGTTATTTTGAACTTGAACATTTATCATTCAGTTTGTTTATTTATTTGTGTTGTTATATTATTGCTTTATAAATACAGGAACATTCAATAAAATAATTAATAGATATAAACATATTTTTCATATCAAAGGTTGAAATAAATTTTTTGATTTGAAGAATTTTTTTTTTCATTATTTGCGTGTAACGCTTGCCATCCAAGACTTTCGCAATAAACTTTTATTGTTAAACAAACTCATGATTTTTTTTTTAAAGTCTTAGTGATGTGGATACATAATATTCAACTATTCATTATTCTCTTTAGATTTCAGAAATATATTTTTAACCTTTGATACTCCATTGCTACATTTAAAACATGATGTTTGTTATTTTTTATCATATAGATATTTTTCATATTTGGGCTTTTTAAAACTCCCTAATTTCATTTTTTTTTAAATCGACTTGTTTGTAATGAGGAATAATTAAATTATTAAAAATATAAGGACAGCAAATATAATTAGAGAGAAATTCTCGTATAAGAAAATAATTACCTCCAAAAAAAAAAAAAAAATTATGAATTTCTGTCTATTAATGGACAAAGTAATATGTAAAACGTCATGTAGTTCAAATATTGAAATGAAATATGAAGCGAATTTCCATTCTGAAATATGAAGAATTAAATCCAAGCTTTCGTTTTTGTAAGACATTTATTAGACCTACAATGCTAAATTTATTATAAATCTTTTTTTTTTTTTCAAAACGTGATAAGAGACGTGTTAATCAAGCTCTAATCAGGAATTAATTTATTGGGGTTTAGAAATAATTATTAGTTTTTTTAATTGTTGACGTGCAGGGTGGCCGAGTGTTTAGAGTGTCCAGCAACCTCACGTCTTGGAAAATTAAATTTGCAATGATAACGAGTTCGGTTATCAATGCGTCTCTTGACTAAGCAGTAATCCTCTGGCCCGAGAAAGACTACGCCGAGGTGGAGTGAACAAAAAAAAGCTTATTTAAATTGAATATGGAATGACTTAAAATACGGTTATTAATTCCCCCATTCACTCATACATAGCCTTTTAAAATCTGGTGCGGGCAACACAACACTTTCACTTACCTCAGTTTTTCGAATCGATTAAAGAATTTTCAAATACAATAAGAGATAAAAATTATTGAAACCGTAAAAGAATTAATAAACGGAATTTCTATAGAAACATGTGTTTTTATTAAAAAATCTATTATATTATTATCTAAAATAATCAGTTAGTTTTATCGGCTTTTCATCACTCTTTATTAACTTCTACGAGCTTGTGTATAAGATAATATTTTTTCTAAAATCTTTGGCTTTCCAGCGGTATATAAAACATGTATATGACTCTTATGTTCAAAAACAAAAAATTGCATTAAAAAAATATTTTTTCATTTTTCTCCTTTATTTGTTTATCAAATCCGCTCAACTTGCATATTTAGCTGTTAATTACGAATGCTAACAAGACAATATAGTTACTTTTATAGCATCTACAGAGTTAAAGGTACTTTAGATGAAGAAAATTTAAAATATCAGCATTGAAGCCCTGTCATACTATTTCAATCAGAATGAAACCTACATGATACTAAAGCCCATTGAATTTTACACCGATATAGGGAGTTAAATCAAAATCGTTAGAGCAGTTTTTTAGAAAATCGTAAAAAGGTGCAAAATGCATGGTATAAAGTACATCTTCCAGTCAGCTGATTTTGATGAAAAAGATTTTGTAACATCTCGGGTATTAAATATGAAATTTCAGTTTTATAGGACTTGTCGTTTTCGCCCGGGAGTTACCACACACACAGACCTTTTTTTCGGGACTTGGTTATTTGGACTCAGGTGACCCTAAAACGTGTATTTCCGTTGAAAACTGGAATTCGAAAATTTTCAAGATCGCAATACTTTCCCTTACTATATATAGTAAGTGAAAATAAATAGCAAATGATATGTGTTATATATCTTAGAGATTAGGTACTCCATTTGCTATTTATTTTCACTTACTATATATAGTAAGGGAAAGTATTGCGATCTTGAAAATTTTCGAATTCCAGTTTTCAACGGAAATACATGTTTTAGGGTCACCTGAGTCCAAATAACCAAGTCCCGAAAAAAGGTCTGTGTGTGTGTTTTTATAAAATGACAAGATTATTTATCAATTAAATTTTATTGTAATTGAATATGTATTGTAGACTTCCATATTTATTGGTCTACATGAACAAAACATTTTTAAAAATCCTATTTATTTGTTGTTGTTTTCTTTTTACTTCAGCTGATCATCTAAATTGTTGTATTTGAATCTAAGATTTTAACTTTTTTTTAACCCATTTTTTTTATTTTACTTATTAAATCTTTTCCATCAATCTATACTTCGACCAACGTTACATCAGCTTCGTAGCGCATCTGCTGGAATGGATTCCATCTGATTTCTTTTAGTTTCTAATTAGTCCGTCTGAAGGTTTTAATCTTTCTTCATCTGAACGAATCACTCCTCTCTGTGAGAAATAAAACTCGACTAATAATATTCTTGTATTTTCTGATGCTGGAGAAGTTTACCTCTGAGCTCAGCGGTAATGTCGATTTGAAGGCGGTTAAATGATATGAATGGTATATGACCTCTATTATTAGTTTTCCATTTTCCCGGTTGCCCTTTAAGACGTTTCCTGACGGCAGCGCGAAGGAATCTCTTCGATACCTCTAATTAGCACCAAAGAGTATTTTCTAAAGGTAAAGGCGTGGCTTATCGGCTAGAAAGCGAAAACTAGAAGTGGAAACTGTGGCCGACTGACCTTAGTCGAGTAGGTTTGTCAAAGAGCCTGGCTCTATGGACTTCATCATTGTGTGTATATATATATATATACATACATACAACAAATTTATTGATATTTATAACTATATTAAAATACATCAAGTAAATTGATGGACAATAGTGAATTGACATGAATTTACACGGAGAGACACTACCTAATGGCAGCACTCTAATAATATTCTAAACTAGAAGGTCTCGGGGCCATTTTATTTTCAAAGGCCTCGGAGGATTATCAGGAATTGAAGAGGATAATATGACAGAAACTAGTCGGTTGGAGTGGGAATTGAGTTTTTCATGGAATGGATTGACTCCTAGTTCGAGCTAATTCAGTAACTTTTGTAACATTAAGGTCTTTATGGATGAGTTCATCTATCTATATTTATAAAAGAAAGTCCCATTTCACTCTATTTTCGGGTCATCGCAGTTTTTCAAAAACGAGTATGGTTGTGAAGTTGAAGGTACGTCATACCGTCTAGATGTGCAATAAGGCTGGGTTTGGGAAAATTCGTCCTCTAAGTGTTGGAAGTTTTTTTTTTTTTTTTTTTTTTCTAACAATTAAGTTGGTTTTGGAATAACTCAAAAACTTGAAAGTACTCATTTTAATGATAATTGAATTTCTAACTATCTAGAAGCAAAATCTGTTCAGTAATAGCATAGATACTAAAATACTTAGTATAGGATTAAGTTTAAACTTCAAGACACCGGGCGGACGGAAACAGAGCGGGAAAATTTAAAACTTGTTACAAACTGTAAGCTTTATTTCATTTTTTAGAAGCCTGTATGTCTGAGATGATACAGCAACGTTATCCACGAAATCGGTACCATAAGAGCCACTTTATGCCAAATATATTGCATCTTTTTAACGGTTTTCATTCTGACAAGGCTTAAATGCCTAATTTTTGTTTATTATAATTCTGTAAATTCCTAAAAAATAACCATATCACGATGATAAAAGTCGAATAAATATATAAGTTGAAATTAACAATAGATTTTTTAAATTCATGTGCAAATAGTAAGTATGACCAAATAAGGGAAATTGTTAGTTATTGTATAGTCGATTTAACTTATGAAGCTCAGAAACATGGAACCCTAAAACATTTTGTTATTTAAATTAACTATGTTTGCATTTCTTATTATTTTTCTTCTTTTATTTTTTCATTTTTTAATTGTTTTCCCTCTCGTACTGTACTTTAGTAGATTAATTTAAATTATAATTATTTGTACTCCTATGTAAAGTGCATAAGAGCCCAGCCCGACTTGAAACCAAACTTGTATGTATTGTCAATACTCTGTTTTTTTACATATATACATATACATTATTACATAGACATATATATTGTTAATAAACATTTCATTCATTCATAATAAGTTATACGAAATTGCTAACCTACAAAAGGAGAAAATGGCAAAAATAATTTGTATGTATTATATATATATATATATATATATATATATATATATATATACTTTTTTTTTTTTGTTTGAGCATAAGGACAGTGATATAGATGTATAATATATCGTTCGAAAGCTAAAGATTTGAGAATTTTTTTTAGATTATATCTAAAGTTTTATACGGTAATGAAAAGTGATCAAAAGCGGATAAAACTAACACAATTGTTGTTGTAGCTAATAATTTCTATTGTTAGAAATAATCACCTTTCTTTTCCGCGCACCCGATTTTTTTTTTCACAAATTACTTGCCTTTAATTTAAGTTTACATTATATGTAATATTTCGATGTTTCATATGAATCCGTGGCTTAATTATGACCATTAGCTATTAATATCATGGAATATAAAATCGGAAATAATTAGGTTTGGTGTTGATTGCTAATGACGAGCAGTAGAGGGGTTAGAGTAGGGGACCTAGCTCGACCGCTCAGTAAGTGTCCGACAGGCGCAGTGTACGTTTCGTGTTCATGTCGGGGTAGTTCTGTGCACGATCCGATGTCTTCGGTGTGGAAGATTTGGCCATGAGGGGGTATAGTGTCGTCTATAACTGCCGGAGGCAAGAGACATCTTCCTGCCTCTTCTTCAGGGGTCATCGCAGGCTCAAGAGGTGGGCTTCTGTAGGATCTTGGGTTAGTGAGTCGCCCTAT
The DNA here is from genome assembly GCA_023052935.1 of Piezodorus guildinii. Taxonomy (NCBI): domain Eukaryota; kingdom Metazoa; phylum Arthropoda; class Insecta; order Hemiptera; family Pentatomidae; genus Piezodorus; species Piezodorus guildinii. The sequence continues at coordinate 46,859,542 of CM041297.1, read as the reverse complement.
CAATCATATATCTTATAGTTGATTAAAAACTAATGTGCTTTTTTTGATAAACTATATTGAGGATGTACAATCGACTGTTAAAATTATCGTACGTAGAAATAATCTGGAGTCAGTATTTTTTTTTTTTTTTTTTAATTTTGCCGACGTTTCGGCTCAAACTTGTTGACCATCATCAGGGTATTACTAAGCCGTGTAAAGCATAAACCCGCAGTTATTTTCTAGTTGCCTCTAAAATTAAGGATGTTTGACTCTTTCAAAGTAAATCATCCAACATTACTTTTTGGATATTTTTAACCAGAGAAGTTTCAGCATTTCCAATATTAACAGGGTTTTTAAACATTGTTTTGAATGTTAACACACTATTACATCGCTCAACATCTTAAAGAAAGCAAAACCATGTACATAATTACTTTCGACTCATTTATGATTTACATATGAAACAATTTAATCTAAAATGTGACAAAGATGTTATAAAATTGTATCTGTTAGTATTAACGAATATCCAGCAAATTTAGGATAATATAATAAATAAATAAATGGTAAATTCTATATATATAATTCATAACTAAAATTTAGGGTAAGTTATCGTTAAATCAAGTTCTAAATTTGAAACTGTCAAATCCTGGTACCATGATCCATCATCCTAAGACTTGACAGACACCGTTATAACATTTTAGTCCTGCAAATAACTAATTCTGCTGTAGGTTAGGTTTAATTCAAGCTAGGATTGGTATGCGAAAGCATTTTTTTTTTTTAATATATGAGATTATTTCTTTCAAAACAAGTCGTTCTAAACCTTTCGTTGAATTTTTATGCTATGATTTACAATTATATATATATATATATATATATATATATATATATATATATATATATATTTAAATTTAAGTATAAATTTTATCAAAACTTGATTATTTCGTAAGTACAAGCTAAAATGCTCATATTCTGCATAACTGGATTTATTCGTGGCGTAAAAAATACTTTTTTTTTTTTAATAATACGTTTTATAATACTTATTGTTTTCGAGGTAGACTTACCACATTCAGAACCTTACACCTTTTCCCAAGACTTGGTTATTTGGACTCAAGGGACTCTAAAACGTGTATTTCCATTGAAGAATGAAATTTGAAAATTTTCACAATCGCAATACTTTTCCTTACTATATATTACATATATAAGTAAGTGAAAATAGAAAAAGAAAAAGACGTATTAGTGACAAAAAAGTATTTTTAAAATTCTATACTTGAATTAGGAACCTTAGATTTTGGGGATGAGTAAAGAGAGGGAATAAATCGGTTTCTTCTTAAGCGATTATAATGGTTATAATCATTATTGAAAATAATCAAGAAAGAAAAACTTTAGAAATATAATAAAAATCATAACCGTAATTAATAGAACATTGATTTATTGTGAAATTAAAATCTTTTGTTCCTTGTACGTATTTGTAGTTAAATATTTTATAATTTTTATTTTCATGGTCTAGTTGCATATTCTAATGCATATTGTCGTTTTTTTTTATGGTATATTTCAATGTTTTTATTACATATAAAATTGTGGTGCATGATAAATTCTTAAATACAGTAACTCAATGATTTAAATTGTACCAATTGATATTATTGCTCTGAAATCTTAAATTTAAAACAGCTCTCTGGTATATTTTTCTTTTCTAAGCATTATTACTTATGAGGATAGTCATAAGGAGTCAAATTTGTAATACTTTTTTTTTTTTTTTTTTTTTTTTTTTTTTTTTTTTTTTTTTTTTTTTTTAATGACGTCAATTTACAAAACTTGAAATCTTCTTCTTGTTTATTTTCTCTTTTAAAAAAAGTCACAATAATTTTGTCATTTAAAATTTATATTATTATCAATGCTTTTATATTTATTTATTTTATTATAACTATTCCATGATCAAATGTGTATGCCAGTACGTTTGGGCGCCAGTTTGTATTGGGAAGTCAAGATATTTGACCCTGTGATGTTTGCATATACTAAACTTAGTACTGTAAACAGTCTCATAGACACACCTATATTGGAATAATAGGAGCTATTCACATGCGTTAAATTTATTGAAATGTTTATTACCTTAAACTAGATTCTGTGTAAATGTAAAGGTTGAAAAAAAAAATAATTAAGATAAATGCTTTTTTGAAGTAAGCCATTTAAAATGTAAATATTTTGTCAGGTTTTGAGATATATACTGATATCACTATATCATTAAAACAAAAAATGTATCTTAGATTTCACTTTTTTTTTTAAATCTGGTGCGTGCAACACACGACTTTAACTTACCTCGACTGTTGAAATCAATTTAAGTACTATTAAATTTAAACATTTTAAAGCTAATTTAAACAAAAGGTTTATTCAGTTTCGTTAGAAACTAATGAATCAGATTAAATATTATATCATTATCAAATGTTTACGTATAATTAGTTATCAGTAATAGTTGTATGCCCTATTTGTTACATTACATTCCCTTTAACAAGTTAGTATATAAGATAATATTTTTTCTAAAATATTCAGATTTCCCACGGTATATTATGAATCTATGTTGCTGTATGTTCAAAAAGCCAAAAAATATTTTCGTTCTTTTACCCTTTATTCGGCTATCAAATTCGTTCAAATTTTGTATTTAACCGCTTTTCATCAAAGCTAATAAGACGATGTGGGTAATTCTTCTGAAACTATAAAATTAAAGAAACTATAAAGGAAGAAAATGTTAAATATCGGCATTAAGGCCCTGTTACATTATCTCTATCAGAATGAAACCTACATGATTCTAAAGCCCATTAAATTTTTCATCGATATGAAGAGTTTAATCAAAATCGTTAGAGCCGATTTTTGTGAAAAAGTTGCTGTAACATCTCGGGCGTATAGTTGTTTTGAATATGAAATTTCAGTTTTGTACAACATTTCATTTTCGTTTTAGACTCACCACACGGACACACACACAAACACAGACCTTCTTGCGGGACTTAATTATAACTCAGAGGACGCTAAAACGTGTATTTCCGTTAAAAACTGGAAAATTTTCACGATGACAATACTTTCCCTTAGTATATATTTCATGTATAGGTAATATGGTTGTAATGAAGTAAAAATGGATTTATGATCCCTTTTTAGAGAAAAACTTGTTAGTATATCATAGGTGGAATAATCAGGAGTCAGTCTTTTTATAAATATTTTATTTTGCCGACGTTTCGGCTCAAGCTCATAAGCTTGAAAAAGACTTTTTTTTTTTAATTTTAAAAGGTCATCTTAAATCCCGTCTAAATATATCTGTATCAATATTTTTTCTCATAAGGGGTTATTCTTTATAGTAAAATACAAACTTAAACAAAATATTATTTATTTGAAGACATAAAAACCTAAAATTTTCATAAAAATGAGCCCTTTCGCCCAAACACCGGTTATGTGGTATAGAGGTATTTTTAAAATATATAATATAAAATTGCGTGGTCCTGTGGGTACAGTATTAGTCGAAAAAGAGGGAAAACCTGGCGATAGTGCGTCATCTCTGTATAATCACCTCATTGCACGGCCGTTGACATATAAACAGTACGAATCTATATATTTACTGAGCCCAAGACCCTTCATGGTTTGTAGAGGTCCAAGTCATAAATACTATGTTAATTCAGATTATTAAAAACTATGTGAAATGATCTATAAAGGAAGTTATAAAAACTGAACTCTTCATATTTCTGCATTCCCTATAGTACCATGCAAAACTATGGTCTCATCAGAAACCTGTTTAATCCGATTTTTACATTCTGAATCTAAATTGCTCATGAGGTCCTGAACGTATTTATTTTTTTTCCCCGTCAATTCCAAGATTTATGTCTGTCGATAAATTCACTGATATCTCTCACTGGAAGTTTCCAGAATTATAATCTGGAGAAGACATCTGGTTTAAGTTTTCTAAAAGCAGATGTCTCCTAGTTCTCACTACATTACAAAATGTTTCAAAATTGTAATCTTATCAATTTTAGGAATAGGTTTAGGTGTATTCTAGGAAGCGTCCTGATCTAGTGCATAGAGCACTAGATTACTATTCTTCGGTCCTCGGATCCGAACACCGTGCTGACAGAGTAATTATTTATTCTGTAATTCCAGCCCTGGGTTGGAGAGGCCTTCCTTGGTCGCAACTAGCCTCTATAAAGTTAATTCCTAAATATTGTGGGGAAAAAACCTAACCTGGAAAACTTTATATGTACTGAATTCAAGACCCCTAGTGGGTTGCAGATGTACAGGTTTTTGGTTTATAAAATCTTACGGTATGGCAATACTCCCTTTCAAGCGTTGTCAAAATGATATTTAACCATAATCAGTGGTTCTTAAATATTGTCATTTAGATGTACTTGGAAAATTATTTTAAATAACCTTAATTAAATATATTTGGTATGCCTTAGCTTGTTACAAAAATAACTCTCACATTGCACACATTCATTGAATTTCTTGTGCTATTTGAGAGGAAGTTATTACTTTATTCTATTTCTAAATTTTAGTAAATCTAAGCGTACCATGTTTGGAGGATTGTAGCCGTTTTTTAGAGTCTGCATATAGCATATACTATCTCGGGTTATCTCTAATAATTTATTTAAATCGCGAACACTAAATCGTTAGTACATTATTAATAGAATCATTTAGTCCAACTGTAATTAAAAAAAAAAGTTACTGTTAGTCGGATGCATCTTGAAATTAAGACGATGATTTGGACGATGATAGGTGCTATATTCAATTTAGGAAGTATTCTTTATGAACGAATGTAATTATTTTTGAATAGAAATCTAGAATTCTTTAAATACAAAGAACTAAAACACATGAACGTTCGTTCCTTTCTAGCCCGCTCCACCAGTTTTTGGAATTTTCTCCCAACAAACATTCGTCGAGCAACCTCTCTCTCTACTTTCAAATACCTTTTGTTCCAGTATCTTCTCACTTCCCATAATGACGCTAGCTGACAATAATAATTGTACTGTTAGATGATAGTCAATACTTTTAGTTTTTTACAAGTGTTTACGTAAGTTGAAATAAGTGTACATTTGTTGTTCTTTTTTCTTTTTTTTTTTTTGTGCATTTTCTTTTAGTTTTATCAACAGCGTTAAATATTAGTTAATTATATTGTCACCAAATGTATTCATTTCTTATCATTATTTTTATTTATTTATTTTATTTTTACATCTGTTAAATCTATTTTCTTTTTTTCCTCATTAATTTTGTGTCTTGGCCAGATGTGAATATTTTCCTATATTCAATTTCATGTTATTCTTAGGGGACTTAGTGCCAGAATAAAGTTTTTTCTTCTTCTTCTAAATAATATATTAATAACTTTTCATATTTCTTTTTTTACGTTATGAAAGGAAAAGTTTTAGTATGCTTCGGAACAAAATTAAATATGAACATCGTACCTTTTGGATAGGTAATTTACATTCGCTTTTTAAGGACTTTCATGGTATTAGGTGGAATATATATATATATATATACACATACATACACTCACAGGATATAAGCTCCGCTTTTTCCAAGTTGTGTAACATTCTTAATTTCCCAGTGATCTCATTTCTTCAATATTTTACGCAGTATCTTATTCTTGAAAACCTTAAGTCGTTGTTCATTCTTCAAAATTTTATACCTCGTTTCACATCAATATAGAACCGTCGGAAGAATAATAGTTTTATAAAAAAAACCACGGTGATAATGGAGACTGAAAATATTTTTATTTATTTTCAAATACATATTTATATAATAATATTATATAGTTTTCAATTATATCATTTACTTCATTGGGTACCTGTCAAGGTTACATTAAGGTTAGTATTATCCGTACGTGGCTTTTCTCTTGCTGATTCAGAGATCTTGGCTCCACTATTCGTAGTGAATCAGCAGGGTATCTCATGTAAACTGCACAGCTAGTATCAAGGACTTCTAAAATTTGTATTTTGTGCTCAATATCATATTCACTTCCTTCTCTCATTCTAGTTTTTGTAAAAGCTTCCGATATTTCTAGGGATATTGAATGACTTCAGTTTGTAAACATTTAAGAATGTATTTTACAATATTTTAAACCCATATTCTTGAACAGATGCTTCTTACACTAAAGGGCTATCAATTGTCGCACACATAATTTAAAGCTTCCAGAAAGTTTATTGACATAATCAGTGATTAAAATTAGATGTATTTGCAAAACATATCAATTATTATATTATATAATAACTATCTAACGAAGTATCGATGGATTAAAGGAAAACAGTAAAAACTTTTTCTCCCAACAACATTTTGGAGTCATCATTTGTGTTTTGGTTGTTCTTTATAATATCCTCTTATTATTATTACCTGCGAAATATTATTATAAATTTTAATTATTTGACGAAATGATAATTTATTAATGTCATGGACTAAAGGAATTATTTCCGGTGACTAAATAATAGTGATATAGAGACAGAACAACCACCCCCGACTCCAAAACCTCGGTGTGAGGATATAACGTTCTCTGTTTTCCTGAAGTCCACTGACACTTGTGTATTATTGAACGAGACATTCAACAGACTACTACATAGATTTTTCTATTTTTGAGGATATCAAATATTAACAAACACGTTTGCTAAAAAAATATTTGTAATAAGGAAAAAAAAATCTCACCCGGACGGTTATATAAGAAAAGCTTTAAACCACCACCTTAAAAGCCGTTGGGATGGTTGGTATACATGTTAAATAATGGTGGTATATTTAAGTGTTTAGGACCGATGGGTTAATGTTGTAAGTATGTCGAGGAAATTGTATAATAGAAGATATTGAGCAATGTATGTTTTCTTTATGAATATTTGAATAAAAACATGTCTTGTTTTTTAAAGCTTAATTTTTATTCACTTAATGTATTTTTTTTTATGCTACTGCGATAATCGGACGATGCTACAATGGGAGTCCTAAATTTTGCCTATTTATGTTTAATTAGGGAGCAACGTGGTCTAGTGGATAGAGCACTAGACTACTGTTCTCCGAGTCCTGGGTTCGAATGCCGGCTGTGGCAGAATATTATTTATTCTGTTAATTCATCCGCGGGGCAGGGAGAGGGGGGACCTAGGGTATGGAAATCCTCCTAGGGCAGACCCAGCCTCTATTAAGTGGGTACCAAAAATTGGAACCTGGCGGCTGAGCGTGATCAATGCCTGATCACCTCATTGCACGGGCCGTCGGCCTAGAAACAGTAGGAATATCTATATGTACTGAGCCCAAGGGTTGTAGAGGTACAGGTTTTTTTTTTTTTTTTATTGATAGAAACGTATAACGAGTACCAGACATTGCGCAAACTCGGGACCACCATTTTACGCCCCCTCCAAGGGACGGTTTAACCGAGGAGAAAAACCTAGAGCCATCTGTCGGGTTCAACATTGATTTTTAGTTATTCAATGTTTGCAGATTGAATCCATCTCCTAGAGCCTGGTTATTTTTCTTCATTTCTATATTCTCTACTTGAACATTTCTCATTACTGAGATTCGGTAGTGATATTTCGCATGAAATGTACGCAATACCCTTAAAATCTAAATATGTATCTAATATTTAGCATTTAGAGGATCCTTGTCATTATAATGAAAGCACGAAAGGGTTCGCGAAACCTTTTTTTTGTTGAAAACCACTGGATTAATTCATTAGTCAAATAATATGGTGCACCCACGATGTTTCGTAACATTTAGGGCTGGAATGACAGAATTCACTAAGGGTTTCATAAGTATTTAAGGATAGTTTTGATTGTTTATCATCTAATAACCTTGATAATAGCCCAAATTGTTTGTTTAGTTATTTTACCTTAGATCCTATTTGTGTGTCCATGTCAGTCATTCGTCTAATTAAAGTCCCAAATAGAATACCTCCATTGAAGTACGTTTCGGCATATCGTTGAAGTATAGTTTATGATCATTATATTCATATTTAATTTGAATTTGATTGTTTTATCATCATCCAATTGTGATAAAATATCGATATTAAACCAATAGGTCGTATATTTGTGTTAATATAAAGAAGGCTGTCCAAAGTTATTATGATATTTTAAAATTCAATCTCAATATTGCAGGTGATAAAAATTTACCGTTAATTGAATTTTCGAATGAAAAATTTGGTTTAACGATGTCCAATGATCGTAAATATATTACTACAAAATATGAAACTACGATTGATGCAATTTTTACACGCTATTTACATAAAATTCAAACAGAAATTGTGCGTTTCATACTTCAGTTACCTTTGACACATCTGATCTTATCTAGAATATATTGAGGAAGTATAGTCGGCTGCCGAAATAATCATATGTAGAAATAATCGGGTGTCAGTCGTTTAAGAATAATTTAATTTTGCCGACGTTTCGGCTCTAGCATAAGCCCATAATTATCAAGCATAACCTCACTCATGCCCTGATGATGTCTTACATGCTTGAGCCGAAACGTCGGCAAAATTAAACTTTTTTTAAACGACTTACTCCCAATTATTTCTACCTGTGATATCTAGAATATAATGAAATTGTCGAAAGTACAAATATTGCTGAAATTAATGAGAATAATGATTTGGGAGAGGTTAGTTCAGGATGCAATCAAAAGAACACACAGTTAAGAATAAACTTAATTGTGTGTTCTTTTGAATAGACCCTGATTTCCTTTTTTTTTTTTTTTTTTTTTTTTTTCCATACCCTCTGGTTTTATTATTTTACACATATACAAAATGCGATTTTGATATTTTGCACCCTGAACTAATTTCTCCCGTTCATCCACATAGTCAACCATTCTTACTACTAATGGCCATTACGAGACTAATGAAAAATTGATATATATGTTAATACTAACAGTATATACAAATAATATTAGGTATTATTAACTGTTACCTATTAAAAATTAAGCTGTATTAATACTTTTATGTACTGAGTTTGCAACATATTGTGTATTTTGATTCTTAAAAAGTGATATAAAACCAGTAGAATTATTACTTGAAGTGCTAATAATAGATGTGAAAATCGGACGAATATATTTTAAATTTTTCTCTTCTATCAGCAGTCTGACATTGTTTTTATTTATTACTATATTTATTTTATTTACTTTATTATATGATGCTAACCGATTGAAACGTGGACTGTCTACGGCTACCTCATGTTTTACGTCATTAATTCTTATTGCATAGCCCGGTACTTGGCGATCGAATGTGTTTAAAATTGTTTCCCCTTGATTTGGATATCGATTCAAATTTTCCCTCTAGTGAATTTGAATAACAATTGCACTTGGTTATATTTAACCGTCCTTCTTGCCCGATGCCAAACTCAGGTCCCATTGTGCGAACGCCCGTATATTCGAATTACTTTGTATTCAAACATGCCAACTCTAGCGGCTAAGAAAAAATAGCTTTATAGTTTTCAAGTATAAATAGGCCTACAAGTCATCTATTTATGGATGCCAATTATGGGCACAAAAACGTTTACGGGCGCTTGAGCAGTTAAAGCCGCACTCACTTACGGAGTTAAAAGTGGTAGGTGAAAATTTGTGTCGGTGATAGTGAATATTATACACTTGAAATACTTTCAACGTATTGTAATGAATATTCAATTACCGTATTTTCCATAAGACTGATTTTTTTTTTAAGGCGACAACCACCAGGTTCATGTAATGATTTTTTTAACTTTTATTATAAATATTGTTTAATTTCTTAAAATGAGTTTCTACATCTCTCTTACGCTACTTTCGTGAACTGTTCGTGAAGACCTCAGTCTCAAGAATTTTCACGTTTTTCTTCTCTCAATTGTACCACGGCCTTTACGGAATAACAACAAGACAAGATCCATGACATTATTTTTTAATTTCATATATTTGGTTTATTATTTTTAATAATTAACCTTTAATAGATTTAAAAAAATAATAATAACAAAAATAAAAATCTGGTGCGCTCAACACACGACTTTCACTTACCTCCGTTGTTAAATTCAATTTAAGAATTTTTAAATACATTTAGAGATAAAAATAAGCGAAACTAATAAAGAATTAATTAAATTGAAATTCATAGAAACATGTGTGTTATTAAAAAACTCTATATATATTATTATCTAAGATAATCATTTAGTTTTATCGGCTTTTCATCACTTTTTATTAACTTCTACAACCCTTTTGTATAAGATAATATTTTTTCTAAAATCTTTGGCTTTCCAACGGTATATTATACATCTATATTACTGTTGTTATGTTCAAAAACAAAAAATTGCATTAAAAAAATATTTTGCAGTTTTCTCCTTTAGTTAGATATAGAATTCGTTTAACTTATATATTTATCTGTTTTTTTATCGATGATAACAAGGTTATATGGTTATTTTTTTATTATCTACAAAATTAAAGATACTTTAGGGGAAGAAATTTAAAATATCGGCATTTAAGCCCTGTCATACTATTTCAATCAGAATGAAACTACATGATATTAAAGCCCATTTGAATTTTACACCGATATAGGGAGTTTAATCAAAATCGTTAGAGCCGTTTTTGAGAAAATTGTAATAAGGTGCAAAATGCATGAGTATAAAGTGGCTCTTCTAGTTAAGTGATTTTGATGAAAAAGTTTCTGTAACATCTCGGACGTATAGTTGTCTTAAATATGAAATTTCAGTTTCGTACTTTTCGTTTTCGGCCCGGAATTATGCCACACACACATACAGACCTTTTTGCGGAACTTGGTCATTTGGACTCAGGGGACCCTAAAACGTGTATTTCTATTGAAAACTATAATTAGAAAATTTCACGATCGCAATACTTTCCCTTACTATGTATGAATATAGTAAGGGAAGTAAAAATAATCTCCTCAAAGTTTCAAGATACGTAGAAGTAAATATGAATTAAAAAAAATCTGGCCATCTGCCTTACGAATAGAGGAATATAAAAATTGTATTGCCAATAGGATTATCTGAAGGCTTTTTGTTATGGCTGATCGGTAGAGAATTAAATTATTAAAATTAAAAAAAAAAATCATTGGAACCGGAATAGCAACAAACGATTGTTGTAGATAATAATTTCGATTGTTAGATTATTTAATCTGAAACTCAATGTATTCTTTACCTTTTTTTCTACTCTAACTTATTTATGAGTTCATATATTGATTTTAACAACGAAGGTAAGTGAAAATCATTGTGTTGCGCGCACCAGATTTTTTTTATACAATAAGTCTTTCAAGTGAACCCATTGAGCGTCAGGGTTTTGAAAGAAAGCTGTGAACTACTGCTCCAGATTGTCAATCATGCCGGAGGAGAGGCTGCCAGGACTTTGTTTCAACAGAATGATTTCGCTGCATGCAAGGAACCCTGATTAAAGTTTAACTGGGTCTCACAAGTTAGATCGATGGCTGCTCAATATGGCTGTGAAGAAGAATTCAGTGTATTGTGCCCAAAAGGATTATTAAAGTGCAGAGATGCAATAATGGAAAAGATAAAAAATCATAACCTTTCAATAGACATCCACCGATCTCTCAATTCTAACCATAACCCCATATATAGAACTATCTCCAGCTTCAATATCTCCAGCCCAGAGACCTATCTGACATATACAGCCAACATAAAAAAAATAAGATCATTGAGCCAGTTAAGAATTTCGAGCCCACGTACCACTCTTTATGGAAAAACCAAACTGTTCATCTTCAAAGCACAAGAAACCTGCACTTTCTGTGGTCAGTTTATCTTGAACAGCCTTTAGTTTATCCTTCTCTACTGTGAAAAGCTCATAACAGACAGAGAGAGATATTTACAACCATTTTTATCAGGATCCAGTGATGACCAAAAAATTCTTCAAATAGACAATATTGAAAAACTGAACAACATTTTCTGGTTCACTAAGTCAACATGTAATACCCTGGATACCTTGAACTGTGAAGGCCCACTCACCAATTAAGTGTCTAGTTATCTAAGGTTAGCTGTTTATCATTTTTCATTGTACGGCGAATGTTTTCAGTTTTTTTTTCAAGTTGTTAATTGTTTTTGTTTGTTTTTTATGTTTTATTTTAGTGTCGTTTTTCTATTATGTATCAATTGAATGATAAAATGTATTATTTAAATAGTTTACAATTATTATTTTTTAAGTTTTTCTCAAGACCCGAATAAATGGACATTTATTATTAACTGGACTCATGTTGGCAATTGAAGAGATTAATAATTTGAATTGATTTGTACAAGAATGTAAATCTTAAACAAATAAATTCTATTCTAGGTCTTTCAAGTGGAGTACTTCAGAATGTAATAAACACTCTGATTAAATGTCTCATTCATAAAAAAATTATCTCTGCCGCACTCGATATCTAGTTGTACTCAGAGTATCTGAATCTTAACAAACTTTTCGTTTGGTCTCGTTTGTCTTCGGTTCATCGTGTTTATATTTAAATTGTATATTACATCGCATTCCTTGCTGAATTGATGAGTCCCAAGTGTGAGTCATTATTTAATTGTATTTATGTTAATTAAACTTTACCGAAAACCCCAAAATCTTGAAAAATATCTACCTATTTTTCTAAACGGGTATGTACGTATTTAAGATTTAATTTTACAAATCTTGAAGTAGCCGATTGTGACTACCAATTGTAATTTAAATCCTTCAAAAAATAATCGGAAAATGTAAATAAAATATATTTTCTGTAATATGTTTATAGATCACTAGAACTATTTATTGGTTCGTAATCGGATATCTTTAAGTTTAATTACTGAGTACATAGAGAGGATCACCTGTAGCAGGGTGGCTAGCATAACAGCCTTCTATGCCAAAGGTCACGGGATCATACCCCGCAGGTGGTCCTAGGATTTTTTAATGGGAGTAAAAAATCTTTAGTTATGCCGTCCTTCGGAGGGAACGTAAAAAGGTGGTCCCGAGCCTGTGCGATGTCCGGTACTCGTTCAAGACCCTATTCTAATTAAACCTGGATAGGCAAAACTTAGGACTCCCCACTGTAGCATCGTCAATGAGCCACAGTAGCATAAAATGACGTTAAACGAACTAGCGAACAAACTGAGTGTATAGTTTTCTCACTATAAATTTCTGCATTTAAGATTTTGACGTAGATCGCATGAAAATAATACTTATTTCTCCATGTTGCTTGCAATCAAGGTTTTTCATAAAAACTAATAATATCATTCGTTGTATTCATGATTTTGAGTCTTATACATCGTTTGCATCATTAAACTATGTTTATTTATTTTTAAAAATATTTGTCGGCTATTTAAGGTTCTATTGAGTAAAGTTATGTATGTATGAATGTTTTCCTAATGTCGCAAATGTTTCAGTTCCTCCATAATACAACATATTGATTGTTTATTTTATTTTTTTTTTTTTATAAATTCGTGAGAATTTTTTTAAATGAATGTTTTTAGTAACTCATTGAAAATGTCTAGATGCTGCGACGATTATGTGTATTATTGTATGTTTAATCTTAATAAAATTCCATCGATTTCCAGAACCCTTTTATAGCTTAAAACAAAATAGTTTTTGTGAAAAGAATTATATGCGTAAATATAATATTGAATTTTAACAATACATTAATTAATTTAATTTTTTATACTATTTAACTTCATTAGATTTTGATCCTTGCTAACTTGCCATGTTAGGGTATTTTAAATCTTATTTTATAGTTAAAATATTCATTTTTTTAAATTTAATAATAAATAAGATTTATAACAATAAAACGAAATTCTAAATTTATATTCCAAATACTATTTAACTATTCAAGCTATTACTGTACTGAAAGAACAACATAACCTTTACACAACCTACCCTTCAAATACTAAGTATTTAGAATCAAATTCTTGCTATTTTCTTAATTAAACTTTAACCATATGTAAACTATTTAATTAAGTTTCCTGTTCCTTTTATTCTTAATAAAATATAACTGAAAATATTTTCTATTGTTATATTTAAAATTGTCATAACCATGTTTTATATAAAATATAAACATTCATCTATGTATGAATATAAATGGTAAATAAACAATACTGATTAATTTTTAATAAATTTATCACTAATATTTAAGGTAACTTTTTAAATTAATAAATAATATTTGAATTTTATTTTATACTATGCTTACCAATTTTATTAACAGCAAAATTGGTTGTCATGATTTCTGAATGAATTAAAATAGTTTTTTCATTTAAATGTGAATTCTGATTAGATGATTTACTCATTTAATTTTATATTTCTAGTCAATTTAAAATTCTAAGCAGAAATGAATGATTGTTTTCAAGTATGTGCCTGTTTGTTTTTGTAGAGAATTGAACAGTGAAGAGGCACTTTCATGTCTGTTCTTGCTCAACTTCATTTTTCTCACTGTAATGCTTTTTGTTGTTTGTCAGTGTTTATTCTTTTTATTTAAATATAAATACAAAAACAGTATCTATGCACATTTAAACATGGGTTGTATCCAGAATAAAGGAGTAGTTATAGATAGTAAAAAAAATAAATTATGGATGAAGTTTATTCCGTATCATTTGAAAAAGGTTGTGTCTTAGGTTTCATATTAATATATTGAGAGCAGAATTGAAGCAATGTTTAAACAATCTAAACATTTATTTTTGTTTCACATCTATTGTTATGTACATAATTAATATGATTAAGGCAAATAAAAAAAATAATTTGTAATTTTCTTTATTTTTTTTTTCTAGACTCCTGTTGATCACGAGAGAATAGACTTGAGCACAAGCAAAGCCTCCTCTGCCGACGATTACACAAAGAGGAGGCATGTTATCCGCTTGTCAACTCCCAACATCTCAGAGATATTGCTCCAAGCTGAGTCTCAGCATGACATGTCTAAGTGGCTCACTGCTCTTGGCGGTGGTCTACCACAGCAAGTGAGTACACTTATTATAAATATTTATTTGAATTATAAAGGTGTAATTTAATAGGTGGAAATAATCGGGTGTCAGTCTTTTGTTAAATATTTTAATTTTACGGACATTTCAGCTTCAGCTTGTTTAAGCTTGTAAACCAGCAGTTTATGCTTGGACATGGCTCAGTAATGCCCTGATGATGGCTCACAAGCTTGAGCCGAAACGTCGGCAAAATTAAAATATTTAACAAAAGACTGACTCCCGATTATTTCCACCTATAATAGTTTCTGCAGTCAACTATATATCCTCAATATGGTGTAATTTAATTTATTATTTAAATATTCAGCAAATTTACATTTAAAAGTTATTAATAGCATTCATCAAGAAGAATATTTTGTGCACTATTGTCTAAATTTGTGATGGTAAATGTTACCAATTAATGAGGTGTATATATAATGAAGGATGAATAGTTGACTGTAGGTAAAATATAAGTAGTAGTTGGTTGTGGTTGCAGTCATAGAAACACTTCAATTAAGTGAACATAATTTATTGTGTTAAAATTTTTGCCTCTTCTCTTCAGGCTATAAAATACAAAAGATAACCTGTTTTAAAAAAAATATATATAAAGAAAATACATAAGTAATAAAAGAGTGTATAAATTAGGTAGGGAGGATGGGTTGTTCTAGAAAAAGACAATTTTTACTCTTTTTAATATTTTAAAAACTGATTTAGTTTATTTATTTATTTAAGTTCAAGTCGCTATTCTCGTTGAAAGGATTCCCAAAAATATACATATTATTTATTATTTGGTTTTGTGGGCAATACGGGGGGAACTGTATATACCATTGTTGCTGTATATACATAGAATGTTTGTGTATTTATTTGTAAATAAAGTTGGAGGATAAGAAAAAAAAAAAAAAAGATTTGGTTTTGTTTTTGTTTGATTGTTGCTTTTTACATTCTTTTGTGCTTAATTGTTTAAATTCAATAACTAGTTTAATTTTGATAATTTATATTATTATATAATCCAGTAGCATTCATGTTGTATGGAATTATAAATGCCAAAACTTTCCTCTGTTCTCTTTTTTTTTTTTTAAGTATTTTATATTATCAAGCAGTTGAAAAAAAAAGTGTATATATATACATAAAAATATGTATAAAAAGTAATCAGACGGTATGAAGAGAAATTATGTACAATAAGAAATAAGAGAGTAATAGACAAAGATGATAATAATAATAATAATAGGCTTAGCGAACCCGAAGGTTCGATGCCGATACCACCAAATTCCGCCTACACAGACTCGTCCAATGCTCACCATTCAAGCCCAAGCTCCCGAGATCAGCCTTAACGCAATCCTCCCATCTCCCCTTCGGCCTACCTTTCGGACGCCTACCAGTCGGATCAGCAAATACCAACTTTCTCGGAATCCGTTCGTCATCGAGCCCAACAACTTTACTCGCCCATTTGAGTCTCCGCGATGCAATCAGCTCAATTATATTCACAGGATGCAAGTTCCGCAATTCCGCGTTATGCAACCTTCTAAACTCCCCAGTGGCCTCATCTCTCTTTGGACCAAATATTTTACGCAATACTTTATTTTCGAAAACCTTAAGCCGCTGTTCATCCTTTAAAGTAAGCGGCCACGTTTCACATCCGTAAAGAACCGTTGGAAGAATAATAGTTTTCTAAATTCTAATCTTTAAGTTTTTAGATAGAAGCCGCGAACTAAGTAACTTAGCAACTGAATAATAACACGCATTTCCCACCTTTAACTGGGACTTTATTTCTTCCTGGATTTCATTTTTTCTAGTTATAATTGAACCTAAATACTTGAATTTCTCTACGTGTTCAAAAGTATGACCTGATACATCAATATCTCCAAGATCGACACCGTTTCTGCTACTAATCATATACTTCGTTTTATCGGTATTTAATTCGAGTCCTATTTCTTTACCGGTTTTTATTAACACACTTGTATTTAGTTGTATGGTTTCCGTGTCTTCACCTAGCAGTACCAGATCATCGGCATACCCCAAAACCGGAATCTTGTCACCCATATTTAAGCCTTTCTCGGTACACATCACCTTTTCTATGACATATTCTAAAGCTATATTAAATAACACAGGTGAAAGGGAGTCACCCTGTTTTAAACCCTATCGCACCTCAAATCTCTCGGAGTAATTATGACTGATTCTAACTTTATGGAATGTTTCCGACAAACACATCTCTACTAGGTTTACTAACTTTGTAGGTATTCCCTGTTCAATCATGATGTTATATAGCTTCTGACGGTCTATTGAATCATAAGCCTTTTTAAAATCGATATAAAGTTGATGGACTACACCGTTGTATTCCAATTTTTTCTCTAATATTTGACGTAGGGAAAAGATTTGGTCAATAGTCGAGCGATTCCGCCTAAAACCACATTGGTAATCTCCGATAATTTCCTCAGCGTATTCCGTGATTCGACTAGTTAGAATTGACGAGAATATTTTATAGCATACTGGGAGAAGAGAGATCCCACGATAGTTGTTACAATCCGACCTCGGTCAGACAAAGATGATATGTAACAAAATTAAACTAATAATTAGAAACAAAAGAGAGAACAGGAAAATGTTTAACATTTATTATAAAAGCAATTAATTAGAATATGAGGGAGTCCAGGGCTGAGTGACTTGGGCGCTAGCCTACCTTGCCAAAGGTTATGATTTCAAATCCCAGGAGGACTTTTTCAAGTATAGTTAGTATAATTTGTTTTAAGTCATCTTTTCAGTCTTATCAGCTATACATTTCCTAATTACTCTTTATGGGTACTGCCTATTGTTCAAGTTACTTCTTTCTTTTTTGCTTTTATTTGAATGTCTAATGAACTTTTCAATCCAAAATAATAACTTTTTTTTTTTAATAACTGTTTAGTTTACCATTGTAAACAATTTTCTAATTTATTAAATTTCTACAGGATTCGACAGTAAGTAGTGGCCAGAATGTCTCTCCCGTCGCCCCTCACAAGGGGATCATGAAGCTCACTACCACCTTTAGGAATCGATCACCAACTGGCCAATCCCCCGTCAACAAGACTCGTAAACCCAGCCAATCTGGTATGTGTTTAGTAACTTATATAATTGTTTTTATATGTGCAGTTAATTATGCTCAGATGACTAACTTTTTTATTTCAAAATATTATTTTGCTTTTTAAAAGAACTGATTTAGTGATTTTAAATGTTATAGGTTTTGACTTATTTATTTATGAATGAAAAATAAACATTGTTACATATTGAACATATCATTACAACACAAAATATCAATACTCATTTTATTGAATGAAAGGTAAATAAAATAAGTATTGATGAAGAACAGTATCAGTTCATCAGTATTCCTGCCAGCTCAAGCTAAAATATATGCAATTTCGATTGAAAAACTGAGTGTTAAAATTTAATGTAAAGGATCAAACCTCCTTTGCAGCTGATGGAAAGAAACTAGTCAAATTTTATATTCTTATTTTTCTGCTGTATTTTTGGAACTATGAGCAAGATAATTATTATTTAATAAAAATCATTTATATTACTGTTTTCTTAATCATAAGAATTTTTAATGCTTACAGACCATGAAGTCATGACAGCATATTATTCTGTAGTATAATAATATATAATGTAATTTACTTTGAATATGATTTTAATTTTATCATAATATAAAATCTTTTACTTAAATCCCTTTTTAAAATAATGATCATCAATAGTTGAATGTTGGAAAATTATGAATGATGATAAGTGGTGGTTAAGAAAAACAATGAAATTACAAAATTTGGTCCTGTTGAAGACCTAAAGCATTACTTAACCATCACCTAAATTATCTTCCTTCCTAATTTTTAAAATATATTTTGTTCACGTTTTCATTTAGAGTAATTATATTTACGATTTTCTGAGTATAATTTTAAATGGTTCCTTATTACTTTCACTTACTATGTATAGTAAGGGAAAGTATTGCGATCGTGAAAATTTTCAAATTCCATTTTTCAACGGAAATACACATTTTAGGGCCCCCTGAGTCCTAATAACGAAGTCTCACAAAAAGGTTTGTGTCTGTGTGTGGTAACTCCCGGGCATAAAAGGTAAGTCCTATGAGACTGAAATTCCATATTTAAGACAAATATACGCCCGAGACGTTACAAAACCTTTTTCATCAAAATGAGCTTACCAGAAGTGCCACTTTATACTATGCATTTTGCACCTTTTTTCGATTTTCTTGAAAATGGTTCGGACGATTTTGATTAAACTCGCTATATCGATGTAAAATTTAATAGGCTTTAATATCATGTAGGTTTCATTCTGATTGAAATAGTCTGATGGGGCTTAAATGCAGATATTTTAAATTTTCTTCCTCTAAAGTACCTATTTTTGTATTGTAATATACCCATTTTTTATAATTATTGTAATTATTTATTTATTATTTATTATTGTGTTAGGCAGGCTAACAATAAGATAAGAAGTAAAATTTAAATATCAGCTCCAATTTGATTGTATGTTTACAAACATAGCATCCATTTTGGATGCTAAGAAAAAAAGTCCCTGGCAGATAGAATAGGGTAAAAAAGGTACCTGAAGAGATACCTGGAGAGTCAGTCAGTTTTTGGACTGGGAACTTGGAGAGTGGAGCTGAATATGAAGAGGGATCTTGGTTAGCCTGCATATTGTTTGTATTATTTTTGTAAGTTATTATTATTATGATTAAAAAAGTTATATAAAAGATTATGTGCCTGATTGTCAAGAACCCATACCATACCCTGAGAGTAAATTGAATAATAATGAAGTGTTATTTGTATTGATTGATTTTTCTTAAAAGAATATATTTTTAAAAATAAGTATATTATAGTATATTATATAAAAATAACCATATCATCATATTACCTTTGATAAAAAACAGGCAAATATATAAGTTGAACGAATTCGATATCCAAATAAAGGAGAAAATAATTAAATTTTTTTAATGCAATTGTTTCATCACTTGGCCGCTGGTTGTGGAAAGTCATTTTCGATTATAAATTTATTTTATAATTCTCAAATTGATATCAATAACCAAGGTAAGTGAAAGTCCTGTGTTGTGCGCACCAGATTTTCAAAATATATTTTGTTCGTGTTTTCATTGAGAATAATTATATTTACGATTTTCTGGACATAATTTTTAATATTTCCTTATATTTTATGTGTTCCTTTCGGTGAATCATACAGACAGTAGCCATTGAAGAAGAATTTTTCCTTTCATGACTTCCTATAATGAGGTCAGTTATGACGTTCTCATCAACATTCTCAAAGTTATTAAAATTTAAAATATCGGAGGCCATCCATTGTAACCCATTTAAAGAGACTCTATTGATGTAATGAGTAAGATAAGAATGAAGGAAGCTATAGGCAGGCAATTATAAGTGTGATTGCTCCTATCATAAGTTATTCATGAAAGAGCAGGAAGCCTGGCCCGTATCTGGAAGGCACAATGCTAGGAGGTAGGTTTCCGAACCTGATTAGTAATCATAGGGGCACTGTATTTACCTCAGTGGCTGCCTAGCACTGTAGATATTGCTATTGAATATTAATGAGCTCTTATAGGTATGAAATAATGCTGTAATATATATGTAAGCCTTTTGAATGTATTTAATTTTTCCCAATGGATATCAAACATTTAATATTTAAATATAAAAATGTGGTGCAGGCAACACACGCATTTCACTTACCTCGACTGTTAAAATCGATTTAAATTCTATTAACTATAATTCAATTTGAAAAATATTTTAATTTGATTTTAATAAAACTTGCATTCATTTTTGTTGGAAACATATGATTTAGATTAAATTATATAACTATATTAAATTGTCAGTAATAAGTTTATTCCCTATTCGTCACTTTATATTACCTTTTACAACTCTGTGTACCAGATAATATTTTTCTAAAATCTTTCTCTTTCCAACGATATATTATACGTCTACATTACTGTTCTTATTATTAAAAAAACAAAAACAAATTACATTAAAAAATAGTTTTGCTCGTCATAAAATTTGTCCAACTTGTAAATTTAGTCGTCCTTCATTAATATCATTAAGATGATAAGGTTAATCTTTTGGAATGTACAAAGTTAAAGATAGTTTAGAGGAAGAAAATTTTAAAATATGAGCATTTGAGCCCTGTCAGACTATTTCAGTCAGAATGAAACCTACATGATATTAAAGCCCATTAATTTTACATTAATATAGCGAGTTTAATCAAAATTATTTGAGCCATTTTAAAAAAACCGTAAAAAGGTGCAAAATGCATGGTATAAAGTGGCTCATCTGGTTAGCCGATTTTGATGAAAAAGTTGCTGTAACATTTCGGGTGTATAGTTGTCTTAAATAGTAAATTTCAGTTTCGTGCGAATTTTCGTTTTTGCGCTTGACTTATCCCACACACAGGCATGTATTTCCATCGAAAACTGCAATTCAAAAATGTTCACGATTGCAATACTTTTCCTTACTGTTATTTCTTATATAGGTAAGTGAAAGTAAAAAATAAAATATTTTTAATCTTGATTTGATTTTAATGGTATAGACTATTATGTTTCTTATACTTAATAGCTTGTCAGTATTTATTGGTGAGGAATGGTAACTATTTTAAATGTGTTTCTTATTTCATCTATAATTTTTCAGAAGTGATTGTTGGCTCCCCTAAAAGTAAAACTTGGAAAGGAATGGTAGCCAAACAGCTGAGGAGGATCCAGACTGGTTCCCCAGTGTCGCCAACTGCGCCACCAACGTACCCAGAGGGAGCAACTATCGGTGTACCTCTCTACCTCTGTCCGCCGGTTGGTAGATAAATATAATTGCTTTTATCATTATTCTTTATTTTGTTTGTTTAATTAAATTTATTAATAATTGATTTAATATTTTCAGTCTAAAAACAATGAGTTTGTGCCGCTTCTAGTCGAACTGTGTACAAGTATAGTTGAAGAAAGAGGGTTAGAAATAATTGGAATATACAGGTGAGTTTATTTAAGTTTTTATGATAAATATTTTATTTGCTAACATTTTAGCTGGTAATATAACGGTATCCGAGATTAAAGGTATAAAATAATTTTCTCTTCCAGTATTTTTCAACAACTTATTTTTTAGTTACTCGTTTATGAGCATCAAGAAACCTAAATCTGTATCAAACAGCTTACTTGAAGTAAGCTAGTTAATGACTTACAAATACTTGATAAGTATTCTGTATATTGAAAAAGATTGTATAGAGAATTCTTAATTCATTTCAGTAATAAAAAATAAAATATTATAAAAAAATACAAAATTGAGAAAAGAAATCAAGAAACAAAATAGAAGAAGAATATACATTAACTAATCTAAAATAAAGAATAAAAAGATTAATAAAGTAAAATTATGGATAATAAATCGTAGAGAATGGTTCAATATCTACTTTTGTGCCCAGTTTTATAAAAATCTTCTTTCTAATTTTTAATGAGTTTACTTTACCGTTAAATTCAGAATCATAGCCATTATTACATTATCAATTTTTTTTGTTGTTATGTTTAGTGATTGGATCAAGTATTTATCATCAAAATTATTTTAATATGATAATTTAAACTATTTTATTAAACATTTTCATATTTCAGGAAGATAATTGATATCTTCATACTTCATCCCAACATTCATTCAAAAGATGACATTTTCATATACCTTTTTGTCAATTATCTAATAGATATTTTTTAAATATAATTGTGATTTTTTCTTTTTATTCTAAAATTGTTCACCAATTTTAATTTTCAAACTTGCCTTCTTGTTTGTTTATTCATTTAACGTTACTTTATGGAACTATTGCTAACCGGACGACGCTACAGTGGGAGTCAAGACTCAAAATCCTGAATACAACAAATGGTATTATTAGTTTTTATGAAAAACCTTGATTGCAAGCAACACGGAAAAATAAGTATTATTTTCATGCCACCCACGTCAAAATCTTAAATGCAGAAATTTATAGTGAGAAAACTATACACTCAGTTTGTTCGCTAGTTCATTTAACACCACTTTATGCTACTATGGCTAATCGGACGATGCTACTGTGGAAATCCCAACTTTTTCCTATCCAGGTTTGATTAGGACAGCGATATTTAACAAGTACCTGACATCCCACAGACTCGTGACCTCCTTTATGTTGGAAAGATGGCATAACTAAGGATTGTTTACTCCCATTAAAAAATCCTAGGAACATCGGCTAGGTTTGAATCTGGGAACTTGAGCATAAAATGTTGTTATTCTAGCCACTCTGTGGCCTCTATCTTCTTTCTTATTTGTACCATTCAGTAGGACAAATGAAATTCAGATGTTGACTATGTTCCTGAAATATAATAACTAGCTGAATCCCTTTAGAAAGAAAAAACAGTTTTCATTATTCGCTTTTATTGACTAATATAATTTTAACTTATTAAAAAAAAAACTTGGCTTGCAGGGTACCCGGTAACACAGGAGCTGTGACCTCCCTCACAGAGGCTGTGAACAAGGGCCTTGAGAGCGCCCTCCTTGACCAGGAACAGCGGTGGACGGACGTCAACGTCATCTCCTCCCTCCTCAAGCTGTTCTTCAGGAACCTACCAGACTGCTTGCTCACCACCGAGCAGTACCCAATGTTCATCGCTGCCGATAAACTGGAGGATCCCAGGATGAGGATATTAGAGATCAGGAGGCTGGTAAGCCATTTCTTTTTATATCTCTGCAGTAGATGTCTGATGTTCTAGAAGTCGGATTACAGAAACAAATAAATATGATTGAACCTTCAATTCCACTTCTATTTTTTTTTGTTTAATATGTAGCAAAGATATAGATGGTGTTTTTTATTTAAAAATACAACCACTATCTTCAAATTATTATAATATGCATATGAAACAACTTCTCATAATTTATAAAACAAGCCTGTAGTGACACTGAAAAATTCATTATTTCTGCTGGAATAGCACTATTACTATAATAAAACACGTAATATCACAGTATGTTTGGGGTAACCACCTCCAACTCAATGTATAGATGATTGATTACATCTTTTGTACGATTGGACTGTATGAAAATATAGAAAACAAGGTAAATGAAAGCTGGACCTAGAAGGAAATAAAAAACTGAGTAGTGGTAAAAATAGACTTATATTAAAGAAAAAGAACTGAACAACTGTTTCTAGGTATGTTGAGAGAGGAGGCTTCTCCCTTATGTTTGCCTTTACCGAGTTTTCAATGACAGATATAACTTTAAATTTTATGTTTTATTGTTAATAATATGTATATATTTTTTTAAACAGGTTCATGAGCTTCCAGATCATCATTTAGAAACATTGAAACACCTGATGAAGCACTTGAAACTTGTTGTTGAGCACTCAGCAGTCAATAAGATGGAGGCGAGGAATTTGGCGATTGTGTTCGGCCCTACGCTTGTTCGAGCTGGTGATGATAACATGGTTACTATGGTCACTGACATGTCACACCAATGCAGGGTTGTCGAGACGCTCATTCAGCATGTGAGTGAATGTGTTTTGTTTTTTTAATTGTAAATTCATATTTCAACTACTTTTCTCATTGAAAGTATAATCATATGATATTCTAAATGAAAAAATAAAAATTAATCTCCATTTATATTGTTTGTATCAGTAATAATGTGTTCCATCTTCTGTTATCCTAATAAACATATTTTACTAGTGATTTTATTGCAATAATGACACCAAGTATAAAATGGAATAGTCTTAGTACATGAGCTATTATAATAAAGAACCCTCAAATATCTCATAGATATTACTTTCTAACTATTTTGGATTATAAAAAAAACAATGACTTTGTAAATTAGTGCCATTCTCAAAATGTTAAACTAACAATTTTTTTCTGAGTTAAAAATAATTGGGCTGATCTTATATTTCTTCCAAAAAGCTTTTATTAAAATGAAAAACATTACTCAGCATTGCGAGTATTTTAACCGTCCCCGGGATCCTACAAGCAATATCAACACATCACTAAATATTCATTAAAAACAACTAATTATAATGTTACTGTAATTTCCTCCAGATAATAGAAATAAAATAAAAATTTTTTTTTTTCCAAATAACAACTGGAAATTTTATCCAGAAAAAGCCATAAATTTCAGAACAAACCTTTTACAAACAATTATGATTTTTTTTTCTATCTGAAAAATTTACTTATTACTTACCATGTTGGAAAGGAAAATGGTATTATGTTACACTGTTGAGGAAAATTGCTGTTGTGGAAGGGCATGTTCATAGTTAAATGTTTATATGACAAATGATAAAAAAAAAAATCTTCCCAAATTAAAGATAAAAGATTACATTTAAATTTAGGAATTGTATAAATTTTTAGGAGTCAATAATTAAAAGTTATCTTTGTATTTCTATCTTGCATACTGGAATTTGATAAAACTTCCAGTAATGTATCTTTATTCATTTTTATGATATTTATGTTTGTTTTACTTAGGCTGACTGGTGCTTCAGTGATGATGGGCCAGAAAGTTTGGTTCTGGATGACAATAGTTCGCACGAAAACCATTCTCTTCCTGAATCAGAGACAAATCAGCAATCCCTACTCTTAGGAAATGTTCACAAACTTGGCGGTTGGTATTAGTTTAGCTCTATCTATAAATTTTAATAGTAGTTTATTTAATTAAAAAAAATATTGAAAAGTAAGATAATATTTAAAATATTTAATGAATGCATTTCTTAAATCGTAAAAAAAAAAAAAATTATTATTTTTTTTTTTTTCTTGAGTTCTTATAAATTCCGTGAAGGTATTTTATAGAAAAATAACCTTCAGAGTTTAAGCATTGAATAACTTAAAATTGCATATTATATTGTTCTTATACAGAATTATCATTATTTATTGTCTGTAAACATATGGTTGATTCGTGTTTTTTTAGTGCAGTAGAATCTGTTTTTGATGCTGATAGGGATAACAACATCCCTAACTGTAAATTCTTAAAAAAATCATTTGAATTTTGGATTGTATTTATCTTTCTTTTAGTTGATAATTTTTTATAATATTGTACATATAACTCCAGTAATTTGTCTAATTTAATTATATGAACGAATAATTGCAAATATACACACTATTCAATATTCTTCATTACATATTAAAATTATCCATCCCCCCATAAGTTCACTTTGTGTAGAGAAAAATGAACCTTATTCAAATTTAATCTGTGGAATAATTAATTCGCTACTTCCTAATAAATTTTCAATAACTGGCATATTAGAATATTAATTATATACATTACAATTAGTTTATTGTGACTGATTTATTATTTTATTTATGTATAATTTTAATGAGTATTTTATTTGAAGTGCATGTGATGTTGGAATGATTTCTTTGTTACAATATCTGTCCTTTACGGATTTATCATCTTTGAATGGTACTGGTGCACTTTGGAGTACAATTTTGTTTTAGCTTGTATTGGGCACTTTGGAATATTTTTAATATGTCTTATTTTAAATTATAAAATTAAATACATTCAATGTTTTGCTATTCATTCCACTGCATGTGCATTTCAAAACATGTGTAAACATGCATTCTTTTTTATGTGTACATGTATGTGTGTGTGTATATACTTACATATTTGTATATATACATACATTTATGATTCGAGCTTATGTGATAGTTTTCTTAATATTTGCTCATGCGGTGCTTGTTATTCTATACTTTGATTTAGTTTTCCTTTTGTGTCAATCTAATTTCCAAACAGTCCTAGCTGGAAACACACAATATCTATGTTCATAATACTTCATAAAGTGAATAAAATAATTCATTTCTCTATAAGTCTATATTAAATTTTGTTATTTTTCTTACTTCTGTTCTTTCTTCTCTTTCACTTTTGCTTCATTTGTATTAATTTTATTAATTTTAAAAAAATGAAATAACAAAAATTCATTTTTGTAATATGTTTATATTAGTGTTCATGATATAAAAAGAAAAAAAAGTCCACCACAGCCACATTTCATTAAGAAACTTTTAACTGTTTTAGCTACTCCGCTTGAAATTTTTATTAAATTTATGAAGTTGCCAAACTTGCTGTGAAGCACTTATTACTGAGTGTTTAACTTATAATATACACAGGAAATGTTTTGAAATAGCTCTTTACATACATACCATCTTACAAGATAATCTGCAGACTTTTTGACTTTGACCTACTACATAGAGACTTTTGTACAATAGACTTTAACCTACAATTATAAGTCTTGTATGCTAGTGTTGACACTATGGTTAACTTCCTCATAAAAAAAGACATTGGTAAATAAATAAAATTATAAGGGAGCTGCATGGTCTGGTGGACGGAGCACTAGTCTACTGTTTTCTGGGTCCCAGGTTTGAAATCGCGGCTGTGGCAGAATATTATTTATTCTTTTATTTCAACTAGGTAACATGGAGACCCTTCTGGGGCACACTCAGTCTCTATTAAGTTGGTACCCCAAAATGGAGAAAAACCTTTCGGCTGAGCTTGATCTTGGCTGAATCACTTCATTGTACGGCTGTTGGCCGAGAAACAGCACAAAGTTGAATATGTATTGAGCCCAAGACCCTTCATGGGTTGTAGTGGTATTGGTAGAGGTTTATTTCAAGTTCACTTGTCATTCTTTAGATTTAAAAAGGTTTATAAAAGTTACTCTGTCTCTTCCTGATACTAAATATTGAGAGATACAGATTATTTGAAATCAGCTCCTGCATTAAAGTTTGTTCAAATCAAACCTGGGTTCGAATGAATACTTGATAAAACCCTTCTGTGTAGTTAACTAATTAAAAACGAATATAAAAGAAAATTGTCATGTATTCATAATTGCCCCATCTTAGCATATATTAAATGTCATTTAGCAAAGTATATTTTGTGTTTCCTTCCATTGAATGGACTCTAGCAAAAGCGTTTAGAATAGTTGGTGAGTACGTAGAATTAGAGTTGGTTATGAGAAGGGAAGATACCCTAGAGATGGCTTGTGGATCTGTTGTACAGGTATGAAAAGTGAAGTAAGTAGGAGGGACATCGTTTCATCCATCATTACAGCTGCCAACCGCAAAATGATGAAGTCCAAAACCCGCAAAAGTCTGCCTTCCACTGCCGTTACCAGCGATGACACCTCGCCAAATGATGTAAGCTATATTTTTAATATTACTATTGTTTATTGTCGAGTCAATTCATTAATTGTTTACAATTACAGGTTATTTTAATGTTTTTGAACCATCATAACCAGATGATATTCAATTTGGTTTTGAAATATGATCGTAAGCCAAGAAAAAAAATGTATTTATTCTTTCAAGTAAACTGTCTTTATGTACTGTAACTATTTTTCGTCTATACATTTATGCATTCAATATACAAAAGCAATAAAATTTCATTTGTTAAATATGGAAAAGCAATTAGTCTACCAAGTTTCAAAAGAAAGTTTTGAATAATCTTATGTTTTTAAAACTCTCAAACTGGAATAGTTATAGTCATAGTTATTTATATAATACATTCAAATTTCCAACTGTATCTTTCTGTGTATGTATATTACATGTAGATAATTTATTTTATCCTAAATGTATGTGTTGTCTGTGGCATGTTGTTATTTCATTCTATTTATTTATTATTTTTTGGAGTGTAATAGGTGATTGATCTCTTACAGTAGCTATGGGTTCTTTGAACTCAGGAAATTACTGAAATGTTTCGCATAGTGAACTCCGCATAATTTTGTTCCTCTAAAATAGGAATATTAATTTTTAAAAACTGTTAATTATGTAGAGTAGTGTAATAATGTTCAATTTATTTTTATTTTTGTAACTTTGCTGCTGCTTTTAAATCATTTAGTAATCTTAGAAGTGGATAGTATTTAGTTATTCGAGGAACTGAACTGTGTGACTAGAATTTTTTATTTTTGCTTCCATATATGCTAACAATTAATCATGGAATCATTAAAATGTTTCTAATAGTTTCTCTCAATTTATTTTAATGATTTTTATTTAAAATACATAAAAGAGTTTTCCTTGTTAAATTTGATTACTTATCCAGAAATATTCAATTATATTTGATTCAGAAAATATTTGTATATTTTATTCTTTGTATAGTTTTTAAAATTGAATCATTGACTGTTTCATGCGACTGCTTTAGATGTTTTTGCATTGTGGTCTTGTTTTTTGTGTAATAAATGTTCAGAGTATATTTTAAGGCATGCGATTAAATTTCTTTTTCTTCTGGTTGTAATTCTCTTGTTATTCTAGCTAATAGTATATATTTAGATACATGAACAGCATACATTTAGGTATATGAACATAAAATATTATCTTTATGCAAAATAAAGTTTAATTATTCATGTCATCAATGTTGACTGAGGAAATATTCATAATTAGTTGTGATTATCTTCCTATCCTCAGTCTTTTACTCAGGTTTTATCATATAAACTAGAAACACAACCTAAGCAAGAATGTAAATATAAACGGAATAAGGTATCGAATAGTATCCATTCACTATATTAAAGATGACTGATTTTATTTACTAATAACGATAGATTCTTGGGATTGATATTTCACCAAAAAATAACTTGGGTTTCGATAAATATTCAGTTCTAATTTAAGATATTGTAAGAATAAATAAATTAAAATGTTGAGTCACCTCTATCAATCAGCACCTGCCAGGAATTTATTTATGAGTGATTATTTTTTTTCGATAGTGTGGCTCTAATTACATATCCTAGTTCTATAGTCTGGCTTTCATATTTGGCTTTAGACCACCTGATTTTCTGTTAAAGGACTTTTTCTCTCTTTGCAGCAAGTGAGTTAACTATACCCAACCAGCTTACAGCGAAGTCCCTCCCCCCAAACAGCACCCTGCGACTAATATTGTCAGCCAAGTCTTGTGTTACCTCTTTCATGACAACCCCTCCCCATCCAAGTCCTCACATCTGGTTACCCTCACCTTGGATATTGCATACAAAGGTGACTGAAGATGCTATGCATTCCACATCAATGTTGCCTTTGAGGTTTTTGCTTTATAACTTTTTTTTATTTAAATAAATAATTTCAGCTTGATTTAATTAAAATTTGCTCTTTTTTAATTTACTTTACCATATATTCACCCTTAGGAATATTATGCAAAAATCATGGGATCATGATAAAAATTTGTACCTTGCCTTCCTAGACCTTCAAGGTGCATTTGACTCGGTCCCAAGAAACAAAATATGGGAAACACTAAGAGCAAAGAATGTTCCAAGAAGCCTGGTGGAAGCTATAAAATCCATATACCAAGATCCAAAGGGTATAGTGAGACTGAATTGGCAGAAATCTGACCGTTTTAGCATAGCTAGAGGGGTTAAACAAGGGGATAGCTTAAGCCCATTGCTATTCACATTATATATGGATGAAATAGCTGCGATCTGCAAAAGGCCAACAGAAAGGACTTTCCTAGGGCAAAGGAATCTGCTTGCAGTCATGATACAGCTTCTCCTGTATGTGGACGATATTGTCCTGATTGCAGATTCTGTAGAGAAATTACAGCAGGCAGTTGACGAATGGAATGAAGAGCTCCATAGTCATGAGAGGGCATGACCATCAGTACCAGCAAGAGTAAGATCTTAATAGGTTGGAAGGATACAGGAAGATGTTTTGGTATACTGCAATGGAGAGGCGATGGAAGAGGTGTCAGATTTCACCTACCTCGGCACTGTTATGCATAGATCTGGGAAATTAGACTCAGAAATCGTGAACAGGATAAGCAAAGCCATCGCTGTATACTACCAGATCTGCAATACAGTGATCAGGAAGAGAGAAGTGAGCAGAAATGTGAAACTGCACATCTTTAAGGCGGTGTACCTTCCTATACTCCTTTATGGTGCAGAAAGCTGGGTGATGACTAGCAGATGGGAGAGCAAAGTCATTGCGGCGGAGATGAGATTCCTCCAAAGAATCGCAGGGAGAACAAGACGGGACTGCATCCGCAATGATAGGATCAGAGAGGAGTTAGGAGTTCCCTCTATGAAGGATGTCCTGGAAACTCGGCAGCTTAAGTGGTTTGGACATGTAGTCCGGATGGAGGGACACAGAGATCCATTGAAAACCATGGACTATATTCCCATTGGTAAAAGACCCCGTGGCCGACCAAGAATGTCGTACCTGGAGTACGTAGACCGTTTATGCAAGAAACAAAATAAAAATATTTGCCAAGCCAGAAATCTAGTATACAACAGGGAACATTGGCAATCCTGGCTAAACGCTTCCCTACGCTGAAAGGCACTACGGGGTGATGCAAAAGAAGAAGAAGAATTTACTTTACTTAAGGTTTGCCATTAAATTACAAACAAGTTTAGCTTAATGATTGCATAAACAGTTTATTGACTTCTTCAAAATTAATTTTCAACGGTTATATAATTAACTATTCATTGATATAAAATAAATTTGAGGATATTTTAATTATCTAACTTTGAACGTTATTCTGGCTTCTCTCATTATATCTAACCAAACAATTATTAACCTGTTTACCGGAAAACTCCCTTTTTAACTACACGGTATATAAAGGAGGAAACTCTTTTACCAGGACTTGTCATTACCTCAGCTCAGAGGACATTATTCATATTATTATTTTTCTTTTTATGCTTAAAATAAATAATTATATACTTTTTGTTTATTTATATGTGGATGAACATACTTGATATTGTTCACTTTGACATATGTCCCACTTGGTTAACTGGTTATAATTTAAATGTAAGCTGTGAAAGAAAGATAGCTCAAGATATCCTTATAAAAATAGTCCAAATAGGATTTTGGTGAAGCAACATGATTTAAGAAACAAATTATCTACAAAGTCTGTGAGAAAAAAAACAAATTTTGTGAAATATACTTCTATTGTTTTATTTTAATGTTGTAATTCAAAACACAAGCTCTTACTACTTCATTTATCTTTTTTTTTAAATATTATAAATAATTAACCATTATAATTATATCTACTTGTATTTTCATATAATGGTAATATAACCTCAATGTTGTATTTTATCACATGATCACTGTTTACAGAAAGGTGATAAAAAGGAGAGCATTGGAGGTAGCCTCCTGCAGCGAAGGAAGGAAAGTGATCCTGGATCCAGCGAGAACAAGACCAGCATCGCTGGAGCCATCGCCTCTGGAGTGCGCGGCTCGGTCTTATTTCCAGGAGCCATCGATCTCCATGCCCAAGCCAACATCAACAGTCAGTATCAGTTTTACCATCAATTTTTATCAAAGATGTTACTTTAATTATTTGTAATTTCTATGGCTAAATACATTTTACTACCATATTAACATTTTTATTGGTATGTTAAACTATTAAATTGGTAATTTACTATTGAATTTTGACCTTCACCTCAATTTATTAATACTCATTTTCAACATTTTTTATAATCATGGAAGAATTATTTACCATAGAATGCATAACTGCAAAAATTGGGTTAGTGGGAGTGCTCATTGAAGCACTCTCTAAAAATAAAACATTTATTTTGCCTACATTCTAGGCCATCTTCAGATCCAGAACTCTCATATAACTCCCTGTGGAGCAGTCTTGACAAACAATCTCTGTCACCTTCCTGCTTGCTTCACCTCCTTCAGCATGGATCTTTTCCAAGTTATGCTTGGTCATGCTTTTTGGCTTACTCCTTGAGGGTTCCAGCCCAGCACCAACCTTTCCACTGCTCCAGGCTGCTTTCGGAATGTGTGGCCTTTCCAGTTCAATTAGCGTCTTGATGAAAGACTTTTCAGGACACCTTCAGGGCTAAGAAGAAACAAGATATAAACCAGTTTTAAAAAAAATATATTCCCGGTCATTTTTTATTGCTGAGTATCATAGTTTATTACTATTTTATTTTTTCTACTTTTTTTCTTATACTTTTTTTCTCTTACTTTTCAAACAACTGGTTTTTATCTGTTTTTTCCTTAGATCTGAAAAGTTCCCTAAAATTTAGGCCAAAACATCTTCACTTATTTGATGTTAATGACTGACTGCACCACAAACAACATCACAATAGCAGTTTTTAAGTTGCATCAGTTCTGTTATGGTTATATTAACTAGTCAAAGTTTCTTAATCATATTGGATAATATCCTCTTCTTTATTTTCCAGACAAAGAGATAGCTTCAGATAAGACTGATGGAGGAGAGGTTAAAGAGCCACCACCTAGTAAGTCACCGCCGCCTCAGCCACCAACTAGCGATGGTACAATCTCACGTACACAGGTCTATCGGAAGCCTATAAGGAGAGAATTAGGAAGTATGTTACCTCTATATTCCTTTTATAATTTTTATTTTAATGATCACTTATATTACTTCTTTGATTTTTGTTTATTATAGCATTTTTTTTTTTTCTTAAATCTTATTTTAATTTATTTGAATATTTTTATTAATTTAATTGCAATAACCAATATTTTTATTGAAGGTTCGAAATGGAAACAAAGGCAATGCTTCAACGAGACTTCAATAAAGATTGGAATAGGATACCCCAGATCACTCCTCCACCAGGTGAGAATTTATTTAATGGTTTTTCTATTAACAATAAATTAATTGATCTCTATGGGCAATGTTACGACTTACAAACTTTTTTATTTTGTTATCTATTTATTCATATTTTTGTCCTCTTGGTCTCAAATATAGAAATATTTATAGAAATAGCAATTATCAATTTTTTAGTACTGTTAATAATAACTTTTGATCTACTTCTTTGTAATAGAGTAGATAAATGCTAATAAAGCAGTCCATTTGAGAGGAAGTTGAAATAGCAGTAGACAAATTAAAAGCATATTAAACTGATGATAGGATCGACAATAAATTAAACCTCCTGATGTAATAAAAGTGTGTGGAGAATCTTTTAACCTCATTAATACTACATGTATTAATCTAAATGATCTTAGAATACAAATATTGTTAAATTAACCCATTCGACACGACAATTTCTTTCGAACACGGTCCCCAGGAGCAAAATTTTTTTTTCTTGTATTGTTCATTTTTAATGAATAAAAATATGTTTATCATGGAAATCACCCAATTTGTAAGTAAATCAACACAAATAAGATCATTTCACACTGGGTGTGCAGCTCGCTCCTCAGAAATTTTTTATTGCGAGGAACGGGTTGAACATCTTACATTTGTACAATGTAAGGTAAAATGAAAATGCATAATTAAAAAATGTAAAATATTTATTTGAAAATAGTAAATTATGTAAAATCATTATTTTCTTTCAGTAATAAAGAGCAAAATATAATGCAAGAAATTTTTAAAAGGTAGTAAAAAGTTATAAAAAAAAAAAAATTAAGTTGGATAATGAAAAAAATAACATAAACGAGAAATAAATTTTTAGAAAAATGTCCGAAGACAATATAGTAATGTAACTCAGTAATAAAAAAAAAAAAATTTGTAAATACATTTTTAGGAAATTTACATAGCCTACATATCGTCTTCTATTCATACAGCCTAAATGAAAATTATTATTTTAAGCCTTTGCTGCATGTGTATTCATAGTATTTTTCATGTAAGAAAGACTTCAGATAATGTTTTGGACACAGTGAAACCAATGCCAAATTTTTTTTTCCTGTACTTTACAGATTTTATTAGTTTCAGAAAAATCTTATTTTGACGACTAGTTTACTCATAATAACTGATAATTGCACATTACTGTTATTGCACATATGGTGTGCAATCGGTCTCAATGGCTTAACAAAGATTCCACACTGATTCCTTTTCAGTAAAAAAGGGACTGAGACTGTTTTATTAATTATCAGGGAATCTCACTTCTTGCCGTCACAAAACATTTACTCTAATTCTAACTGCTGAATATCAGAAAGCAATGAAAATTGGTTTAAAAAAAGTGATAAGTTTGAATTTGATTTAAATTGAAAGGTATTTTAGAATGGAGAGTCTATCTTTCTCCAGTTTTGTTTAATTTAGCTATGGAATATTTCATTAAAAAGATAATTTATCTTATCATTTATCTCACTGGTTTGAATCCCAATCTCAGGGGGACTTTTTTCAAGCATGTTATTAAATGAGGATTCTCTCACAACCTCTCCCCGGGTATGTGAGAACCCATCAACCAAGTGGTGGATACCCACAAAAATAGAGATAGGTATGATGACCCTACCTATGAAATATAATTCATGAATACCAGTGTGGAATCTTAGGAAACCACACCGAGGTCAAGGGCCTACTAGACAAAAAAATACACAACAGATTAATAATTTTATAACCGTTGAATTAGTTATCTAAAATTCTTTAAATGATTAATAAATTTAATCAAAATGGGTAAGCACTCTTAAGGTCAGCTGATTTTTTTTTTTTTTATCTAATTTATTGGGCTAGGAATAGCCTTGAGGTTTATGTAATTCCTTAGGGAGAGGTTTATAGGCAATGACTGGCTGTAGGTTTTGGTCTCCGAGTTTACTTATTGACCATTTTTTAAATTGATCATTGATAATAATAAAATGTGTTGCCCTAGTTATAGCTAACAAGCTAGCTGTGAACGAGGGAGCTGGGTTGGCCAAATGGAAGCAGATAACTTCTCCGCAGCTGACAGTCGAAGACGACAGGGTCGCCAGTACCCGAGCGAGCTCGCTTGACTCTCTCACCGAATCCAACAACAACAATACCACCACTAATAACAACAATAGCCACGACAGTAAGTTCTGTTTTTAAAGAATTATTGTTTTGGAATATGTTCATTTCTAAACGTCGCACAGTGTTAGATGTATTTGATAATGCAGAGATCCTGTCAGTCTTGTTTCAAGCTGAGCATCTATCTCTTCCAGAATCTTATATTTGTATTATATATTTATAGCTAAATATATCTAAGGTACTATTTTTAATTATTTTAAATTACACTTCTAAAATTACATTGATATCGTTCAAGAAAAATAACAGCTTTTTATTAATTACTTTGTTCTCATTCTTTATTTTTTTTAAATCAGATTTTGTATAGTAGTTACATCCTGGCATTATTGGCTTTCCTTTAAAGTTTCAATATCAATCAACTCCTTTGTTTTGTTTTTTGGGATACTTATTTGTTTTGATGCAATTAAAATTTAGTTTAATAAAAACAATTCCGATTCTGGAAGGATGGATATATTGATAACTAAGGTTACATGATGTAGTTATTGCCTTGATGAAGTTAAATGTTGGCTTGGTTTTGGTCGTCATAATGAAGTGTATTAATTTTTTAGAAATTGGGAAAGTTGATATAAGGTGTAAGATAGCACCGTGGCGATGGCAGCTTTGACATCAGGTACCTGCCTTATTATCGGATTTTGTGTTTTCGCTTAGTTTGATATCCCTCCTTAGTTAAATTTATTTTATGTGTATTTTTTTTTTTTTTTTTTTTAATGTTTACATTACCTTGGTTGAACACATTTGCTTTTAATTTTTCCATTCGCCTCTAACTCCATTTTGCTGTTGTAATATTAATTTTTTTTTTTAATTTTTACGTTGTATAAGCTTTGAATTTTCACCATTTATATCCCTCAAGAATTTAGGAAACGTTATATATGAAATCCTGTTGATATATTATTGTTATGTTGGGCTGCTAATATTATTTAATGGTTTGGACATTTACTGCATTCTGTTTTTCAGCAGAATGTGATTCTTTGTATCTTTAATTTTTGGTTTCTAAAAAAACCTTAGATATCTCCCTAAAATTAAGAAGATATTGTTTCTATGGCAGTCAAAAACAAGATTAGAAAATAATGAAAAACTATTTAATATCCAATTATTCAATATTTTCTTTTGGCAATTTTTAATTTTGAAATATGTAATATACATATTGTATTATAAATATCATGTAAATTAATTTTGATTGTATTTTCTGCGCATCATTTTATGTTTATTGCAAAAAAAGTGGTTAGGTATTAATCCAAACTGACGCTCAAGTAAATACTATTTGCAATTCCAACAATTATGTGAAATTCAGTGTTTTTTTTTTTTGTTTTTTTTACTATTCAAAAAATGTTTACTTCACAGGTTAAATTATTGATGATTGTCATTAATATTGGAATGGAATATTTAATTAAAATTTATTGGTTAGGTTTATGGTAATGCATGTTCATATGTGATAAAATATTACGTTTAAATGTTTTTTTCATTGGAAAATCATAGTGAATTCAAGTTGATTAGAGTTATGCTAAGTTGTATTTGAATTTGAAATAGTAATTTTTTTTTAAATTCTAAAGAGTGGAGGGTTCTCGTGAATGGAGCATTAGTCTACTATCCTCCAGGTTCTGATCACTATTATATTATTTATTCTGTTATTGCAGCTTGGAGATGACCCTGGGGTATAGAGACCCTCCTGGGTTACACCCAGCCTTTATAAAGTGGTTACCCAAAAAATGGGGGGAAGCTCTGCCCAATCACCCCATTGCATGGCCGTTGGCATAGAAACAGTATTCTATATGTAATGAGCCCAAGACCCTTCATGGGTTGTGGAGTTGCAGTGATTTTTTTTTTCCACTTTTATTATTTGTGATGAAAACTGGTTTATATTGGTATAATAATTGATGGTTTATATAAATGTTATTCAATAGTCGTTTCTGGTCTAATGTAAATTAAAAATCATTATTATTTGTGAGTCTATCAATTTTTGCCCACCCCTTGGTTTTAAATCAATAAAGTTTAGTTAATTGGTAATACCTTATTATTTTCATCAAGATAACTATGACTATCGTTAAGACATCACAGTTAGAATCCACCCTTTGTAGTTTCACGTCCCAAATGCACTATACACTTTAGTTAATTTAGTTGTTCCCGAAATGTATATAATTTGACTAATTTAATAGACAACTAATTACCTTTGTAATAGTACTAATGAATCTGTGGTATATATTTTGCTTTACTAATTAAAACATTTCAAGAAAGTTATTATATTTTATTGTTTGTTCAATTTAACTTAGAAAACTATATGGAATTAATATCGCTCTAACTGTTTTATTAGAAAAGCCTTTATGTCACTAACTATATTATTATAATTATTTATATTTTTAATTCCTTATTGGACAAGTAGTTACTGTTGTGAGAGAACTGTCATTTCGTTGTAGCTGTAATTTTAGGAAAATATTTTTAGTTTAGACACACTTATGTTAAGTAAATTAATTTTATTATTTGTGGTAATACGGTGGTGAGATAAGTCAGTGAGTTCTGTATTTTTTGTTCAAATCCAATTAATGTGATGAGTATTTACAGGAAATTCTAAGAATGTTGTTTCTGAGTTTTTTATTTATTTCTCGAATTAGACAAGACTATTTTTGTAGTTTTAAATACTATTATGTAGGTTCAGTTGCATATGGTATTCCTTAAGACTTTAATTGGTCAAATGGATTCGCAATTCATTTGATTTTCCTGATTGAATTTTTCCTTAGTATTGGTCTATCATGGGCCAAATCTTTTGATTTTCTGAAATTTCTCATAATTTTAGATTATAATACATGCTCATTCGACTCCACAATGGTCTAACTTAATTCCAATTGCTGGCTAGCCCTGCCTTTGGGGGAGGGGTTAGTTTGGTCACCCATTCATCTCCATTCCTTGGGTGCTATTATGGACGATTCAAGATCAAAGGGGACAATTCTTTTATAACATTCTATACCATCAGCACTAGAATCAGAGAATGTAAAGGGACTCACAGCCTCTGAATGAAGATCTGATCTTTAACTGAGTTAGAGCAGTGGTTCTCAACTAGTGGTCGGCGGACCCTTGGGATTCCACAGATGACATCCAGGGGTCTGCGAGATGTCACTGGAGAATAATTTTAAACTACCTTGACGTAAAATATTTGTGAAGCCTTGGCTTTTATAAAAATTAGACATGATCTGTGCGGAAAGTTCAACATTCTAACTGATATAAATAATTAAAATTGGTCATTTTCTAACATTTCGAAAAATAATGATCTTAAAGGACAGATTATAACATTTTTTTATGATGATTTTTCACGGAGTGAAGCATACTCCCAAAAGCCTGGTTCTTTTTTTCAATTTTCTAATTATGAAGAGTATATATGTATTAAATAATTGATTAGAACTTTCTCTTCTTTATAAATTTATTTATTATTACTTGGATAAATCAATCCTTATCTCTTTACTTTTTGAGGTCCATGTGCGCCTCATCTTCAGAAATATTAATTAAAAACTAAAAACAACTATTCAATATAGACTTAAAATTTCAACATATTATCAACATTTAAAAATCATAATCTTATAAATAATTTCCTCTATCTTAAATTGTTTTTTTTAAATCATTTTTTATTTTTATTATACTTACAATTTTCCTTACTAAAATAATACAGGTCATTTTATCAAATTTATTTATATCTATTTTCATAATTGTCATTATAATAAACATTGTCACTGTGTGGCAATGGTAAACAATGTCACATAATTCAACCAATTAAAATATATGTACATGCTTTGACTAACAAGTAAACAAAATTGACATTTAATCCTACTCCCCACCTGTACTTGCTAATGTTTCTATATTACCCAAGGTAAAAGTTGTTGAAATTTTAAGTCTGATATTAAATTGTTGTTTTTAATTAATATTTCTGAAAATGAGGCATTCATGGACCTCAAAACGTAATGAGATATGGATTGATTTTTTTTTTTTTCATTTCTATCATACTGAGTTTCAGTAATCATGGCATTTCGCATGAACTATACGTCATACGGTATAGCCTACTAAAAATCTTAAGATATATCTAATATTTAGGATTTAGATCTTTAGAATTTAGGGGGTGGGGGTCCTTACCTCTGAAATAATTGGTTGAATGCGTCTGCCAAAATTTTTTTTTTTTGGGAACAACTGAGTTAGAAGAAAACCTGTGAACTAAATCAGTATTAGTATAAGATCTTTACTGTTTGCAGTGTTCTATGGATATAAATTTTCTAATATCTTATTAGTTCAATGTTTATATATTTTACTATTTGCAGTATAATTTATTTACATTCTTGGTTACGGTACTGTTAAAAATAAATTAATCCTTCATATGGTTTATGATAATTATTCAATGGATATGTTCTAATGTTTGTCGCCTGTTTTAGCTGTGGCAGACCTAGTCTCGACGTTGACAGATACGTTCGATGCCAAGATGAAGTCGCTCGGCTTACTCTCCAGCAGCCCGTCTAATGACCCTCAACCTCCAACTGCTCTGTCGTTCCGAGACCCAAGTCTACATCGCAGTTTTACATCGCCCAACCTTGAGGTAAGCCTTTAAGGATTTCTTGTTTCTAAACTATCAGTGATCAAAATTTAACATAGAGTAAACCCTATTTCCCAAATTACCAGAAAAACTATCTCTAACCTCAAACAGCTCCTACGTTTCCATGACTCTTTTCCTAGAAGTATCCGTCATCTCTTGGTGTCATCTCTCATACTCCCCCACTTTGACTATGGATGTCCAGTTTATGGAGGACTCGAAAACGAGATGAGGTTACAAAGATTAATGAATAGATTTATAATATTTATGTGCGGCCTCTCCAGACAGTCACACGTCTCTCACTGATATTGTGATCAAAGGTGGCTCTATCCCGAATCCTGAAGAAAATACCTACTTGGCATCTTTCTATTCCAATCCTGACTCCATGCTCTTCTGTTCACACCCTAAATACAAGATCTCAACTTACTGATCTATTCCTACCCTCTCATAGAACTGCCTCCTTTGAAAGGTCCTTTATCATCCGTGCTACCATAACATAACTCTTTACCTATCTTCTTCTGTAAAGTGTCTTCCCTTTTAAATACCGAATAGAATTCAATTAATTAATAACAATAAGACAATACAGAACTATAAAATATATAGATCTTGGTGCTCTAGCAAAATATAAGTTGGCTGTATGGAGTATCCAATGATTAACAGCAAATATTATTTAAAATTTTTCTTTTAATCTTTTCAAATATGTAAGATTAAATTATATATTATTTTAAAACTGTATATATATTGTTTTTTATAAATCTTATTATATCTTTTTTTTTCTCATGTTAACAAACATTTATTTTTCTTGTTTTTTTTTCATTTTTATCAGAATTTATCTTTTGAGTTATCTTATTAGTTCATGTTATTAGTTTAATTCTATTGTTTTCAATTACTTTACTCTAAGACTCCCGTCTTAAGTCCACTTCTTATTTTCTGCTATATTATTCTAAAGGAACTTGTACCAGAAGAAATAAAAAATTATTATTATTGTTAATATTGGAACATTATTTTTATGATGTATAATGATAACTTTTATGAATTGTTTTAGATGAAAGTTTTGGAAACACATATCGACAGCAGCAAAGAGGGAACCGAAAACGAAGAGAAGGAAAAAGAAGAAGAGAAAAGGGATAAGGATGAAGTGGAAAAAGATGACGAAAAGGAGAATTGTATTTTTCGCTTAAAGAGGTCGGAATCCTTCAAGCAGAGGGAAGAGAAAAAAGAAGCGCCTGTAAAACTGCTGCGTCGCGCAGAGTCACTGAACAAGAAAGAGGGTCGAAGCGGAGGATTGAAGAGGTCGGATTCGCTGACAAAGACTGAGAAGACAGACTTGAACCAGATGCGTAGGAAGCAGGTCTTGGAAACAGGAGCCAAGTCGAAGATGAAGAGGAAGACTGGTGGCGGAAGTGAGCGTTCCATCAAGAGGAGGCACACCGTGGGTGGTACCAAGGACTTTGACAAGACGAGTTGGTTGGACAACAGGGAGAGGGAGGCAGCAGAGGAGGAGCGGAGGACAAGCTCACCGGACCTTGTGTCCAGCGGCCAGCAGGTCCTAGTCTGGGCGGCTCCCAGGCTATAGCAATCCTACAGCAACTCCCTCTTCTAGGAGGGCTGCTCTCTCTTCCTGCGTTACCATCCGCGACTAATGTTTTTTCAAATGTCTTCATTAACAATACTAGAACCCAAGTCAGTATTTATTATTTTTAAATATTTTTTTATCAATCAACTGTCCAAACTATATTTTAAATTTACCTAATTTGTAGATTGTTATGTGCTGTTTTTACTAAAATGTTTTTTGTTATGTATATTTAAATTTTGTTTAGTTTTTATTATTGAAATTTACAACTGTAACTGCGATACAGAAAGTAAATGTATTGAATAAAAAATATACAAAGTGAAAATAACTCGTGGAGAATCTACCCAGAAGTAGGTCTCCAATGAAGACGTATATTTTTTAATCTAACTAGGAGAGAATCTTGAATTTGTCTCACCAATTTTTATGAAATTGTTTTAGGTGAAACTAGACTTTAAACGATTAGACCCTGCAAAATATTAGGAACCGATGCTCCACAGGAGTCGTGTAAAAAAATCTGAAAGTTTGCATGCGAAAAACATTTTATTGAATTTCTCCGGTTCTACTGAAGATAGAAAAATAAGTAGGTGTCAAAATTACTGTATCTCAAAGCAGGATAATTAAAAAAAATAAGCCATTAAAATATTTAAATTTTATGCTTGGTAATTACCCTCAAAATATAAATGATAAGGTTTCTTAAAACTCAGATTAAGATTCCTTTTTAGGAGTGAGGGACACAGTTTTTAAGAAACCTTATTAAAAGTATTGTTTTGACGAGATTATTTATATTTTATGGTTTATTACAAGCATAAAACTCAAATATTTTAATGGCTTATTTTTTTTAATTATTCTACTTTGAAGTAGGGTAATTTTGACACCAAACTTATTTTTATAGATAAACTTCATTAGAAACAGAGGTATTGAATAAAATGTGTTTTTGGAGTGCAAACTCACTGTTTTTTTTTTTTTACATGATTCCTGGGGAGCCTTGTCCCCTAATATTTTGCTCAGTCTAATTGTTTAATGTGTAGTTTTATCTAAAAAAAATTCATCAAAATCTGTGAGGCACACTCAGGATCCTCTCCTTGTAGGTGAAAATAACTTTTGGAGAATCTACCCAGAAGTAGACCTCCAATATTTTTTAATCTAAGACGAATTTTATTTTTTATTTGTTATATTAGACATCCAATGATTGTCGGTATATATTTGATTGTTGAAGATGTGTTTTTTAAGGTCTCATAAGACATGTTGAAGAAACATTTATTTATAAAGACGGTGTTCGAAGGGAACCTCGTAAGTGATCTCATCAAATAAATAAACTATATATTGTTAATGTAAAACTATGTATATAAATTAAGATATCTGGGTATAAACTAATATAGACGATATTTCAATGTTGTATGATGTGCTTTCTAAATGTAACCGATGACACCAGTCGAGCTGTCCAATGAAGCTCTCCAATGTCGTCTGTGATGATAATTTATATATACATATATATATATATTGGTACATATATAAATAAGGGAGCTCTTATATATTTTCAACATTTAATATAAATATGTATATGTGTGGAGTTTTTGTTTGTTTTTTTAAATGAATCCTGTGTCTTTGTAAAAATTATAAGTAATTGTACATAATTTGTATATATTATATTGTCTTAAGGTGGAAAAAGAAATTTGGAAATATTAGAAATTTTTTTATATGTTTGTGCGTAGTTCCTTTGTACCAAAACTAAGCGGTTGTAATGACCAATAGACCATATGCACACAGCTTGCTCTCGACTTAAAAAATTATTCACCTGTGATTTTGATTAACTTTATGTTTATAATTATGAATTCCTTATATTTTATCTTTATTAACATGGCAAGCTTTATTTTAGGTGATACAATTAGATGTTTTGAGTTTCTCTTTTTATGGCGGATATGCAATAATTTAAGTTTTTATTTATCTTTGCATAGTCTATATTTGTTTTATTTATGTTTATTATTACCATCAAATGTGAGATAGGTGTATAAGATTTTGATGTCATGACAGGAAAATCCTGTATTGTATTTTTCATAAAATGAAAATAGTAAAATGAAAAATCGTAAAAAGAAAAAAAAAAATGTACTTATATATTTTGATCATTTCTTCTCAATGCTTGTTGTGGTGGTTGTTTGAAATCGCTATTATATAAATATATTTTACTACACATAAACCAATTATATTTCTTATACATATGTTTATCCTTCACGCTTTAAAAGAATTATTTCTTGTGTAAAAATTTTATAAAGGTGATATCTTGTTATTGTGAATATATTGAAATTATAAATTGATTTTTTTTTTTTCTGCTCCTTATGGTCCTTCTTTTATATTCCAATGAAGGGATTGCTTAGTAATAACACATGCTCAATGCTATTTGCTTAACAACTACTTATGTGTCAAAAAAAATAAAATTATTGTTAAATCTTTAACATATTAAGCACCAGAAAAATAATTGTCACTATAAAAATAAATTGTCATAATAAGGCTGATTATTTTTGTTAAAATTGTAAGGTTTATTGCGGGAGCGGCATGGTATAGTGGATAGAGCGCTAGTTTACTGTGCTCCGGGTCCTGGGTTCGAATCCTGATTATGACAGATGATTATTTATTCTGTTA
Organism: Piezodorus guildinii; assembly: GCA_023052935.1. NCBI lineage: Eukaryota > Metazoa > Arthropoda > Insecta > Hemiptera > Pentatomidae > Piezodorus > Piezodorus guildinii. Next base: position 46,815,319 of record CM041297.1, on the reverse strand, counting down.
TTTCAGCCAGGGGGCGACCCTAGGGTATGGAGGCCCTCCTGGAGCAAACCTAACCTCTATAAAGTGGGTACCCAAAAATGGGGAAAAACCTGGCGGCTTAGCGTGATCTCGGCCGAATCACCTCATTGCACGGCCGTTGGCCTAGAAACAGTACGAATCTCTATATGTAGACCCTTCATGGGTTTTAGAGGTACAGGTTTTTTTTTTTTTTATAAGGTTTATTAGTTTTTTCTGAGCGTTATTGTTTTATGTATTTAAAAAATATATATATTTCACATAATCACCCTGAATATAATTTTTAATGATTTTAATAGTTTGTTAATTTTGAAATACGTTAAAAAAATTTCCGTTTAAATAATAATAATAATCTTGGATGGCCCTAAGATATTTCTAAGGGTGTAAAAAAAAAGATTTGTTATGTCTTCCTAAAGAGGGAACATAAAATGATGGTCCCAAGCCTGTGCGATCTCTGTAACTTGTCAAAGATCTCTATCCTAATTTAACTTGGATAGGTAAAATTTAAAACTCCCACTGTAGCATCGTCTGATACGTCACAGAAGCAGTAAAGTGAAATTTGATGAATTAACAAAAAATGATTTATAAAAAACAAAATTAGGAATATGAATTACAGAAGAAGAAAAAAATCACATTTTATGGCAATTTCTTCTGAAAAATTGTATCCTGTGTAAAGATACTGCCTGAAAAGTAGGTACAAAAGCTCTCAGTTTTTAAAAGACTCCAAGATTCTAGATTTGAATGGATGCCGGGGAAATGTTGAAACAAGGAAATATTTCGAATAATTGCCATCCCTTGAATTCACCTGATAGGGACGATGGACTTATAAAGTTTGATTTATTTTTATTTCTCAATATTGATAAAATGAGTCAGATTCTTAAGCATCCTTCCTTTTGGATTGAGCATTTCATCGAAATTCCAATGGAAAATCCTTGAGTATTTAAAATTTAACCGTGATGAGATTATGATATGGTTTGAGTTAATATTCTCATTTCCCACAATAATTTTACAAAGAGTGTTAGTCTCGTAACCGCAATTAAGACAAACTAGAAAACAATTTGTGCAATCTTTACTTTATCTTCTTAAGATTTTGTTGTTGGAACTATTTAAATCCAATTTATATTACTTAGTTTTTATTTTGCTAACATAACATTGAAAAATTTTCATGCAAAATGATTCATATATGGATAATCGCGTAATTCAAAACAGTATAAATATCAAATTAAGTTACTGTTATTTTAACAATAGAGGACAAATCGGCGATCATAAAAAATAGTCAACTATAATTTTTGCTTTTCCAAAGTTTTGGCTCACATTGTATCTCTTCATCAGAGCATCCCAAGATGCTGTTAGGAAATTACTGGGGCTTAAAAATATTTGTGATTTTAGTTTACTTTGTCCTGGAAACTATTTAATAAAATAATGGGTTTTATATGAAGACTGTTTCTGTTTTCACTTCAATTCTTTGTTTACAAATTAATATTAGTGGTCTATTTACCATTAGTTATATTCTTGCATCCTAGCAGTAATCTTCATTAAAGAACATGCTAGATTTTTTAATTGGTTATCTTTTTCTGGATTGGATTCAAGCGGAATGTAATGGTTGGTAGAGCCCCAAAGCTCTACTTCATACATCCAGATTGATCTTATGATAGTCATGTAAATGACCCGTTTGTAGTTTAGTGGAAGAGTAGAACGTTTGTCTAGTAAGTGTTGAAGTAGCTGAAAACGTGGAGCAGTTTCTATTTGTTTCAGTCTTATATGAGGATTCCTATTGAGTTGTTTGTCAAGAAGGAATATTAAAGCCTATTAAAGTTTACATCTATATGAGATTTTTAATTTATTAGAGCTGTTTTCGAGAAAGTCATAAAAAGGTGCAAAATGCATGGTATAACTTAGCTATTCCAGTCAGCCAATTTTCGTGAAAAAGTTGGTGTAATATCTCGGTCGTATAGTTGTCTTAAATATGAAATTTTCTTTTTTGTTATACTTAGTTTTTCTACTAGACTTACCACACACTGACACAAACCTTTTCGAGACTTGGTTATTTAGACTCAGAGGACCCTAAAACATTTATTTCCGTTGAAAACTGGAATTAAAAAATTTTCATGGTCGCAATACTTTCTCTTACTATATATTTCATATATATAGTAACTGAAAGTAAAAATAAATTTTGTTAGTAGATTATTTTTTTCTTTCTTTACCTTCTATTTTTCATCAATCAGCCCATTCCCTCCCCCCCCAAACTAAATATCTCCCTGACTGGGAAAAGCTGTAGATTACAGATTGGCTTATCCATGATCTATCTGTTTCTCCCAGACAGGAAGAAATACTAAAGTAAAGTTTATTATAGATTGATCCTTTTAAATTAATTACTCTGTACTGAATGAGATATTTTGGCTGATTCGTATTACTTTCACTTACTAAAATTTTCGAATACACGTTTTAGGGTCTTCTGAGTACAAATGACCAAGTCCCGAAAAAAGGTCTTTGTGTGTGTGTGTGATAAGTCTAGCGCAAAAACCATAAGTCGTACAAAACTGAAATTTCATATTTAAGACAACTATAAGCCCAAAATGTTACAGCAACTTTTTCACTAAAATCGGCTGACCAGAAGCCCTACTTTATCCCATGCATTTAGCACCTTTTTACGATTTTTTCAAAAACGGCTTTAACGATTTTGATTAAACTCGCGATATCGATGTAAAATTTAATAGGCTTTAATATCATGTAAGTTTAATTCTGATTGAAATAGTCTTACAAGGCTTAAATGCCGATATTTTAAATTTTCTTCCTCTAAACTACCTTTAATTTTGTATATTCCAAAAGATTAACCATATCATCTTAATGGCACTGATGAAGGATGGCTGAATATCAAAGTTAAGCGAATTTGATAAACAACTAAAGCAGAAAAGTGTAAAAATATTTTTGTATTTTTTTTGTTTGTTAACACAAAAAAAAAAAAAAAAAAAAAAACCTGTACCACTACAACCCATGAAGGGTCTTGGGCTCAGTACATATAGAGATTCGTACTGTTTCTAGGCCAACGGCAGTGCAATGAGGTGATAAGGCCTTGATCACGCTCAGCCGCCAGGTTTTTTCCCAATTAATTTGGGTACCCACTTTATAGAGGCTGGGTCTGCCCCAGGAGGGTCTCCATACCCTAGGGTCGCCCCCCGACCGAATTAACAGAATAAATAATATTCTGCCACGGTCGGGATTCGAACCCAGGACCCGGAGCACAGCAGACTAGCGTTCTATCCACTAGACCACGCCGCTCCTCGAATTGTTAACACAAGAATATTAATATACCGTTGGATAGCTAAAGATTTTAGAAAAAATATTATCTAATACACGGATTTGTAAAGGGTAATAGAGAGAGATGAAAAGTCGATAAAACTGACAGTTTCTGGTTCCTGAAAAGAGAAATTCATCTTGACCATGCTGCCACCTGGAGGCATGACAAGGAAGCAGAGTCCCTAGTTGTGATAATCTTGACATTTGAGTTGTAGGTGATTACACCAAACGCTAACTGATTGTTATAGATAAAAATATAATAATTATTTAATAAAACACATGTTTCTATTAAAATTCAATTTAATTAATTCTTTAACAATTTTTTTTATCTCTACATGTATTTAAAAATTCTTAAATTGATTTTAACAACGGAGGTAAGTGAAAGTTGTGTGTTGCGCATATAAGATTTTTTTTAAAGAAATGTTTAGGCCCATTAGTTTTAAGTCCTATTTATATATATGAGAGAAGACTTACTGTTTCTTAATCCTTACAATATTCCTGTTAAATCTATCAAATTTTAATATTAAAAACTGTTATTCCTCATTGATAATTTCTTTAGCTTAAGCAAACAAAGATTACATAAGTAGCAATGATTATTAATTTAATAAAGTTAATGGTCAGTAAATAAGACTTTTGATATGTATATTTGAGTAAAAGCATTTTATTTCTCGACAAAATACAATGAAAGAACAATCAGTATTCACAATAATCACAGTAGCATTAAATATTAAAACTAATTAAAATAGTTGATTTGTATCAACAATCTACTTTCTATTTACAATATTATTTACATTATATAATATATTTAAAAATATAAAAAAATAATAACACATATATACATTTGTACTATCTCTAATTTTGTGATTTATACAAATAAAATATTTTGGTAAATTTTACATGTGTTTTTTATGTTCATCTAATCATACATTTCATCTATTATATAGTATCTTTAAATTGAACTGATTTATTGACATACAGAGAGAAAAATGCTTTATTGAACATCATTCTGCCCAAATTCAGTGGGTTGCTTTGTTGTACACAGCATACTTAATCAATCTAAATTAGATTATAGTTAAAACATTTTTAAAAATAGTTAATGTTTCTTAAAAGGTTCTTTCCCATATCCGTTCTCAGAGAAATCCTGACTTGATTAATTATTTCTGCATACCCTATAACTTTGATCTTGGGTCTGTGTTCTAAAGTTTGTCTTGGAAGCTGTGAAATTAATACCCAATATTTCTATTCTCAAATTTGTTAAAATGAACATGTTTTTGTAGATTTTTTTTTGCTTTGTGGGAAAGAACCTAATTGATCTGTCAAACATCATCATATATTGATAATTATTGCCCAAATTAATGCATATGGCACTTTCTTTCTTAACATTAATTTTTATATATGAAACATTCTATTTTTATATTTAAAAAATTGCATGCTTGTAAAAACATTATTATTCATAAATCAACTAAACGATACACTTATAATCATAAAACAATAACAAAATAAAAGTAGTAGTAGTGCAACATTGTTGTTGTCAATAAATGATGAAAACAAATTTCAGCACAGTATTTGCGGGCAAAACAATGTGCTCAAAACATTTTAGTAAACAATCCATTAAAATATAGTATAATTAAAAAACTAGCTTTCTCAAAAATGTTTTTATGTAAACCATATGCTGCATTAAACACATAAAATGGGTTATTTTTCTGACTTAAACATTGGAATATTAGAAGATAATAAGTAAAAAAAAGTACTATTTCTTAAATAAAATTCAAAAGTATCTATTATTCAGTACACAAAGTATTTTTTTTTACTATTATTGTTATTAAAATAAATAAACTCCATTAAGTGTGTTAAATGCTCATAAGATTATTAAAAGTTAATAGTGCAATTAAGTACTAAATTCATTTTTACATTTTTGATACAAATTATTCTAATATTTCAGCCTTATTTGTTTTTTTTTTTGGTACATAATAATTTTAAGTAATATATGGTCATGCATCTCTAAGAAAGGTAAAGTATGATCGGCATAACTTTTTGTTCAGGCTAGATTACAACCAGAAGATTTAGATTGAAGGATTTAACACAGTAAATTTATTAATTAACGTAGAAAAACATGTTTCATTATCTTGTCATTGTACTCTTGCTATAACAATTTAAAATCAGAATTATTTTTGTGTTACACCCTTCTGTTAGAGAGTAATGTTTATCAGATAGCTTTACTAGTGTTGAGGATTACAAGGGTCTAATGACCCTTCAAATACAAATTCGAATTGAAATAAATTAAAACATTATAAGACTTGATTAAAATTTGAATATTGAATAAATGTTGTAGCATTTCAGGGAAATTGCAAATCGTGACAGACATGAAGGGTTATCACTGAATTCAATTTGTGTTCATTCTAAAAGTTAAAAGCACACTATGCCTATGAATGCTTTGGTTCCCTGAATCTATCATTAAAACAAAATATTCATATACTGGATTCCGTGAAGGGATAATAACATTGATGTTTTGTTTAGACTGAACTGCTTCAAAATAGGTGTTTCTTGATTATGTTTTCTGTTTTGTTTTTCTATCCTTGGAAAGCATTGTCCAATACATTTTCGTTCTTAATATATTACCCTTGCCAAAAATGTAATAGTTGTAAAGTAATTATTTTCTTGGTGTCAATGTTCAAGAGCTGTAGATAACTAAATCTTGTTCAATACTTAATAAAAATCACATGTTGAAGCTTCCTATACTATACAACTCCTTGCCTTAGCGCTACCATGGCCTCCACATGTCAGCGCCGGTGGATGTGGAAGGCCTCGGGACCTGCATGAGGAGACCAGGGAGGAGAGGCCTCGGGCTGGGCAGGGGTTCCGGGACCTGGACGGAGAGCTCCGACCCGGGGGAGGAGGGTGGGCTGTGCCGGGACACGGCCACGAAGGCCGAGCGGTGCCCGTTGTTGTTGACGTCGCCTGGAAGCCTGGCGGACGCCAAGGGGATAACCTGGTTGAGGCCGCTAAGGCAGCCTGTGAGGTGGCCCAGCAGTCGCCTCCGCACTCCATCGTCCACGCCGTCGATGGTCGAGACGTAGCGCGAGACCTCCGCTGCACACTCGTTGAAGCCAGAGTGGAACTTGGAAATGACCGAAGGGTCTGTCGACACCGCGGTCCTCATCTGGTGGCGCTGCAAGTCCTGGAGGTGCTTCACTGTCATCTCCAGGATGTCAGCCTTTTCCAGTTTGGCGTGGCGGGCTGGCTGTAACAGAAAACATGGGTCAGGTATGCCATAGAATGATATAAAAAAATTAATAATAATAAAAATAATCCATTTATTTATTCTGAGATACGTCGTCCCTTTAGAATAATACGAAAATAAATCAGTCAAGATTTTTTGGAAACTGGATGGACAGCACGTAATTGAATAAACGGGATTATAAAGCCGGGAGGGTACTAGAATTACGGATATGAGAAGGAATATAGTTCCATATGGCAGAGGATCGAAATACAAAAGATCTATCGAAAGATGCGGTTCGGTGGGGCGTAAATTACAAATCAGAAGGGCGCCTACGAGTGTGGAAAACTTAATAGCGATGTATTGTAGTTATAAACCTTCAGGAAATAATGTCCTAAATGATATAGACGCCCTATTAATTTTATAAATAGTGAGAATTTATAAGCCTTGGATTGACTATGGAGTCGAGATCCTGTTTAACACTCACTAACTACTTAACCCAATTAACATCATGAGTTGTTATGGAGAAGGTAAAACTCCTATTTCAAAAGAAAACTCCAGGCACTGAATGGAGGAATCGACACGCGCTTTAACATGGTTTCTATTATTTATCATCAGGACTTTTGATTGAAAAAAATATATATTGCGGAATACTTAATCATATCCTAAAAAAGGTCTAGGAAACGCCTCCCATGACGGCGATACCCATATGGAGGCGCAATTAAGAGGACCAGTGATGCTGAAGCGGCTATCAGATACGGTCCGCCTGCTCAGCATATGGTCAGGGCCGTTCTCACGGTAGCGCAACTGACCATTTTAATCCATTATGCCCACCACAACCTAATACCTATCTTTTATTACTCCTCATCAACATGCCATATCCTGCTCTCCCATGGATCCAGGATATGGCCTTTCTGATAGAAACTCGCATAATGAAGTGGAAAGGCGGATCATATTGGATTGAATTATTTTTTTAGATTAAATTGTACGCAATAAAATTAAAAGGACTATCCAACCAATGAACTCAACAGAAAATTATTCTTGAATCCATCTAAATCCGTTCCCTTTAAAAACAATAAGTAATTTGTATATTCGCTGAGCACATTCTTATATGCCAAAGTGCGCAACAAACACATCCCAAATTCAAATTAAAAATTAATACAATCTAAAATCAATGAAAAGCTCCTCCATCAAAATCTGAATTTGCCGTGAAATGATTATGTTAATTAATTTAAATTTTGACTTTTCTAGTCTTGAAGTTCAGACTACCTTCCGAAAATAGGTCATTAGATAAAAAAGGTCGCAATTTCACAAAAGGGTATCTACCCATCTCCTTTATTAATCTGACATTTACGCAAGTTGAAGAGGTTTAAAATTTTAAATAAGTTGTGTATAATTTATATTGACATAGGAAAGAAAAACAGTAGAAATTTGTCATATGATTATTAATGGTTTATATCATTCGCTATTATAGAAGAGTATATCATATGATCATATCGATTGGAAATAATCTCTTCTTACTTTTGTTCATATGTATCCTTTATTAACACATGTTACACTTTATTACGTTTCGAGGCTTCATTTGCCTCATCTTCAGATATTATCTAAAATATTATTGTACAATTATTTTAACTAATTATGTATAAATTAAGTATATATTATTTATAAATCAGAAATAATTTATAATTTAACCATTTACACTATGTATAACATTTTTTTATATATACTCACATCTTTTACCATATTTTTATATAATATAGGTCATTTAAATAAATTTAAATCACAACATTAATTCTGTTACTTCATAATCACATATGTCAATATGCACTGTGCATTTAAATGTGTTCTAAACTGTTCTCTATTTAATGCCTTCCTATTCAACTCAGTGTTTTCAAACAAACAAAATACTACTTATACTTAGGTCAGTTATTAAAACCCACACAACATTAATCCCTACATATATGTACACAACACACAACCATACAATATACGTCCATATATACAAATTCAGCTTCATACATATATATATATATATATATATACACACATCATATACATAAACATATGCATCCACTCATACGCACACACACACAAACCCATACATATATATATACATACATATACACACATACACATACACACATATACACATACCCATACACACACTCACACATACATACATATATAATTATATACTCACACACTCACACATACATACATATATAATTATATACTCACACACTCACACAAACAATTACATGTATATAAATATTTATATGCATTCATTCAAAACCACTTACATAACTTCATATATCACATAGTTACATTTAATTATATACATTATTTACCAATCTCTAATACACATGCATTCCAAATATATCCACCTATTTATAATTTTTATTTATTATATTTTTATTTATCAATCAAATTCAAAAATTCAATTTATTAATTATATCTGCATAATTTTGACTTATTTTCTTTGAATCTGTTTTGTAATTTACAGTATTTTTTATGTTTTTAGTTATATAGATTGACTCCAGTATCTTTCTATTTTTGGTTTTTTGTTCTGTATTAAGTATTTGTATATTTTCAAAATTAAATTCATGTTTGTTAGTTATACTATGATTGGATAGAGCTGTAATATTTATATTTTTAATATTTTTGCAATTGGAAATGTGTTGTTTTGATCTAGTCTTTAACATTTTTGATGTTTCTCCAATATAAGTTTTATGACAATTTTTACAATCTATTTTATAAATGGTATGAAGTTTATTTTCTTTTTCTATTTTATCCTTCATATTGGTGAAATATGTATTTATTTTATTATTATTGTATAATCCAAGTTTTATGTTATAATGATCATATTGTTTAAATGTATTTTGTATTTTTTCTGTTAAAAAAAATATTAAAAATATAAATATTACAGCTCTATCCAATCATAGTATAACTAACAAACATGAATTTAATTTTGAAAATATACAAATACTTAATACAGAACAAAAAACCAAAAATAGAAAGATACTGGAGTCAATCTATATAACTAAAAACATAAAAAATACTGTAAATTACAAAACAGATTCAAAGAAAATAAGTCAAAATTATGCAGATATAATTAATAAATTGAATTTTTGAATTTGATTGATAAATAAAAATATAATAAATAAAAATTATAAATAGGTGGATATATTTGGAATGCATGTGTATTAGAGATTGGTAAATAATGTATATAATTAAATGTAACTATGTGATATATGAAGTTATGTAAGTGGTTTTGAATGAATGCATATAAATATTTATATACATGTAATTGTTTGTGTGAGTGTGTGAGTATATAATTATATATGTATGTATGTGTGAGTGTGTGAGTATATAATTATATATGTATGTATGTGTGAGTGTGTGTATGGGTATGTGTATATGTGTGTATGTGTATGTGTGTATATGTATGTATATATATATGTATGTATGTGTGTGTGTGTATATGTATGTGTATGTGTATGTGTATATATATATATATATATATATGTATATATATGTATATATATATATATATATATATATGTGTGTGTGTGTGTGTGTGTATAAATATATATGTATGTATATATGTGTGTGTATGTATATATATGTATGTGTGTGTGTTTGTATGTATATATATATGTATGGGTTTGTGTGTGTGTGCGTATGAGTGGATGCATATGTTTATGTATATGATGTGTGTATATATATATATATATATATATGTATGAAGCTGAATTTGTATATATGGACGTATATTGTATGGTTGTGTGTTGTGTACATATATGTAGGGATTAATGTTGTGTGGGTTTTAATAACTGACCTAAGTATAAGTAGTATTTTGTTTGTTTGAAAACACTGAGTTGAATAGGAAGGCATTAAATAGAGAACAGTTTAGAACACATTTAAATGCACAGTGCATATTGACATATGTGATTATGAAGTAACAGAATTAATGTTGTGATTTAAATTTATTTAAATGACCTATATTATATAAAAATATGGTAAAAGATGTGAGTATATATAAAAAAATGTTATACATAGTGTAAATGGTTAAATTATAAATTATTTCTGATTTATAAATAATATATACTTAATTTATACATAATTAGTTAAAATAATTGTACAATAATATTTTAGATAATATCTGAAGATGAGGCAAATGAAGCCTCGAAACGTAATAAAGTGTAACATGTGTTAATAAAGGATACATATGAACAAAAGTAAGAAGAGATTATTTCCAATCGATATGATCATATTAATGGTTTGTTTTGATTAGAATAATTTTGAATATGATGAGATGGAATACTTACGTCTTTTTTCATGGCTTCCAGAATGAGAGATTTCAACTCGTCCAAGCATTGGTTTATTCTGGCCCTCCTCCGTTTTTCCATGATAGGCTTGTTGCTCTGTGGACAACAAAGAAATGCCATATTTAATAATGAAATTGAATTGATTTAGCTGATTTTTTGTTATTTTCTAAAATTAATTCAACACTGTGAATAAACCTCATGGAAAATATTATTTCATAATCTAGTGAAGTGTAATCACGAGATTAAAAGAGCAATTTCATTGGTTCTTTAAAAGGCCAATTCATCGAATTTGATTTAGATAATTTTTGATTTTTATTATATGTGACATTTGTTGTAGGATGGTTGAGCGAGTGATATTTGGCATGCCCCTAGAACCTGAGTGCACAAATAAATTGTTGAGAGAGAGCTCCTTGCACAACCGTTGGTCAAGAAACAGTACTTCCTATTTAAGTACTTAACTATATACCTTCATTTACGGAATGGGTTTTACCAAACACCCAACCCTATAACTTATCATCGAGAATCTCGGTTTGAAATCCAAATGAAATCGAGCGGGCAAGGATCTACACGGCCTATCCAATTAATTAGACTTTCCGTTGCATCGAAAGGGTAGGGTGTTTTATAACGTTTGTGATATGGAACACTTTTGGGAATGTCTTAATTTTTAAAAATTGATATTTTTCCCCACCTTTTGGTATTTCCAGTTTTGTAATAATACGATCCTGGTATGGAAGAAAGCTTTGTTACAAGCATTTTTGTTTTTCTTGATAATAAAAGCCTTAATAATAATAATAATAACTAGCTGTCGCCCGCGACTTCATCTGCGTCAATTTCTGTTATTATGATCGCTATTAAGAAGTTTTTAAATGAATACATTTTAAAGTACTGCTGACTAAATAACATTTTTAGTTTTATTTTCTTGTGGGAGAAGAACATACTGATATTCTCCGCAACCCGATCATGACGTAAATAGATCCCTACGTGTTTAAATGTTTGCCCCTGTGATTTGTTAATTGTTACTACAAAAGGTAAATTAACGGGAAATTGAAAAATTAAAAGTTAAATCATTTGGAATCATTGGAATGATTTTCCATGCTTTTTTTTCCGAGATTTTCTGCTGATTCTTTACTCCTATTGGTCGCAGTGTGATGTTATATAGCCTAAAGCCTTCTTCGATAAACGGACTATCGAACACAAAAATATTTTCTCAATTCGAACCAGTAGTTTCTGAGATTAGCGCTTTCAAACAAACAAACTCTTCAGCTATATAATATTAGTATAGATAAATCATAATAAAAAAAAACAAAAAAAAACAAACATATTTTTCATTAACATTTTAGATGTCACATGAAGTAGTATTTTTTTCCGCGATCCTGGGTATTTTGAAATTTTCATTTTTTTTTAAATGCCCCAATGTTAATTTATATACTCAATAATTAAGAAAAGAGAACAACTAAAATGGCGCAAGGTTTCAGTAAAAATTAAATTTTATAGTTTAGTCATGAATATTATTGTTAATTTTAATTACAGTGTATATTGTGTTGTTGACTACGCAGGTGTGTTGTTGATGAGGGGTGTGCAACAAGTCTGCCAGAGGAGCTCCTAAAACCTGTTGATTCGTTCAACAAGTAGCTTGTTGACTGTAGGTTATCGATCTGAGCCTAATGCTTTCATCAACCCCGATCCTCTTATTCATATCGATTTGCTCCACATAACAGGTGTAATATTGATTTTTAAGCACGTAACGGGTCTAGAAACTGATCAGGATTTAACAGTCATGTGATTATAGGATGTTAGTCTGCGGAAAAAAAAAGTGTATTACATGGGTTAATTTTGATGTTTCAGTATAGTGGTACAAAACATAAGTTTTTTATTTCTATTTAATAATTTTTTTAACGGGCTTGAAGAGTAATGATTAGGGTCACCTGTAGTTTAGTGGCTATCATAACAAAGGTCCTGGGTTTAAACCTAGCAGGTGATCCTAGGACTTTTTAATAATAGTAAAAAATCCTTGGTTATGCCGTCCTTCGGAGGGGACGTAAAAAGGGGGTCTCGAGTCTGTGCGATGTCCTATCTTAATAAACCTGGATAGGCAAAATTTAGGGCTCCCACTTAAGCTTAGTACGATTAGTCACCACAGTAGCATAAAAGAGAAGTTGAATGGATAAAAAAACAAACAATAGTTAAATAATAAACAAACTATATGAGATAAAATAAAAGTGTATTATCCTAATAAATTAAAAATATTTTTAAAACGCTTATTTTTTATCTCCTATTTTTTTAAAATATATAATATAATAAACGTAATATTTAAATAAAATTCAAATGACCGTTCAAAACTCGAATTAAAAATTTATAACTAAAACAATATTTTTCTTACAGTATATTTCATATATAAGTATTTGAAGCTAGAAAAAAAAATGTAGATTATAGAGAATTTGAGGGTTCCAAAACTATTATTTTTTTATTTTTTTGGATTTTTTATTAATAATAATTTTAGATTATTAAAAAAAGTAAATTCAAGTATATATTATATTTGTATGTCCCTCACATAACTAATAATTAATCAGGACTATAAAATTGATAATTATCGTGATTTAATATTATGACTTTAATATATTTTTAACGGTCTTTAATGGAATGAATATACTTTGAAAAACTCATCTTTTGGAATTAATTTATGCACTGAACTATGCATAAAACGAGTTGATACTCTTTTAGTTATGTATTAAAATATAATTATTTGAAGTGATATTTTTTAAGGGGTTGGGATGGATGTTTTCCTTCAGGTAAGGTTTTGTATTTTTCTTAATAATCAGATCACAAATACCAAAAAATTAACTTAAAGCTCCGGTCGCAGGATCCTTATTGGACACCGGCTGTCACCGGAACAGTAACCGGTAACGGACAATTAGTATTAAATAACCGGTTGGGTAAGAGGGCCAGGTAGGGAGGAAGTAATTATGCTCATAGTAACGGTCGTTCTCAACACCCCCCCCCTCCACTACACGTTACTATTGTCATCAATGGGCCGTACTACAGCTGAGGGCTCTTCGTAGTCACGGCTCTCTTAGAGATAACGGCTCAATAATTCATTCATCGCAATGTTTACGTCATAAATATCATAAAAACCTAGATATCCGCTTAGATAGATGTCGGACTTTTGATAACGGTTGGTGTTCTCCAACGATTTTAAGATAGTTTAAAAACTTTTATTTACATTTTTACATCAATATATATATATATATATATATATATATATATATATATATATATATATATATATATATAATTATATATTTATAGGTGGAATAATTTTTCATTAATTTTCATTATCATATTAATATGTATCTCTTTTGTTCTGATGTTTGTAGCCCTGATGATGGCTCACAAGCTTGAGCCGAAACGTTGGCAAAATTAAAAAATTAAAAAAATTACTGATTCCTGATTATTCCACCTATACTAGTATCTACCTTCGACTATACATCCTCAATATATATATATATGTGTATATATAGTGTTCTTAATAAATCTATTCATATTACTTTTCTTTAGTAATATTTTATTCCATCCAATATTTAGACCTTATTAGATCTTATACTAAATAATATTAATAAAAAACAATATATATACAAATATTTAAAATAAATAAATCAAATAGTCCACCGTGAGATGGTTAGTGTAGTCTTAAAGTAGATGAGTATTTGAATTTTCAAAAAATAAATAAACAATCTCGGCAAGTTAAAAATAGATTTTCAATAGATGGTCCATCGCATATGAAATTTCTTTATTTTATTGATCGTTGTCAGTAATAATTTATAGATACAGTCGATATTTACAACGTTTGAAATAACCAAACTCATCGGCTAAAAGCTTTAAAAAAGACGGCTATTAGCAATAATTAACGTTCATCTTTAGGTTTCATTAATTTATTATTATTTTGGAATATTATTTTCAATAATAAACCTTTGTAATCGGTCAAGGCAAAAAATATCGAACGTTCAAAGTTTGAATTCGAAAATAACTGTATTTTTCTAACAATATATTTTTTATACATAAAGTATATGAAACTAGAAAAAAAAATGAGTGAGAAATGAAAGAGTGGATTCAATCTATTTTTCTCCTTTTCTTAACCATTATCTTATTCCATCTTTAAGTTTACTTAATTAATTATTATTTTGGTTTATTGTATTTATTATTTAAAAAAATAACCTTCCATTCCCATCAAAATTTGAATTGCTTTTCAATAAGATCCGTAGAACCCGAATAACAAACTAAAAAAAAAATCTTTTGTCCGCCATAGAAAGTTAAAAATACCACAATTCAAGCTAATCGATTGAGAATTAAAAAGAACCATTTTATGTCTGATTTTTAATTTATAAGTATATTTCATATTCACTAATTGATCAATTTGTTTTTTTATTTTAACGATGGCAAGTTTAAAGTTCAGCATAAATATTATTATTTGAGAAAGTTTCTTGATTTTCTTTATAGTATTGATAATTTTTGAAGGATAACATGTTGCGCAGTATTGTATAAACTTTATATATGTATACATACACACACACGCGTGCATATGTGTATATATAGGCCAAGATGTAGAAACAAAAACAAAGACCCCCCTAGAAACGGTTCCCACGAGAAAGAAACCCTTTCTCCCTACCTGGCCTTATATTGCAGGTGGTCTTTCTTGCAACGGGGTGGGTTTTAAAACCACCGGTCTTCCTAATTGATTCATTATTAATATTGTTGCTGTATCATGCTTTATTGACATAAATAATTTAATACTTTTTTGCGAAATAATTTTTATTAAAAAGTTAAAACAATTTAAGGAAGAACAGCTCAAAAGTTAATCTTACAATAAAAAAGTATTATCGAATATTAAGAAGGACATGGCACGGTTGGCAGCCATGAATAAAATAAAACAGTTGTTACTATTTATTAAATGCTGACTTATTTACAGATCTTCATCCATCATACATATATATTTGTAATTAATAAGAAATATTTTTGTTTTACTATATTCATTACCCTCATCAATGTTTATCAAATTAATATTTTAGTATGTTTATTTATCATAAATTTAATGTTATTATTTATTATGTTTACTTCAACTATTAATAATTGTTTTTAATATATCGTCATCTGTATACAAATTTATTGGTATATAAACTATCATATCAAACAACATTGTTTCTATCATTAACTTAATGCTCATTTCTATCATATCTATTCAACTTTGAACTCTTTGTATAACAACTCACTATGTTAAATTATTTATTTTGTTATTTAAACGTTAAGTGAATTACATGTGATTATATGATATTATATATGAAAAGTGAATATTTAAAAAAACAATTCGATCTTTTTAATAATTTCTAAGTTAAGACATATGGTGATACGCTCCCACAAAAACGGGACTTGACAACTGTCAGACAGACCTCTTAAGGTTTACTACTGCTACCTGACATACAACCCTAATTGGTACCCATAAATAAACCAAAGTCGGAAAGTTGGTGACAAGTCAGTTCTGCTGGATAGAAAAAAAATAGCAAGAGGAAAAAAAAAAAAAAGACCAACTCAATTAAATTAACTATGTATCTTAAATTATTACATTTATTGGTTTATTAAATTCAATTAATCGACCAAAAAAAAATTCCTCCCTCTCCCCTCAAAATTTGAGGGCTTACGTTTCAAGATGCGTAGAATCCGAATAACGAAAAAAAAAATCCATTTCTCCTAATTAATAAATAAATACTGAAAATTGCTCTTAAAACTATTTCATAGAGAATTAAATTTTCTACAAAAAAAAAAAAAAAAAATCATGGACATTGTTTAGAACTAGCAGAGATATAGGGTTTTGAAATTAGCAGCGGTGATATACCATTATCCTTTGAATTATTTATTTATTTTCATATTATTTAATTGCCTGTCAACTGATATATGAACAATTATACCCTAATATTGTTATTATGAAATAATTAACCATTGTGTAATAATTAGCAGCGTTCTTTTTCATAAATTAAGAAATTTAAAGTAATAAATAGATATTTTATGTGTGATAACAGAAATGTCATGTTTTTTTTTTTTTTTAAATAGTCCGAAAAATATCTTATTAGATTTGAAAAATTAAAATTCTATTTCCTTAAGGAACGTAATTAACGCAACTTTAATAAGCTTTAATATTTTACCATTAGTCAATATCCACCATTTTGTTTCCCACTTTTCATCAACCGCCAACAATATTACGTATGCCTTAACACTACTAGAACTACTTTACTATAATTACTATCTAGAAACAAGTTAGTAACTGTTTATGTAAAATAATCATCGACTAAAAATTGTCTTTAAAAATGTTTTTTATTTTTTTCACTACATGACATGAACATTGGAAATATAAAATTTCGAAACGGTGCCAGTACATATTAGAATATTAATAAAATAAAATATATAAACGATTACATTTAATGATAAACAAAATAAATTGAACTGATTTGGGGTTTTCCGTATAGAAAAAATACAATTAAAGTTTACAAAATAGGTCTGAATAAATAAAAATAGCATTAGAATATGGAAAAAGACAATTTACGACGAATACAATTAATCTTTTCATTCTGATCAAACGTATATATAGATGTATAGTGCTATAGTATATATAATGTTATGTTATAAATTATATAGTATTCTCACTTCCTTTCCCCTTATAAAAAAATGTATCCGGAAATGATTTGTAATCGAATCCGTTATTAATTGTCTGATAATTTAAACACTTTTTTCATATATTATTTTTCCCATAACGCACTCTCTAATCTTGATTTGTTCACTATCAATAATAATTAAAAATATTTTTTAGTGTTAGTATTTACAGATAATAATAATAATAGATCGACAAATGAAATTTTAACCACTTCCTGACTAAATTAAAGATTCTCTAACCAGGAACAAAAACAAAGTTTTCATTTAAAAAAAAATTAATAAATAAACTTTATTCTAAGGCACAAACACTTTTGACGTAAACATCTCACTAACATCGTAAATTAACACTGCCATATTTATAAGTAATTATCTAAAATTAACTGTATTTTTTTAAAATTAAAATTATTATTATTAAATTATCACTTTATTTCATAGTATAGTTTTATCCCATACTTGTTTACGCTTAAGCCCGAGCTATTTTTTTAAATGATAATTATACGGATTTTAAATTATATGGTATTTTATTTTTGTGATTTTAAAGGGTACATTTGTGTGATTTAAACACATATAGTTGACATTAACAGATCAGATGTATACACAGGTTTGTTGATCGCTCCTCTTGACAACCGACTCGATCACTATTTTCGAAGACACTATTTTATTATAATTATAATTAATGCTTTGACTTACCTTCCTCAGCTCTGCTTTTGACAATGAATGCCGATGGGCTGCCATGATGTCTGGCATCTCTCCGTGTAGACGTGTATCCTAGAACGGCGAACGAAGGACTACCTCCACCCAGGAACCGAACCTCAGGATCACAGGTGACCGTGGGAACTGCCCGCAACAGTTGGTTCCTCAGCCTCTAATCTACCCCCACCATCCCCTCTACATCTCAGCTGCTTCGTCTTATCGCTATTAATGGACTAATATTCACACACACACAATATATATATATATATATATATATATATATATATATATATATATATATATATATATATATATTGTTTGATCAGTTCTCGACTGTTGATAATTTAAGTCTTCTATTGTTCTTAGGTTTCAGTCAATAAATAAATAATTTTATCTATGCAACGTTTCGAGAATTTATTGTTCTCATAACCATGTCTTAACAGTGGAAAAAACAGAACATTAATATTATTTTCTTTTCTTTTTTAATTTTTGTGGAAGTTTTCTTAATTGGAACATTCAATAAAGCACCCACTACCTTCCATTCATCATCCAGTTACTTTATTTCCTAAGTCTTTTATTCCATCTTAGTCGACGTTTCGGGGTTGTTTCCCCATTTTCAAGACTGAAACTGTTTTTTATACTTACATTATTGAATAAAATTACATTGTTTAAATATTTTTCTTTGAAAAATGAAGCTTAGCAATTTGTCAAAAATATTTTAAACTAATTTTAATTACCTTAATCCTTGCTACAACATTTTTCTATAACCAAAATAATAGCAGGACAATAAATTATAAAACAGATACAAAAAATTTAGGAACTCATTATACAGATATCATAAATAAGATACAATTTTAAAAATAAATAAAACAATAGCCAAAGAACCATAATTAGGACAAATAATTAATAGAGGTAAAAATAAAAATAAATAAAAAGTAATAAGGATTACACCGGAATACTGAAAAGGTACAAAGGTTTAAAATAGAAATATAATGGAAACAGTGAGCCAATAGACAAGTAGCAGTGTGCTATAAGATGTAATGAATAAAGAAAAATGTTGTAGCAAGGATTAAGGTAATTAAAATTAGTTTAAAATATTTTTGACAAATTGCTAAGCTTCATTTTTCAAAGAAAAATATTTAAACAATGTAATTTTATTCAATAATGTAAGTATAAAAAACAGTTTCAGTCTTGAAAATGGGGAAACAACCCCGAAACGTCGACTAAGATGGAATAAAAGACTTAGGAAATAAAGTAACTGGATGATGAATGGAAGGTAGTGGGTGCTTTATTGAATGTTCCAATTAATATTATTATACAATAATTAATGTATGATGTTATTGTTAGAGATATAGAAAATAATACATTTAACAATGAATATTCATACAGTAGGTACATAGATATTTCAATTATAATTTAGATTAAAGATATTATTAGAAATTTACTTATAATTTTAGATGAAATAGTGTCTTAGATAGACATATGTGTAGACTATAAACTTTGAAAGAACACTGAAGTAAAAACAAAAAAATCATATTAATTTTTATGATATATGTAATTTTTTTTTTAGTAAATAAATTTATTTTTAGGTTCCTTATAAATAAAAAAATGATCCATATTTTACACTCGACAATCCTTTTATTTCTCTTTCAGCCTTTTGCCATTTTCAAGGATCCTTTAATCTGTCCGGTCTATTGCATGCATAAAAATATATACATTGTCAAATTATAATAAAATATATTTTAGGCTGAAACCAGCCTTGTCAGTTTTTATTATCTACTAATAATAGCTAGATATTAAAAAAAATCAGATGTTCAAAATCTTAATTCATGTTCTGCAAACTGAATAAACAAAAATTAACAATACGTCTGAATAATGATAATACTGCCATAAAGCACTTACCACAATAATTTGATAAACCCCTCACCGAACTATTCCTCGCATCTTTGTTTCAGTGTTCTTTTAAAGTTTGTAGTATACGCACAGTCTATATAAGACACTGTTTCGTCTCAAATTTTAAGCGAATTTGTAATAATTTCTTTTATATGTATTTACATTATCTATTAATTATTCTATAAAAATTTTAATATTCTGTTTTTTGTTTTGCTCTGTTAGGACATGAATATGAAAACCACATATTTTCGAAAACTAGCCTAAATAATATGGTTTATTGACTGAACCTTACGACCAGTAGATAACTTAAATTATCAACAGTAGAGAACCAATCAAACATAAATTTTTTTAAGCAGATTATTATTATTTATTTTTTTTACAATATAAAAACATTAATAGAACTATGGTTTTCAGACTGACAGTGTTTGTTCCATTCCCATCCTGAGCCAATTATTTCAATCCTTCTTCCTCTTCAATTCCTGATTGTCCTCCGAGGAATTTGAAAAGAAGATGGCCCCGAGACCTTCTAGTTAAAAATATTTTTAGAATGCTGCCTTGGGAAGCCTCTCAAACGTTTTATCATTCCTTTTATACTTGTTGTATTCAATAATGCAGTTGTAAATTGCAATAAATATATATTTTATAATACTTGTGTCAACTGTATTCATTTCTAATCTCTAATTAACCCATTTTGATTTATTACCTCTTCGTTTCAGATTTAATAATCTAACTATAATATTTTTATCCTCAACAATCACTTAGTTTTATCCGTTTTCCATTACTATCCATTACCTTATGCAGCTTTGCTAAAAAATACATTTTCTTCTAAAACATTAAGTTTTCCAAAGGTATATTACACATCTATATTGCTGATCTCGAAAAATAAGAAGTTGGTAGTAAAATTGGTTCAGCTTCAATGCTAAACAAGTGAAAAATGGCTATTTTTTTTTTGAACTGCCAGATGCCAATACCAATGGTAATTTAAAGGAAAAAATCGGTATTTAAGCGCTTTTTCGTCAGAATGAAACCTATCTGATATCTAAGTCCATTAAATTTTACATTGACATAGAGAGTTCAATCAAAATCGTTAAAGCCGTTGCAAAATGCATCGTAACGTATAAAGTGGCTCTTCTGGTTGGCCGATTTTTTTGATAAGTAAAAGTAAATTTTTTTTTTTTTTATTTGGGACGATTTTGATGATAAATTTGCTGTAACATCTCAGACATATCGCTTATAAAATATTAAATTTCAGTTTTCTACAACTTTTCGTTTTCGCAGCTGGACTTACCACAAACACACGGACCCACAGACCTTTTTTTGGGACTAGGTCATTCGGACTCAAGAGCCCTAAAACGTTTATTTCCGGTGAAAACGGAATTCGAAAATTTTCACGATCACAATACTTTCTCTTTCTATATATTTCATATAGTAGGTAAGTGAGAGTAAAAATTTAAATATATAATGTTGGCTTAGGTCTCTTAACATATGGTTTCCCATTTGATTGTAAATAGTGTAAAGTGTAACCACAATAGACATTTGTTCACTTACTACGTTGAAAGACTGACGTATAATTTAATTTCTAAAAACGTGATTTTATTCTTATAAAAGTACAAAAATGATTATAACGAGAGATTGATATAAAATACAAACAATTACAATAAATTAATACCTGTATAAAAGAATTAATTTACACGTCAGTCTTTCAGGCTTTACGTTTCTTTTTAGTGGGTCCCGTAAAAGACTGGTATGAGTCTAACCTAACAAAGTATGACCAAAGCCAACTTATAAATATTAACTATAAAATACTTTAATTCCATTAAGGAAAAAAATGTAAAACAAATTGCCAGTTTGAAAATTGATTCCCAAAAAGTAGAGTGTTTGACATATAACGTGGGAAGCCAAATATTTTTGAGTAAATATTATATAACATATGAAGTCGTCAAAGATAATTTAGAATGATGTAAACTGCATAAATTTAAGTGTTTTTTAAAGATAATATATATTTTTTTTTTAATACTATTTAGGCTTGGAACCCACATACAATACTTAAAAAACAAGAACTCAACCGACGATTCGGACAGTTATACCGACTACTCAACAGAAAAGCTGAACTTACAGTTGACAACAAATTATTAATCTACAAGACAATACTGAAGTCCATCTGGACTTACGGACTTGAACTTGAAAGCTAAACGTACTAACATCAAACGCATTCAATCCTTTCAATCCAAAGTCCTCCGAACAATAGTAAATGCTCCTTATTATGTCTCCAACTATACCTTGCACCACGACCTTAATGTTCCATTTATTTCAGACCTAATTCCATCCAAATTTTTCAAATTCCACCAGAACCTCATTCATCATCCTAATCCTCTAGCTTAATCCCTATCCAGCTCCACTCACCCATACAACCCATCTAGAAGGTTGAAACGGCAGTGGCCCCGCGACCTTTTGTAAATATATTAGAGTTCTAGCACTGGCTAGATTCTCCACTCAATGTGATGTATGTATGAGTGTGTGAATGTGTATATAGGTATCAGTGAATCCTTGACTTTATTGTATTAATTCATTATTGTGTATATATTTTATTGTAATTTTATGCTGTGTAAATATTGTATGAATGTAGTATGTATGATATCATTCACCACTACTATTGATGTCCAAATTGGGACAGATTGTAATTTTACTCAATAAAAATTGTTGTTGAAAAAAAAAAAAAATACTATTTAATCAGAGATAAATCTAATTTATGGAAAAGCAAATTAAAATGTATTGTAAGTAGGTAGATGAAGTCCTATGACATGGTATTTATAATTTTACTTGTATAATTATTTTCGTTTACCTAGATACGGAACATATAGTAAGGGAAACTATTTTGATCCTGAAAATGTTCGAATTCCAGTTTTCCCCGGAAATAAACATTTTATGGCCCTTTAAGTCCAAATCACCAAGGCCCGCAAAACGGTCTGTGTACGTGGTCAGTCCAGCTCGAAAATGATAAGTTGTATTTAACTGAAATTTCATATTTTAGGTGCGTTTATGCCAGAGATTCTACAGCAACTTTTTCACCAAAATCTGCGAACCAGATGAGTCACTTTATTATATGCATTTTGCACTGTTTTTAAATTTTCTCCAATATGGCTCTAATGATTATGATTAAATACGAATATCGAAGTAAATTTTAATGGGCTTTTAATTTTTGTAGGCTTCAATATGATTGAATAGTTTAACATAGCTTAAATGAGAAAAGAGCCAACATTTTGTGTTTATTATTTATTTTAAATTACAAAGTTTGAGATATTGTCATATAATTTTATGATGTAAACAAAAATAAGTTTTATCTGAAATATCTGTTTGGAATCTACAAAATTAAAGGTATGTCAGAAGAAGAACATTTAAAATATCGGCATTTAAGCCCTGTCATACTACTTCAATCAGAATGAAACCTACATGATATTAAAGGCCCATTAAATTTTACATCGATATAGCGACTTTAATCAAAATTTTTAGAGCCGTTTTTGAGACTTTTAAAGCGGCTCTTCTGGTTCGCCGATTTTGTTAAGATCACTTGCTCTCTTACATCTCAGGAATATATTATACGCCCATAAAATATGAAATTTCAGTTATATACTACTTATGGAAGACTTGGCATAGGCACGGGCACATAGACCATTTTGCGGGACACGGTTCTTTAGATTCGAGGGATCCAAAAATTGTGTATTTTATCTAGAAGTGTAGTTTATCTCTAAATCGAATATTTTCACAATCGCTAATATTCCGTAAATATGTAAGCGAAGTATTCATAGTAGTAAAATTATAAATAAAACAATTAAATCATAATAAAAATTGTGGACATGATTTTTATCATAAAATTTCACTTACCAACTTAAAACAAAATTTTAAATTACATTTCCATTTATTTCCTATTAAATATTAATACAACAAAAGCTTATCTTTACCGACTGCTTAAATTCATGCAGTTTGTTTGTTCGTTTTAAGACGTAAAACCCTAAGGTCTTCAACGCCTGGGTATAATGTGTATATTTAACGTTTATAAAAAAGAATTATTAGGCAAAATAATAATAATAACAATAAATAGAAATACAATTTAAAAAAAGAGTGAATAAATAAAATAAAAAAAGTAGATATGATCACAAAATAACTACAGTTATAAAATAAAAAATATATAAAAATATAACATTAAAAAATAATAATAAAAAAAATTGCCCGGAATTTATAAATGTATATTTTAATTAAGATTATAGATAATATTAATTGTTTTTTGAAAAAAATAAAAACTACTTTAATGGATTCCTCTCTATTACCCAGTACTGTTGATATATTTGGGTTCAGTCACATTTTATTTAGGTGTAATGAATAATATAGACATTTTTGAAAAATATACCGGATGGTTGGGGTTCCATCACAATGCTAATACATTTATTTATTCTTACAAATAATGCAGTTTTCTCCAATCTCCACTATCTTTGAGCACTTCACATGTTATATAATGTTTAATCTGAAATATTTGGCTTCCCACGTTATATGTCAAACACTCTTGTTTTTGGAAATCAGTTCTCAATCTTGTAAGTTGTTACACATTTTTACTTTCATCTAAACATGTATGAAATAATATTAAGGGAATGTATTGCTATAGTGAAAATTTACGAATTCCAGTTTTCAACGAAAATACACGTGTCCCTTTGAGTCCTAATGACCAAGTCCCGCAAAAAGGTATATGTGTGTGTGGTAAGTCTAGCTCGGAAAGATATGTTATATTAAATTGAAATTTCATATTTAATACCACTATAATCCCGGAGATGTTACTGCAAATTTTCATCAAAATCGGCCAACCAGAAGAGCCACTTTATACCATGCATTTTGCACCTTTTTATGTTTTTCTCAAAAACGGCTCTAACGATTTTCATTAAACTCGCTATATTTAAGTAAAATTTAATGGGCCTTGGAAAAATCCCTATATTTATTTCTATAACGGAGGTAAGTGGAAGTCGTGTGTTGCGCACACCAGATTTTTTTTGTTATTCGTAGGTTCCACGCGCCCGGTGGCCACACTTTCTCCCCTGTTGGTGGGAACGCCCGCTGACAATACTGGCGAGAGGGTAGCCACCCCTTGTAAGCATTGTGTCCGTCTTCAATGGCTCCGCTTCTTGAAATACCTGTCAAGAGATTTAAGTCGGGAAAAAAAAGAAATAAAAGGAGACAATATCCATCATAAATTGTTACAATTGCTACACATAATTCATTCCTCTTCAATACCATCGTTTACATAATATATTCATACATAAAAAAATTATAAAAACCTGGTGTGCGAAACAAAGTACTTTCACTTACTTCGGTTTGTTAAACTCAATTTAAGTACTAGATATAAAGATAACAATTTTTTTTTTAATTTCCTACTTAATTTACAATATTTATAGAACACGCAATATAAGCATGGATATGCCGTCGGCCAGGAAGTTATACTTATATTTTCTAGATACAAAACAAAACTTACAGTCAATTAAAAAAAAAAAAAAAAACTGTACCACTACCCCCCCCAAAAGGGTCTTGGGCTCAGAACATAAAGAGATTCGTACTGTTTATAGGCCAACGGCCGTGCAAGGAGGTGATTAGGCCGAGATCACATTCAGGCTTTCCCCTAATATTTTTGGATATCCACTCTATAGAGGCTGGGTTTGCCCCAGGGAGGTCTCCATACACTAGGGTCGCCTCCAATTGAATTTACAGAATAAATAATACTCTGCTAAAGCCGGGATTCGAACAGAGGAACTGGAGAACTGTAGACTAGTGCTCTATCCACTAGATCACCACTCCCTGTAGTCAATATAACAAAAATAAAAAATCTGGTGTGCCTGGTATGTATCTAGCGCGAAAATGAAAAGTTTTATAAAATTGAAATTTCATATTTAAAGAGCGTCTATGCCTGAGATGTTACAGCAAATTTTCCATCAATATCGGCCAACCCTAAGGGCCACTTTATACCTTGCATTTAGCACATTTTTAGGATTTTCTCAAAAACGGCTCTAACGATTTTGGTTAAACTCGCTATATCGATGTAAAATTTAATGGGCTTTAATACCATGTTGGTTTCATTCTGATTGAAATAATCTGACAGGGCTTAAATGCTGATATTTTAAATTTTCTTCTTCTAAAGTACCTTTAATTCTGTAGATTCTATAAAAATAACCATATCATCTTGTTACCACTGATAAAAGAACAGGTAAATATATATGTTGAACGAATTCGATATCCAAAGAAAGAAATGAGAATATTAAAAAAATAAAAGAGAAAACTGAAAAAATATTTTTAATGCACCTTTTTGTTTTTGAAATAAGAACAGTAATATACATATGTGATATAACATTGGAAAGCTATAGAATTTAGAAAAAATATTATCTAATATACAAGCTTGTAAAAGTTAATAGAGGGTGATGAAAAGTCGATTTAAAATAACTCATTATTTTATATAATAATATAATAGATTTATTAATAAAACACATGTTTCTATAGAAATTGCATTTAATTAATTATTTGGGGCATAACAGCTTTCTATGCCAAAGGTCGCGGGTTCAAAACCGCGGGTGGCCCTAAGATTTTTTAATGGGAGTAAAAAATCCTTAGTTATGCCGTCCTTCGGAAGGGACGTTAAAAGGTGGTCCCGAGCCTGTGCGATGTCGGGTACTTGTTAAAGATCCCTATCCTAATAAAACCTGGATTGGCAAAATTTAGGACTCCCACTGTAGCATCGTCCGATTAGCCGTAGTTGCATAAAAGTGACGTTAAACGAATAAACAAACAATTAATTATTTATTAGTTCCACTCATTTTTATCTGTTACTGTATTTGAAAATTCTTTTATCGATTTTAACAACGGATGTAAGTGAAAGTCGTGTGTTGCCCGTACCAGATTTTTTTTTTTTTTTATATTTTTATAAATTTAAATTATTTATGATGTCTGTGTGGTGTATTCCATGTTTTTTTTGTGTATATTTTATAGTTTAGGGTTCTATTGTTATTTTTAAGCTTTAAGTATCTTCCTGTTTCTATTATTTTGTGAGCTATCCAGTATTTATACATTTTCAAAATTAAGTTTATGCTTCAATTTGATGATATGGGATGACAAGACTATTGTATTAATATTTTTTTCAGTTTTATATATGTTGTGAAATTCTTGTTTTTAATTTTTTGGTGGCATAAAAAAATAAAGGAAATTTATCACTTCAAATGTTGAAAACTCATTGAAAGAATAGTTTTTATTGGATTAGTCCATGATTCGAAAGAGTATGCGTTCTTGTGAACTTGTAACAAATGAAACGGAAATAGCTGTGTCCGCGCGACAACAAGGCTTTTGTGTGGTTTCATGGACCAGTGAGCGCATGTGGAATAGTTATTTGTAAATTCTTAATACCTTTGTGACTGTGACTGCCTTCTGAATTTTTAATCACGAAGCTGATGTGTGACAGTCAAAAGCCATGGTTACAAGTCACTGGCTAATAATCAAACATAAACAAAATATTATTTGAAGATTAGAAGGCTACGTTTGTAACGAAGCTTTTTTTTTTTTTTTTTTTGTTCCTTTCACTTACATATTTATGAAATATATATTGAAGGAAAGCATTAGGATCATGAAATTTTATCACCGAAAATAAGCGTTTTAGGGTCCCCTAAGTCCATATGACCAAGTCATGGAAAAAGGTCTCTTTGTGTGTATGTGATATATAGCACTAACACAATTAGTTGTATTAAACTGAAATTTCATATTTTAAGCGCTATTTTCGTCCTCCATTTTGAATTTTTTTTTTTTTTCTCATCCTCCATTTATATTTCAAACATCCATTTTGAATCGTATCCTAGTCACAAGTTATGTCAATTTTTAAGAATCCTATCAACGAGAATGGCGACTTTAACTTGGAATAGAAAAAGTAACGTCGTTCACATATTAAAATCGGGCATATCCTTTGAAGAAGTATAAAAATCTGGTGCGCGCAACACACGACTTTCACTTACCTCTGTTAAAATCAATTTAAGAATTTTTAAATACATTTAAAGATACAGGTAAATTTTTAAAGAAATAATTATTTTGAATTTCAATAGAAACAAGTGTTTTATTAAATAATCTATTATATTTTTATCTATAACAGTCAGTCAGTTTTATCGGCTTTTCATCACTCTCCATTAACCTTTAAAATTCCGAGTATTAGATAATATTTTTTGTAAAATCATTAGCTATCCAACGGTATATTATACATCTATATTACTATTCTTGTGTTCAAAAACATAATAATATGTTTGCACTTTTCTCCTTTAGTTGTTTATCAAATTCGCCTAACTTACATATTTACCCGTTATTTATCAATGTTAATAGGTACTTTAGAGGAAGAAATATTAAAATATTGGCATTTAGGCCCTGTCATACTACTTCAATCAGAATTAAACCTACCTGATATTAAAGCCCATTAAATTTTACATCGATATAGCGAGTTTAATCAAAATCGTTAGAGCCGTTTTTGAGAAAATCGTGATAAGGTGCAAATGCACTGTATAAAGTGGCTCGTTTGGTTAGCTGATTTTGATGAAAAACATTCTGTAACATCTCGGACGTATAGTTGTCTTAAATATGAAATTTCAGTTTCATAGCATTTTTTGTTTTCGCCCGGGAGTTACCACCACACACACACACACACACACACACACACGTTTTTGCGGGACTTGGTCATTTGGACTCAGGGAACCGTAAAACGTGTATTTCCGTTGAAAACTGGAATTCGAGAATGTTCACGATCGCAATACTTTCTCTTACTTTATATTTTATATATAGGTAAGTGAATGTAAAAAAATATAACTCTATTAAATGAGAAAACATTAACAATTAATTTTTATCCACTGTGTATTGCTATAGCATAACATCGAATGTTTTCATTATTCATTAATTTTATAAATTTAAATCCACATCTAGATATAATTATCAGTAACCTATAACCTATGGTGTCTAGAAAAAAATAACACAAATTATAGCAATTAGTAGATAAAATAAAATTCAACATGAAGTGTTGTTTTTATCAAGAATGGTATTTTTTTTTTTAATGGTGAATCTCATTAACCTTTTCCTTCCTGGTATAATTTCACAATTATTAGATAAATATAAGTGCTTATTTATTCAGCATATAAACAAAAATTAGATAATACATACATTTTTTTTTTTTTTTTTTTTTTTACAAAAATAAGCTTTTAGAGCTTGCAGAATCATTGATGTGTCTGACAGGCCTAATTTCGCGTACTTTTTAAATATTTGATCATCTCGCATTATCAGTTATAATAAGACATGTATGAGCATAAATGATAAAAGAATTATATATAATTATAATCAGAAGAAAAAAGAGAAACACTTAAAAAAATGAGGGTAATCATTTTGTAATATAATAATATACACTTGAGAAGCTCAAAATAAAATTTTTAAAGTAAATTCACTAAATTTAATAGAGAGTGAATATACCCCCATAAAATTTAGTTTATTTTAATTCATTAATTAATTATAATTCTAAACGAAAAAAAGTCTTTGTGGAAACTAAATGACTTTTTACTTGCACTTACCTATATATGAATTATATTGTAGAGAAAGTATTGCGATCATGAACATTTTAGAATTCCAGTTTTTATGGTGATTATGGGCACATGGCCTAGTCCCGCAAACTGGTGTGCATGTGGCAAGTCTTGCGCGAAACCGAAAAAGTCGCACGAAACTAAAATTTCATATTTAAGAGAACTATACGTTCGAGATGTTAAAGAAACTTTTTCATAAAAATCAGCTAACTAGAAGAGCCTCTTTATACCATACATTTTTTTACGATTTTCTCAAAAACGGCTATAACGATTTTGATCAAAATCGCTAAAATCGATGTAAAATTTAATGGGCTTTAATATGTGTAGGTTTTATTCTGATTGAAATAGTCTGGCAGGGCCTTAATGCCGATATTGTAAAATTTTCTTCCTCTAAAGCAACTTTAATTTTGTAGATTCGAAAAAAATTACCATATCATATTATTAGTACAAGTTGAACGTAATTTATAAATAACTAAAGTAGAAACAGCATAAATATAAATCTTGCTAAAAACTTTTTTTTTTTTTTTTTTTAACATTAGAATAGTAATATCAATGAATAACATTCCGTTGGAAAGTTAAATATTTGAGAAAAAAGATTTAGTTTTAGATAAAATATTATTTTACATACAAAGTTCTATAAGGTAATTGTAAGTGATGAAAACCGTGATTTTTGTAAATAATAATTTCTATTGTCAGATTATTTAATCTGGAACACACGTTTCTGTCGAAACTCAATGTAATTCTCTACCTTTTTTCAACTGTAAGTTTAATTAAAAGTTTTTAAATTTAATAAAACAACAGAGGTAAGTGAAAATCGCAAATTTTTTTTTATTAGTTAAACTACTGAAAATAAAATTTAAAATTTAATTTCCGCTCAACGTTTTTGGCAACTCCAACAGACTCATCTACATGACTATTATAAGACCTATCTGGACTTAATATAATTGATTAATATAAGGAATTGAGCTAAGTGGCTCTACCAAACCATTGAATACCTCTCGTATGCAATCCTCCTACGTTAAATCCTCAGCGCTCCTTACTTCGGCACAAATTAACCCATCCACAAAACCTTACTGTTCCCTATGTAACTGTCTTGGCCCGAACCAGGTATGAATCCTTCCATGCCAAACTCCATTCAAACTCTAACCCACTAGTTTCTATCCTACCATCCTCTTCTATCCCTGATAATCTCCCGAGGCGTCTGAAAAGAAGATGACTTCTTGTTTAGATTCACTACTACGAGTGTTGCCAATGGGCAGTTTTGCTTTATGTTTTTTTCAAGTATTTTATCATTACAAATATTAATTTTTAAAATTAAAAAATAACGGCTTAATATGCAAGCTGAGCGAATTTAATTAACAACTAAAAGAGAAAAGTGCAGAACTATTTTTACTTTCACTTACTATATATAGTAAGAGGAAGTATTGCGATCGTGAAAATTTTCGAATTCCAGTTTTCAACGGAAATACACGTTTTAGGGTCCCCTGAGTCCAAATAACCAAGTCCCGCAAAAAGGTCTGTGTGGTAACTCCCGGGCGGAAACGGTAAGTCCTATGAAACTGAAATTTCATATTTAAGACAACTATAATTGATTAATTCCTTAATAGTTTCACGTATTTTCATCTCTAACTGTATTTGAAAATTCTTTCATTGATTTTAAAAATCGAGGTAAGTGAAAGTCGTGTGTTGCCCGCACCAGATTTTTTTCATGCAGTTTTTGAACATAAGGATAATAATATAGACGTATAAAATACCGTTGGAATGCGAAAGATTTTATAAAAAATATTATCTAATACACGGAATTGTAAAAGTAAATGGAGAGTAATGAAAAGCCGATAAAACTAGCTGATTGTTGAAGATAAAAATAAAATAGATTTTTCAATAAAACACATGTTTCTATTGAAATTCATTATAATAAATCCTTTAACAATTTTTTTTTATCTCTAAGTGTATTTAAAAATGTATAAAAACTATTTTATTTGATTTTAACAGCGGAAGTATGTGAAAGTCCAGTGTTGCTCGCACCAGACTTTTTTTCACATGTATTTATTACTTTAAAGATAGAAATCTCCTCATAAATAACGAAAATCTCTTCGGTTTAACATAACAAGGGACATGTTTACATGAATATAAGGTCTTCCTCTTGAAATAAGTTTGTTTATTACTTCCACTTATGAAATATATAGTTAGGGATAGTATTGCGATCGTGAAAATTTTCGAATTCTATTTTTCAACGTCTATTTTTCAAATAGACGTTTTAGGGTCTCATGAGTCCAAATAACCAAGTCCCGAAAAAAACCCTGTGTGTCTGTATGTCCGTGTGTGTGTGGTAAGTCTAGCGCAAAAATTAAAAGTCGTACGGAACTTAAATTTCACATTTAAGACAAATATACGCCCGAGATATTACAACAAATTTTTCATCAAAATCGGCTTACCAGAAGACCCACTTTATTCCATGCATTTTGCACCTCAAAAACGGCTCTAACGATTTTGATTAAACTCGCTATGTTGATGTAAAATTTAATGGGCTTTAATATCATGTATGAGGATAACAGAGCGAAACTATTTTATTTATGAAATTTTTGGTTTTTTTATAATAAGAATAGTAATATAGATGTATAATATACCGTTGGATGACTAAAGATTTTAGAAAAAATATTATCTAATACATGGAATTTTAAAAGTTAATAGAGAGTGTTGAAAAGCCAATAAAACTGATTGATGTAGATAAAAATATAATAGATTGTTTGATAAAACACATGTTTCTATTAAAATCCAATGTAAATAATTCTTTAACAATTTATTTTCGTTTCTATATTTGTTTAAAAAATCTTAAATTGATATAAGTATCGGAATTAAGTGAAAGTCGTGTGTTGCTCGCACCAGATTTTTTTTTTACATATATTTACTACTTTAAAGAAAGAAATCTCATCTAACATCTTCGGTTTAACATGACAGAGAACATGTTTACGTAAATATAAGTTCTCCCTCTCGAAATAAGTTTGTTAATCTTCTTTACGAGGGGTGAGTGAGATAGGAGGAATGGAGGCGTAATAAATGCATTACATGATTTCTCCAGTGACTGCAAATTGCAAATATTGGATGCAGATTTCTAATTGGCGGAGATGGGGAGGAGGCGGATGGACTGGTCCCATAAAGTAATTGACAGGAGGCTCTGTGGGAAAGTGCCACTGTGGGAACCGACCCAAATCCACCTGATCCGGAGGCCGTTCCGATTTTTTTATAACATCTTTAGGTCCCGCTAGCTCCACCTGTAGCTGCTACTGTACGTAACATCGGTTCTTGTTCTACCTGCACCTTTGTTCCAAACCCTAAATCAGGTATAATAAGGTCTAGATAATACATGAATGGGAATAAAAAAAAATAAATAAAAAAACCGCTTCTCAGGATGTTTACTGTGTTTCACTTTCACTTACCTACATCGGAAATATGAAGTAAAGACCCCGTTACACGATGAGAGATGATATATAAATTCCTATTATTTTTTATTTACTTTTTAAAAAACTTATAATCATTAAATATTTTATTTAAAAAAAAAGACAAAAAATCTGGTGCGCTCTCCACACGACTTCACTTACCTTCGTTGTTATAATCAATTTAAGTATTTTTAAATAAATTTAGAGATAAAAAAAAATCGGGTGCTGATTCGGCATTTAAGCCCTGTCAGACTATTTCAATCAGAATGAAACTTACAACATATTAAAGCCCCTTAAATTTTACACACATATAGCGAGTTTAATCAAAATCGTTAGAGCCGTTTTAGAGAAAATCGTAAAAAGGTGCAAAATGCATGGTGAAAAG
Organism: Piezodorus guildinii; assembly: GCA_023052935.1. Taxonomy (NCBI): domain Eukaryota; kingdom Metazoa; phylum Arthropoda; class Insecta; order Hemiptera; family Pentatomidae; genus Piezodorus; species Piezodorus guildinii. The sequence continues at coordinate 46,781,738 of CM041297.1, read as the reverse complement.
TAGTACATACGGTCAGCCGATTTTAGTGAAAAAGTAGCAATTACATCTAAGGCCTGTAGTTTTCTTAAATATGAAATTTCAGTTTTTACGTCTTTTCGGTTTTGGGGTAGATTTACCGCATACGGACACACACACACACACAGGCCTTTTTTTGGGACTTGGTCATTTGGACTCCTATAACGTGTATTTCTGTTGAAAACTGAAAATTTTCACGATCGCAATACTTTCCCTTACTATTTCATATATAGGTAAGTGAAAGTAAAATGATCAAAGAAATAATGAAATAAAGTTTAGGAAGAAACATGCTATTATATGATATTTTTGTCTACAACAATCAGTTATTTTATAGGCTTTTCATCACTCTCTGTGTATGAGATAATATTTTTTCTATAATCTTTAACTATCCAACGGAATATTATAAATCTATATTACTATTCTTGTGTTTAGAAACACAAAAATTGCATTAAAAAATATGTTTGTACTTTTCTCCTTTATTTGTTTATTAAATTTGCTCCCCTTGGATATTTAGCTGTTATTTATCAATGACAACAAGATGATATCCCTAATACTTTGGAGTCTACAAAATTGAAGTTTCGTTAGAGGAAGGCAATTTAAAATATCGGCATTTAAGCCCTGTCTGACTATTTCAATCAGAATGAAACCTACATGATATAAAAAAAAAAAAAAAAAAAAAAAAAAAAAAAAAAAAAAAGTACATATAGAGATTCGTACTTTTTCTAGGCCAACGGAAGTGCAATGAGGTGATTAGGCCTTAATCACGCTCAGCCGCCAGGTTTTTCCCCTATTATTTTGGGTACCCAATTTAAAGAGGCTGGGTCTGCCCCAGGAGGGTCTCCATACCCTAGGGTCGCCCCCGACTGAATTAACAGAATAAATAATATTCTACCATAGCCGGGATTCGAACCCAGGACCCGGAGCACAGCAGACTAGCGCTCTATCCACTAGACCACGCCGCTCCTACATAGGACATGATATTAAAGCCCATTAAATTTTACATCGATTTTAGTAAATTTAATCAAAATCGTTATAGCCGTTTTAGGAAAAATCGTAAAAAGGGGCAAAATACATGGTATAAAGTGGCTCTTTTGGTTAGCTGATTTTAATGATAGAGTTGCTGTAACATCTCGAGCGTATAGTTATCGCAAGTTCTGTGTGTGGTACGACTAGGACAAAAACGAAAATTCGTACGATACTGAAATTTCATATTTAAAACAGCTATACTCCTGAGATGTTACAGCAACTTTTTCATCAAAATCGGCTAACCAGAAGAGCCACTTTATACTATGCATTTTGCACTTTTTTACGATTTTCTCCTAAACGGCTCAAGCGATTTTTATGAAACTCGCTATATCTATGTAAAATTTAATATTCTTGTATGTCATGTAGTATTCATTCTGATTGAAATAGTCTGACACGACTTTTTTAAATGATAATTATTTTTTATTGTATTCCTTTAAAGTACCTTTACTTTAGTAAATTAATAAAAAAAAACTAACAATTTAACTTGTTAGATATTTATGAAATTTCTTTTCTATCTCCCTCTTCACCTTCTTCTTCTTCCTCTAACTCCTGTGTGCTGTGGAGTTGCAGTCTCTGTCCATTGAGCCCACTGATTTCTGTCCCTGGCAAGTCTTCACATCTCCGGGATGGTGCGTCCTTAGACTATCTCCCTGCTTTACTCCTTTATAGAAGTAGAAAGGCTGTGACATTTGGCCATTAAGCCTCACAATACCCTTTGGATCTTGGTAAACTGATTTGATAGCGCTCACCAGGTTTGCCGGTACTCTTCTTGTTATAAATGTTTCCCATATCTCCTGTCTTAGCACTGAATCGAAAGCTGCCCTCAAGTCAATAAATGCTAGATAGACTGCCTTGCCCCGGTCCCAATCTTTTTCTATTATCATTAATAGAATCTCTCTTCACCTCCTGCTTCAAAATCTATATTTTAAATTTACTTTTCGCTAATGATGATTAGCTCATGATGCTCATGCTTTCTAGTAGTTAGAAATCAGACCATCTTTCAAATGAGTACTTATAAGTTTTTAGGAGATAAACAATTTTTGAGTTATTCTAAAAAAAATTTAAAGGTTTTTGAATTTGAATTGTTTGCACCAATCAGAAGAGTAATTTTCCATAATTATTGCACATCTAAGTAAGAATAAAAACAAAATATCAGCTTCACAACCATAGCCGTTTTTTGAGATACTGACCGAAGTAGGGAGTGATATTGTACTATCTTTTACAAATGTAAATATATATATAGCAAGGGAAAGTTTTGTTATCGTAAAAACTATCGAATTCCAGTTTTCAAAAGTTAATGCAAGTGACGTTCTGATTATATTTAACCAGCCTGGTACGCGCGAACGAAAATCGTGCTTACGCCTATGTACGAAAATACTTTTTTGGCAACAGCCTGACTCCATGTTACAGATTTCACAGATTTTTTAAAGAATGAGCAGTAATCCTTTTTTAAGAATACATATGCGTATGCGATGACTTGTGTTTTAAAAAGTCTTAAAGTACAAACAAATATGTTTTTCTTTAATTAAATTAAAGTTTTAAATGATCTTTAAAGACCTATAAGAAAATATGATCATGTTGATTACACAATTACAATTAGGTAATGGAAAAGGTTGGCTGATTACGGTATCGGGCGATAAGCTTTCAGATACCCTAGTCCTATAAATACATCTATTCAATATGAAAAAAAAAAAAAATTATATTTCAAAACTCGTTCAAGTTTGCGATAAGTGTAAACACAACAGTCTCGACGAGATGATCTGGACTATACTTGCTCAGTTAGAGCCGTTTGTGAGAAAATCGTAAAAATGTGGAAGTGTGGTGGCTCTGATTTTGTTGAAAAAAGTTTCTGTAACATATTCGGTGGATACGATTATAAATTTGAAATTTCAGTTTTATACAAACTTTCGTTTTCGAACTAAACTTACCGCGTACACAGAACTTTTTCACCACCTCAATACTTCCCCTTACTATAATAGGTAAAAAATAAAAAGTAAAAATAAAAAACAGTTTTTCAATAAACTTTTTATTTATTTATGTTTTATTGAATTTTACAACTGTATATAACACAAATATAACAAGCAAAATTGTTGAATAATAATAAAGGGCGTGAAAAGGCTTGTGAAGAAACTACCCAGCGTTAGAACTTCGATGTTTATTTAAGTAAGTAGATCCCGAGACCATCTTCTTTTCAATCGCCTCAGAGGGTTATAAGGAATATGTGAGGTTGACAGGTCGCGGACAATAAGGTTTATGTGGGTTGGAAGTTTGGAATTGAAAGTGCTATATCTGATACGAAAATGGTCTGCAACAAATTGGATATTAAGGTCGTTATGGATAATTTTATTTGTGACAAAATAAGGAGCATTTAGGATTTTGCGAAGTTTTATTAAACATAAACTTCTAATCTTCAAACCGTATTGAAGATTTTGTTGATGTTTGATTACTAGACACTGACTTGTAACTATGGCTTTTGACTGTCACACATCAGCTGCTTCGCGATTAAAAAATTCAGGAAGACCGTCACATAGTCACAAAGGTAACACATTGCCAAAACGTGATATTTTCCAACCAAGGCAAAATATTGCTCCTAAACTGTAGGTCCTAGCGATAAATGATATATAACAAAAAATATTCTCCACTGAATTTCTCACTGGGAAACTGCCGTCAAATTTTCTCTCAAAGCATACCAACCGATCTAGAGCGTGCCAAACAGCTGGTTAAAAACGCTGCAAATTATTACACAATGGTTTTTTATTTCCAAAATAATTATTTTAAGTTATAACAGTTATAGGCTAGTCATATTAAGTTTTGATCCAGTTTTAATTTGTTTAACCCTCTATGTTCTTTGGGTCGCTGAATACGAATCTGAAGTTTGCGGGCAAAAAGTTTGTCCGGAGCATGTTTTTTTTTCACACTTTTTGCCAAAATTTTGGCACATTTTCTGTTGTTTTTTACTACATCTCGAAAACGAAGGGTTTTCGGATAAAACGTTCTATGCACATAATCCAATTAATTAAAATTTCCTCCATTTTTCATATGAAAAGTTTTTTTGTGGGACCAACCGTTTAGCCGCTAGAGCGCGTCAAAAATGTATTTATATAGCTGTTTACAGACAGTCAACTTACATGAAAAGTGATTAATTAATCAAAGGTAAATCGTAAATCACTGTGGATAGAATGAAATTATAGAAAAATATTAATGACTTTTATTTACTTAAATATGATATGTTTGTTATCAATAAATGGCATTGCCAATATTTTTTTTACTTACATTTTTACATTTTATTTTCCTCCTGCGGAATGTATTGCACGGGTGCTTTTCTCGACGTGGAACAAGCGTTCGACCGAGTCTGGCACCCAGGACTCCTTTATAAACTTCGTCAATTCCTTCCCGCAACATACTACTTGATAATCCGTTCTTACCTCACTAATAGAACCTTCAAAGTAAATCATAACCTTTCCTACTCTTCCATATTTTCTCAGTTTGCAGGTGTCTCTCAGGGTAGTATCTTAGGTCCCATCCTTTATACGGTATATACAGCTGATATTCCACTCCATCCATCCACTGTCCTCACAACTTATGCGGATGACACTTGTGTGTTATCGGTCCATAATGATCCATCCGATGCATCCCGAACCCTTCAGTCTCACATCACAGCCATTGGGAATGGTGTCAGAACTGGATGATTAAAATAAATCCTAACAAATCCCACCAAATTACCTTTACCCTTCGCCGCAAACCGATGACTTCCTGCTTCACTGTATCCTTTAATAATACCCCACTCATACCTGTTGAACAAATCCGTTACCTAGGACTTCATCTTGACAAACGCAAAATCCTAAATGCTCCTTATTTCGTTACGAATAAAATTATCCATAATGACCTAAATATCCCATTTGTCGCAGAACTAGCCCGAAACAGATATGCCTTTTTTTCATTCCAAACTACCAACCCACACGAATCCTCTTGTACGCAACTTATCATTACCATCTATTCCTGACAAACCTCCGAGGCGACTGAAAAGACGATGGCCTCGAGACTTACTTTAATTAAATTGACTTTGAAGTGCTACCACTGGGTAGTTTCTTCACAAGGCATTATCACGCCCATAAGTGTAAATTAGCCCATTTACTTGTTGTATATATTGTATGTACAGTTGTAAATATCAATAAAACATTAAAAAAAAAAAAAATTTCCTCCTTCATCTCTACCTTAATTATTTCAATTTTATTTTGGCTATATCAATGGTTTTTAATGTCTATTCAAGAAAAAAAATTATTGCTGAATAATAAGTTACATACTTTAAGAATTAAATGGAAATAACAGGGTGTGCCAATACTTTTTTGACCCCCTGTATATCTCGTTGATAGAAGTGAACGAACATACATGTATAATGGATGAAGGCAAGACTTGGGCTAAGGTGGATGCGATCCGCCACGCTACGAGAGCTCCCTCGGCCTCCCCTGGAGCGTGTTCCAGCCGCGTGGCCGGTCGCCTGCCCTCCAGCTCTTCCTCCCTACAATGGACCCTAATACGTCCGTCATTACCCTCCTGTCGGTTATCTTGTTAGCACTGCTGTCTGTATATCTACGCTTATTTAGTCATTAAAATGTCAACCGAGATAATCCTTTGGGATAGAATGAGTAACTATTACAGGAATAGTGGTGAATTTCATAATATTTTTTTTCTCTTTTGGGTTAAACCCGCTTCTGAGGGAATACCCAAAAGAAATATAACTCGAGTAGGAAACCATCCAATGCAAGATTTATTTTTTAAATAGTGGATCCGCCCCTGCTTCGCACGGGTGTTTTAGTATGCTTTAATAGGAAATTTGCGGAACGAACTGCAATTTTTAAACACACTCTTCAAGGACTTGTATGTTCTTTAGATGAAATCCTCCTACTATCGTAAAAGTTATTTCACTTAATTACTTGCCTGTCTCTATCATCATGTCAGGCGAATTTCAAGGAAAAAGTACTCACAATGAAAATAGTAGATGTGCAAAAGCTCTGACCTCGATTTGGGGATTTTAAGTCCAGTTTCTTACACTCTTATCTTTAATACTGCAATTTACCGCAAGAAAAAAAAAACGAATAAAATATACATTAATATATATATATGTTCATTGTTATTTATTTTTTCCTTCTATATTCGAAGATGTTCAACTAATAAACCGCTTTTTATTTTTACTTTAATTAATTTTCGATCATTTTTATGTATTTAGGGGATGATTTTTTTTTTTTATATTTATCGATTTAATTATTTTAGTGCTATTAAAGAAATTTATTTTTTAATCGTGAACATGACTTGTTTATGATCGGAATATCATATAATAAATAATTATTAAATTTAAAGACTTAGGATTCAAACGTTTTAAAAATGGATTAAAGAATTTTCAAATACAGTTAGAGATAAAAATGAGTGAATACATTAAAAATTAATTAAATTGAATTTTTATAAAAACATGATTGTTAAAAATCTATTATATTATATCTAAAATAATCAGTTAGTTTTATCGTTTTTTTATCACTATTTATTAACTTTTATAAGCTTGTGTATTGATAATTTTTTTCTAAAATCTTTAGCTTTCCAACGGTTTATTATAAAATGATTATTACTGTTCTTATGTTTAAAAACAAAAAAATCTGTTGCGGACAGCACATTACTTTCACTTACATCCATTTTAAAAATGGATTAAAGAATTTTCAAATGCAGTTAGAGATAAAAATTAGTGAAACCATTAAGGAATAAATAATCTAATTTCTGTAGAAAAACGTGTTATATTAAAAAATATATTATATTATTATCTAAAATAATCAGTTAGTTTTATCGGCTTTTCATCACTCTCTATTAACTTTTAAAAGCTTGTACATGAGATAATATTTCTTCTAAACCTTTAGTTTTCCAACGGTATATCATATATGTATATTTACTGTTCTTAAGTTATCTACAAAATTAGAGGTACTTTAGGAGAAGAAATTTTAATATCGGTATTTAAGCGCTGTCATACTATTCCAATCGGAATAAAACCTACATCATATCAAAGCACATACATTTTTACATCGATATATAGAGTTTAATCAAAATCGTTAGAGCTGTTTTGGAGAAAATCGTAAAAAGGTGTAAAATGGCATGGTACAAAGTGGCTCTGGGTGATTTTGATGAAAAAGTTTTTGTAACATCTCGGGCGTTTAGTTGTCTTAAATATGAAATTTCAATTTCATAGCCCTTTTTGTTTTAGCCCGGGAGTTACCACACACACACACACACCTTTTTGCGGGACTTGGTCATTTGGACTCAGGGAACCCTAAAACGTGTATTTCCGTTGAAAACTGGAATTCGAAAATTTTCCCAATCGGAATACTTCCCGTACTATATATTTCATATATAGGTAAGTGAAAGTAAAAACTAATTCATCGATAAAGCTATAATATACATGTTACATAAGAAGGTATTTATAGGTACATAAAAGAGCTATACACACACACACACACACACATATATATATATATATATATATATATATATATAATATATATATATATATATATATATATATATATATAGGCTACTTGTAGAGCAGACAGCGACAGGAAGAGGCAGCATTGAGAGAGCAGCTGCCGGCCTGAGACTGAACGCTACCTGCAGTTCCCACGTCTCCTTTCTTATCACTTTAGCCTAGCTCTCCTATCTTAAGTCTCATATACAAATATATACATTTATGTATGTATGTTTATACATATACATATACACATATATATATATTATATATATATACATATATATATATATATATATATATATATATATATATATATATATATATATATATATATATATATATAATTATGGTATGGTATGTTGAATAATGACCTTACCATAATAAGGAATGATTGGTCATTTTATTTTATTATTTGCAATTATTGAAATTGAATATTCTATGAAAAGAAATGATGCTTACGAAGATTCACGAAATTGTTTTACAACAGCCTAAATCCTAACTGGTTTAATAGATCTTTTGAAAGAACTAGTTTTGAAAGAATACTTAAACTACTAAGTGGTGACTTGTGGTTAAACACCAATGTCCACTGCCTAGTTCGTTTTATATACAGTGATGGAAAAAAGTATTTATTTGCACCTCATGTTTTTATGAATAAATGTGTTCAAGGAAACCTAAAAACTTCGCTTTCCTTTGCAAAAATGAAAAGTACATTTATTAAAAACTGACAGAAACCTTTTGTAAAAAAATGACAACACTTCATAATGAAATAAAAAACTCTGGTGTTCGCAACATCACTTATCTCCGTTGTAAATATTATTTTAAGAATTTTTAAATGCATTTAAGATACAAATAAATTGTCAACGAATTAATTAAATTGAATTTTAATAGAAACATGTGTTTTATTTAATAATCTATTCTATTATTATTGACGACAATCAGTTTGTTTTATCGGCATTTCTTCATTCTCCGTTACAATAGAATGTATGAGATAATATTTTTTCTAAAATCTTTAGTATTCCAACGGCATATTATACATGTTTATTACTGTTCTTCAGTTCAAAAACAAAAAATTGAATTTAAAAAATATTTTTGCAGTTTTCTCCTTTAGTTGGATCCGTTCAACTTCTATATGCACCTGATTTTTAGCAATGCTAATCAGATGAAATGGTCAATGTCATAAAACCTTAAAAAATTAAATTAACTTTAGAGGAAGAAAATTTAAAATATCGGCATTTAAGCCCTGTCAGACTATTTTTAGTTGAATGAAACCTACATGATATTAAAGCCTATTAAATTTTACATCGATACAGCGAGTTTAATCATAATCGCCGGAACCGTTTTTGAGAAAATCATAAAAAGTCGCATAATGCACGGTATAAAGTGGCTCATCTGGTTATTCGATTTTGTTGAAAAAAATGTTTTAACATCTCGGGCGAATAGTTATCTTAAATGTGAAATTTCAGTTTAATAGGACTTTTCGTTTCCCCCCGGGAGTTACCACACACAGACCTTTTCACGCGTGTTTCATTTGAAAACTGGATTTCGAAAATTTTCACGATCGCAATACTTTCCCTTACTATATATATACTAAGTGAAAGTAAAAATTAAAACAACAAAAGTGCTTGGAAAAATGCATTTGCACACTTGGTCTACTATGATTCACCAGCTCTGTTTACTTTTGCAGTAATCCTCCTGTGTCCATAAGTTTGTTTACTAATCGTTATTACCAGTATTCTGTAGACTTTCAATAAGTTTCCTTCAGGCAATAGACAATTATCATGCCAAAGACAAGTAAACTGTGTACTGGGACTCGCGAAAAAATTGTTTGCAAAAAACAAATCGCCAAATTTCCGATTTCTCAGGGTTGAACTTTTCTACAATGAGATACATCTAAAAAAGAAATGAGGCACGTAGTTCAACCTAAAACAGAGAGTGTAAAGGGCGTCCAAAAAAGTTAATCCCAGGCTGAAGAGGAAAATAAGAAAAGAAGCTCTTAAAAATCCCGTGATAAGTTCTCGGGAGCTGGCTGCCATGGTCCAATCAACGTCTGGAGTCAATTTTACTAGCAGAACAATTAGATATGCCCTGAATTCGGAAGGGCTTCATGGTAGAGTTTCGAGAAAGAAGCCATACATCAGTGAAACGAATCGCAAAAAGCGCCTTGTATTTGCTAGGGAGTACGCACAGAAATCCTTAAGCTTTTGGGAAAATGTGGTCTTTTCTGACTAAAGCAAATTTAATTTGTTAGGTTCAGAAGGTTAAAGGACGATATGACGATATTGTAATGAAGACCTAAAGAAGCAATGTTTTAACGACTGAAAAGCATGGCAGACGGCATGTTATGGTTTGGGGGTGTGTTCCTACCATGGCGTGGGAAATCTTGTGAGCTTCGAAGGAATTTTAAATGCAGAATGCTATGTGAATATTTTACGCAGTAATTTGCCTGTTAGTGTTGAAAAAATCGGAATCCAGGATCAGTACTATTTGCAGCAGGACTACGATCCAAAACATACTGCGAGGAGAACAAAGGAGTGGTTAATATTTAATGTTCCAAGATAGCTCCTCCTCAGTCACCAGATATAAATATAATTGAAAATTTATGGCACACCCTTGACCAAAATGTAAGAAAACACCATATCACTAGTGGACACCACCTTAAACAACTTCTTATTCAAGAATGGGAACATTCAATGCCCAGACGTCTACAAGCAATTATTGACGCTAATGGCCTATTTACAAAATACTAAAATTGCGTTAAGGCTGATCTCGGGGGCTTGAGCTTGAATGGTGAACATTAGACGAGTCTGTTTAGGCGGAATGGTGGTATCGGCATCGAACCTCCGGGTTTGCTAAGCCTATTATTATTAAAATTGAGTCCTAACTTGTTAATGTGGAAGTGCGCAAATAATTTTTTCCAAGAACTTTTATTGTTTTAATTATCTTGTTTGATTATGAAGTGTTTTTATTTTTTTATAAAAGGGTTTTTTCAGTTTTTAATAAATGTACTTTTCATGTTTGCAAAGGAAAGCGAAGTTTTATGTTTCCTTGAACTAATTTATTTATAAAAACGTGTTGTGCAAATACTTTTTTCCATCACTGTATTTATAACTAACTTTGGTCAATAACTAAAGCGAACTATAAACTTCGCAATCCATATTTATAAAAGAAAGTTACTATTCACTAACTTAAGTCTATTATTTCCATTAAATATTATAATTTTGTATTTTTTACTTTCGCTTACTATATATGAAATACATAGTAAGAGAAAAAAAAATCTAATTTGGGTTTTCACTGGAAGTATAAGTCTGAGAGGTTACATTAACTTGCCACGCGTCCAAATTACCAGGTACCACACAAAATGGTCTGTATTTGTACCCGTGTCTGTGTTTGGGCGTGTGTCTGTCTGTGCCTGTACCTGTGTGTGATACTGTGTGACTGTATGCCTGTGCCCATGTGGTATGGAGTGGAACAAGGAGGGAATTTTGGTCCAGGTGGAATATTTCATGAGGGATAATATTTAGCTGGTATTGAACACCATTCAATTACAGATTGATATATGTAAAATTCTCTTTGCAGTTTAAAATAACGTTTTCTTTGAAATTTATCAACCCCGGTAATTTTCCATATTTGAGAACAAAATAAAAACTAGAATAATGATTATAATATATTATGATTAGATAAATGATTATCTACATGTTTGGTCCTTACTACATTTTACCTAAGTAGCCACGCAAATGGTTAAAAAAAAATCACAAATATTTACATTAACTGTAACATTTAACGGGCTATAAGGAGGAAGGTTAGAAATAATTCTCATGCTTAATTTTATTTTTTCTTGAATAGCCTTATGATTGCACTAATTGTTTTAAAAATTTGGATGGTGTTAACATTGTTTTTTATTTATACAGATTTTTAAAGAAGAGTTATTGCCAAGCTCAGCAATTTTAAAATCGGAATATCACAATAGGGACAAAGTAAAAGGTTATGGAACTCGTCCCTTCCACGATATTTAATTTAAATTTAACTGAACGAGGAACTAACCCTATCTGGAAGTTTGTTTCATGTTTATTTTATTTAAGGTCACTTTATGCTTTTTAAACCACTTTCTTCACCTTTTAGGTAATGAGTTTTAGGGGAGAAAAAATATAAAGCATACCCTTATCTTACTGTCAATTTTTGTTTTCATTTGATATCTAAAAAATTACAGGAACTAGAAGGATTTTCCCAACACAGGTTTTCAGCCGCGAAGCTGACTTATAATGGCTGCAACACTAAACGTATTAGCCAGAAAAAATATTTTATTTAGTTTTTTAATTAGGAAGGGATATGGAAATAACTGGTAAAAAAATAATGAAAATCAGAAATGTTGAAAGTCAAGCTCTGGACGATTTTGATTGGATTGACCCATATGCATTATATTGTATTTTATATTGACCCTATAATTGTAATACATATTAATAGTGGTGGAATTGATAATTAAAATATTATTAATTGTATGATGGAGTTATTGTTGAACGTTGAGAATACATAATGAAGCTGGTTGAGGGTTCATTGCCACTTTTGAGGTAATTTCAGTTATCCCTGATGAAGGCTCACAGTGTTGTCTAAACCGTCGGCACACATTAATTTTTTTTTTTTTTAATTATTTTATTTTAACTTAGTAGTGTTTTCCTTGATGACCGCACCGTCAACTTCTGCATCATTTATTTATTAATCATATGTATAATTAATGTGATAGGAAAATTAAAACGGTATAAAGCTGCAGGAAATTATAATATCACGAGTGAATTAATCAAAGCGTGTGGAGAAGCGGGCGTTTCCAAATTACATGTTTTAGTTGAAAAGATCTGGGAAAATGAAAAAATACCCGAAGAATGGAAAGAATCAATACTTATTCCGATTAACAAAAAAGGACCGAGAACGGATTGTAACAACTATCGTGGGATCTCTCTTCTCCCAGTATGCTATAAAATATTCTCGTCAATACTAACTAGCCGAATCACGGAATACGCTGAGGAAATTATCGGAGACTACCAATGCGGTTTTAGGCGGAATCGCTCGACTATTGATCAAATATTTTCCTTACGTCAAATATTAGAGAAGAAGCTGGAATACAACGGTGTAGTCCATCAACTTTATATAGATTTTAAAAAGGCTTATGATTCCATAGACCGTCAGAAGCTATATAACATCATGATTGAACAGGGGATACCTAAAAAGTTAGTAAACCTAGTAGAGATGTGTTTGTCGGAAACATTTCATAAAGTTAGAATCGGTCATAATTACTCCGAGAGATTTGAGGTGCGATCGGGTTTAAAACAGGGTGACTCCCTTTCACCTGTTTTGTTTAATATAGCCTTAGAATATGTTATAGAAAAGGTGATGTGCACCGAGAAAGGCTTAAATATGGGTGACAAGATTCCGGTTTTGGGGTATGCCGATGATTTGGTACTACTAGGTGAAGACACGGAAACTATACAACTAAATACAAGTGTGTTAATAAAAACCGATAAACAAATAGGTCTCGAATTAAATACCGATAAGACGAAATGTATGATTAGTAGCAGAAATGGTGGCGATCTTGATGATATTAATATTTCAGGGCATACTTTTGAACGCGTAGAGAAATTCAAGTATTTAGGTTCAATGATAACAAGAAAAAATGAAATCCAGGAAGAAATAAAGTCCCGGTTAAAGGTGGGAAATGCGTGTTATTATTCAGTTGCTAAATTATTTAGCTCGCGGCTTCTGTCTAAAAACTTAAAGGTTAGAATTTATAAAACTATTATTCTTCCAACGGTTCTTTACGGATGCGAAACGTGGCCGCTTACTTTGAAGGATGAACAACGGCTTAAGGTTTTCGAGAATAAGGTACTGCGTAAAATATTTGGTCCGAAGAGAGATGAGGCCACTGGAGAGTTTAGAAGGTTGCACAACGCGGAATTGCGGAGTTTGTACCCTGTGAATATAATTGAGTTGATAGCATCGCGGAGACTCAAATGGGCGCGTAAAGTTGTTGGGCTTAGTGAGGAACGGATTCCGAGAAAGTTGGTATTCGCTGAACCGAATGGTAGGCGTTTAAAAGGTAGGCCGAAGCGTCGATGGGAGGATTGCATTAAGGCTGATCTTGGGGGCTTGGGCTTGACCGGTGAACATTGGACGAGTCTGTGCAGGCGAAGTTTGGTGGTATCGGCATCGAACCTTCGGGTTCGCTAAGCCTATTATTATTATTATTATTATGTATAATTAATAGTCAGTGATGTGATCTTAAATCTAACAAACACGCATATATAGAACATTATAGAAGATATGTTTTTTTAAAGCCAGGGCACATTAAAACGTGTATTTCCGTTTTAAACTTGGTTTAGAATTTTTTTACGATCACGATCTCAAACATGAAAGTAAGAATGTTGCATTATTAGGTTTTACGAGGCACTTAACATGAAAATAAAACCAGAATAACTGGTATGTGTAAAATAAATTATTAAATTTTACGAGATCAATTGGTTTTTCTAGTTCTGGATCCAGCAAAAACCAACATCACAATCCTAAATCGATGTCTGATTTAGTTAAATAAATTGAGTACTGTGCTTGCGATCTAAAATTGATTGAGTATTGAGTACTCCACAAAACCAAATAATTCATCCAGATATCAAATATTAATAGACATTGGGTTGTGTCACATGAAATGTCTATTTTCAAGATAAAGGATTTTTATTCAAAATACGATATGAAAACAAGATAATTTTATTGGAAGTATTTACCTTCTTTTTCTACACATTTTTCCCTACGTGACACCAACTTTTTTATCCCCAAACTGAAAAACTCTGAGCTTTGAAGTGAAACAAAATCTGAAAATGCACTTTTCACTTGATCATCATTTTCAAAAAGTTTTCCTTTGACGAAGTTGTCTAAATTCCTGAACAGGTGGTAATCTGTTGGAGAAAAGTCGAGAGAATATGGTGGGTACAGAAGAACTTCGTAGCCCAGTTTTTCAATTTTTGCACGGTATGTTTTAAAACATGGGGTCTTGCTGCCGCTCAGTGAGATCGTGAGGTACCCATGTATCGAGCTTTTTTACTTTCCCAATACACTTTAAATGTCTGGAAACGGTAGATGCACTTGCATTTAGTTGTGCTGAGAGTGCTTTAACTGTTTGGTAGGGGTTTCCTTCTACTGTATGTTTGAGGACATCGTTGTCTATTACGGACGGAGGTTTTCCTTGTGACTGTTCATAGTTTGTTAGGAAGTGCTGCTGTCTTAATGATTATTTAAAGTCCTTTATGCTGCTGTGGCTTATCAGACCATGATACTGTGGGAGTCCTAATTTTTTTCTATCCAGGTTAAATTAGGATAGAGATCTTTAAGGAGTACCAGGCTTGGGTCCACCTTTTAACATCCCCTCAGAAGGACAGCATAACTAAGGATTTTTTAGTACCATTAAAAAATCCTAGGGCCACTTGTGGGTTTTAACCCAGGATATTATTACTTATATTACTTTTTTATAAAGGTATTACAATGTATGAATAAATTATGGGTTAGAAAATAAAAATATCAGACTTATTGGTGTAACATGACCACAGTCATCATTTTTCAAAGTAAATAATCAACAAGTTGGGAAAGAATAATAAAAGATGAATAAGGGAATTTTTCAAAAATAAGACAAAACAGCAACAAGCTATTTGCTAATATTAATTGTATTTGATAACAAAATAAAACTAGGTTTGATTTTGAGAAGGTGAGGGCGCTATTGAATATAATTGTTCAGCCAAGTTCTTAATCTCCTCGACAGCTTCACAACGCAACTGGAGATCCTTATTGATGTACTCGTAGCCGTGGTAAGCGCCTGATATAGCTCCTGCCATAGAAGCTATAGTGTCTGTATCTCCTCCCAATGAAATACAATACTGGAGGGTTCTTGTGAACTTGTTTTTCGTCTAAAAAACGAAATAATAATAAATAAATAGCACTGCTTATTAACTAAATAAGAATCACAGAATTATGAAGAACTTTATTAATTCTGGGAAAAATTTGTATAACTGGCACGTTATAATTTGTGGTCTTAATTTGATCCAGATGATCATGTTAGGTCAGGGATGAGATAAGAAAACTAACTATAACATAAAGATAGGGGAGAAGTTAGTTCTGGGTGCAAATAATGGCCTCAAATTTGGACCAAAAAGTTGGCACAATACATTAAGTTAACTTAATTGGAGTGTTTCGATGACTGAAACCCCCAATTAATTTCTCCCTAATATCTTTTTGGTGGTTTATTCTAGAATAATGTAAATTGACAGCAAATAAATTAAATTAAACAATTAATTCCAATAACATGTCTTATGAACAACAATATTGGATCAGAAATAACACTACAATAATTACATAAAAAATAAAAAAATCAGTCATTGATTTTAAGAAAGATTCATCAAGAAAAATAATTCCCCTTCTTTCCCCCTAATATCTGATAAAATAGACAATATCTGAAAATAGAGCTTACAAATGTATGCAATACAAGATCAATTTTTTTATAATGAACACATCCTTTTTTATAAGCACGTGTTATTAAGTTCTCGCTATAAAGTAATTCAATCCAGGACTGCTCTACAAACTTCGTCACTTCCTCCCTCCTACCTACTTCTTATTAATCCGTTCCTACCTCACAGATAGAACCTTTAAAGTAAACCATAACCTTTCCTTCTCCGCCATATTTCCTCAGAACGCAGGTGTGCCCCAAGGTAGCATCCTGGGTCCAATCCTTTATACCATATATACAGCTGATATTCCTACTCATTCTTGCACTGTCCTCACTACATACGCGATGACACATGTGTGTTATCTGTAAACAATGACCCAACTATTGCTTCCCAAACTCTTCAGTCGCACATTGTTTCCAATTGAAGAATGGTGTCAAAAGTGGAGGATCAAAATAAATCCTACTAAATCCCACCAAATTACCTTTACCCTGCGCCGCAAACCTATGTCTGCCTGTCCCACTATATCCTTTGGCAATATTCCACTCACCTCAGTTGAACAGATCCGATACCTTGGACTGCATCTTGACAGACGACTTACTTGGAATCCTCACACTAGACTGAAACGACAAGAAACAGCTCGCAGATATCGCTTATTACAACATTTACTTGACAAACGTTCAAAACTTCCCACCTACTACAAAAAACTAATTTATATTACCATACTTAGGCCTATTTGGACATATGGAATTGAACTATGGGGATCCACCAAGCCATCAAATTCCTCACGCATCCAATCCTTGCAATCCAAAATCCTCCGAAAGATCCTAAATGCCCCTTACTTTGTCACCAATAAAATAATCCACAAAGACCTGAATATCCCATTAGTTGCAGACTTAGCCCGAATTAGATATACTTCCTTTCACTCCAAATTATCACTCCACCCAAACCCACTTGTCCGCAATATCTCATCTCCTTCTATTCCTGATCATCCTCCGAGGCGGCTGAAATGACGATGGCCTCGAGACCTTCTTGTCTGAAAAACCTTTGAAGTGCTACCAATGGGTAGATTCTTCTCACGCCTATCATGTCCATATCTCATGTGTGAACAGTCACATTTACTTGATGTACTTTTTGTTTTAATACAGTTGTAAATATCTCTATAATAAATAAAATAAAAAAAAAAAAAAAAAAAAAAAAAAAGTAATTCAAACTAATCTGCTCCGATCCAATGAAGCTATCTCTATAAAATTGGTAATTTCATTATCTTCTGAAATTCATTATGTACGGAGTTTTATGCAAAGAAAAACCTTTTAACTAAGGACTACATTCTGATAAAATAAAAAATGCATTTGAAGCAAAGTTTAAAAACACTAAATTTGGTTTCCTTAATTTTAAATCTCTTTAGAAGGGTCAAATTTATCTAACATAAATATTAGGTTGTCCATAAAATAATGCAGGATTTTCAGTTTTCTTTAAAATACTCTTCTATATACATCTTTTATGTTTACTAGATTATTCATCTGTATGAATGTCAACAATTCTTAAACCTCTTCCAAACGATAATGTTTGTTTACCTCTGTAGCAATTCGCTGCGATATAAAGAGATAATTCAGTCTTTACTATGATTAAGTGCGTGATATTTGTATAATTTTGTTTCAGACTACCTCAAGGCGATTAAAAAGCTTGAAAATTAGGTTTCACACACAAAAAATGACTGCCAAAAAAACAACAACAGTGTTATGAAGTTTGTGCTAGACTTCTTTGTCAAAACAAAAATGACCCTTTTCTGTCCAGCATTGCCCCTTGTGATAAAAATTGGATATTGTACGATAAGATAATGTTCTCAAAGGAGAAGCATCATAACATTTTCCAAATCTCCTAACTCATCAAAAAAAGGTGATGGTTATAGTTTGGTTGGCTTCATGTGATTTGATACACTACAGCTTTTTAAATCCTGGAGAAACCATCAATGCCGCATCGTAAAAATTAATTATTGAAACTCATCAAAAATTGGCAATAATGAAGGCATCTTAAGTCAATCAGAACAGGGCCATTTGGGGCACCACAACACCTGGCAACATGTCTCATGTGTGTCGTCCCAAAAACTTTTAGAACTTGATATCAAACTGAAGAAAAAATGTAATTACAAAGGATATTAATAAAATCATTTTTGGAGTTTATCAATTCTAAAGATAAAAAATTCTTTTCTCTACCAAAGACATATTAAATAAAACATTTTTAATTAAATAAAACAGATGTAAACTTTCTTTTAAAACCAAATTTCTGCATTATTTTTTGGAGAACCCAATATTATATATATTAAAGATCAATACAATTGTTACCTCAATAAATGGGATTGGTGCTGGGCCCTGAGAAATCCAAATAGTGCAGTAGGGACTGAATATTGAGCCCTTATGCTATTTCCTAAATTTTCAATAACTTCTTCATTGCTCACATCCTCTTCTGCAAGTAAATTTTTAACTACTTTCAACTGTTCCACATATGGCATCTCAATGTCAGTATCAGTTCTAAAATAAACCAGTTTTGAATATATTTATGAATAATTAATTATTAATTGGACTATGTTAGATTTGAACTTACCCATTTCCATCTGATCTTTCTATTTCTGCCATTTTCGCAATTAAATCTGTGACGAAGCAATCAGTGTCGAAAGGCTGAGTGGGATCCAACATCAAGCTCTGCTGCACGGCAAGAGCCTGCAGAACAAGAAAAATTTAAAATCCCATCTTCAAAAACTAATATTTCATTTATAAGTTATTTCACAAAAGCCAGGAAATATTTTATTAAATACTAATACTAAATTTAATTAATCTTTTTAATTCATTTGAGATAACATTCATTTTCATCCAATCTAGATCGGTTGAAATGAATCATAATTTCATTTCGAAACCTAATATAATTTAAATTATTTCCTAGCATAAAAAAACAAAACAAAAGAAGATGAGTTTGTTGGGTGTGTGGTCAGCATTTAATTTGCAAACTTGTTATGTTTGTGGGACGATGTTTCAGCCTTGATTTTATATCTTCATCAGGGTGACTAGCTAAGAGAATCTCCAAGCCGTTTTTAAAACGTTGGCAAACAAATATAATTAGTTTACTTATCAAGAATGATTTATTTGATGAAAACACTCACAAACAACTTCTCAACTAATTTATTAGACAGTCAACATTTCCTCCATAAGCATTTATTTAGATCATTCAAAATTTAATCTCATTTTAACCAAAATTAGTTCATGTCAGAGTCTAGCAATCGCTACAATCATCTAGCATTGCTACAATCATCTAGCAATTGCTACAATCATCTAGCAATTTGTCATTTAAATTTTACTACATACAGCGGTACTTATAATCTGAGTTAAATTATTTTGTTTTCTTTGAGTCTCTACAACAGGACAAAGTTGATATGTGTTACTTGCAAGCAATCACTGATATATACCATCTTGGATGTGTGAAGTATTTTTGGTTGTTTCTGTTTATCAAAACATAATTCGATAATAGCTATTAATTAATAAAAACAGCTACCAACTGACAACAAATAGCTACACACACATGAGATCACTAAAGGCTGCACTGCACGGCCGAGAGTAGGGGACAGTAAAATATGAAAATGTCAGTAGCTTTGATGTGATGTCGGTGATAGTGGAATTATCATACACTCTCACATACTTTCAACATATTATAATAAAGATACTATAACCGAACTTTCTGAGAAACGTAATCATTTTTTTTTTTTTAATAACTTTTATTATGAATAATGTTTAATTTTTTAAATTAAAAAAAAAAAACAAACAATTTTTTCATAATGTTTATATTTCAATTGTTTGTTTTGATATTATTTTATCATTTAGTTTTGATATATTTTTAAAAATATATATATTTAATGATATAGGATTTTTGAAAATTAATAATTGATGTTATTATCCAAATTTTTTTTTTTAATTATGCCTTCCACCTCTCCGGTACTTTCGTGAACTAATATAATATAAAATATAGTAAAATATAATTAACAGAAGCTCTTGCTCTCAATTTTCACCTACCTCTTCTCTCACGTGTAGTACAGCCTTAAAATAAAATATAACTTGCAAAACCATACACCTTATCTATTTAGCAATATATGATATGAATTGCACTGGGTATCTCAAGATCTTCAAAACAGTACTGTTATAAATAGCCCTTATGCTATAAAAACCTTACTAATTCAAATTGAATAGATTTAGAAATTAATGTAATTAAATTTTATGAATTATCAAACAAAGATTTTCCTAAATCATTTAAATTAAAATAACACATATAAAAATAAAAATTATATACAAAAATATGAAATAAACTAGCTCTCATTAATTGTCAAAGTAACATAAATAATCAGAACATGACTTAACTTTGATTGGGATGTTTATTACTAAGTTATTAAATTTAACCATCATAGTAGTTTTCACAGTACTATATCACAAACATTCGTCTAAAATGGAGAGTGACAAAAGGCCTGGATCTTAAGAGTTTAAATAAAAGATAACAAGAAAGATAAATAGCTTGAAACAAACCTGTAACAGGGCACCATTAACTCCCAGTTTGTGAGTATGAGTTAATTTTGTACATTTTTCAGCAGTAGTAAGCAACAGCTTATGGTCAGAGTAACAATAAAGAGCTACAGGGGAAATCCGCATTGCTCCACCATTCCCTAAAGAACCAGTACCATTGAATTGCTCTTGGGCAGGCTTCCAAATATCTGTCTCAGAATTGGATTTGTTTGTAGTATTCAAAATGTAGCGAAGTTTCCGAAATACTGCAACAACACTTTCTCCATAGCCTCTCCTTGGTTCTCGAAAATAATTAGTAACAAACCTACATCATTGAACATAATTAGCATTTGCTTTTAACACCACTTTATAAAGTAATGATATTTCAAAACTACTTACTAAGGTTTTCACCTGTTTGCAATGTCTCTTGCATCAAAACAACCTAATTCTACAAATGATTCCAATATTCCTAGAGTCATAGCAGTGTCATCAGTATATTTTTTGAAAGAGCCTAAAAACAGAATCAGAAATGTAATTCCATCCCAAGAAATCTTCTAAAACTGTCAGAATAGATGAAAACTAACCATTAGAGGAAGGGGTTTGCATGCCATTAAAATATTCTTGAGAGCCTCAGGCTGAGGGTCTTCTTCACCTTCATAGGGAGCTCCCAGGCAGTCTCCAAGCAAAGCACCAACAAGGGCACCTTAAACTTATCAACTGTTGGGGCAGTGCCCCTCATCACAAAACCTGACATAACAAGTTTTAATTTTTATGGATACAATCAAATCTTGGCCTCAAACTCCTCATCAATACAACACTATTCAAGAGGTTACTAAAAGGTTTAGCCTCTTGATGTTAGGAGCATCTAGAGAGAGGGCGCATTGTCACGCTAGCGAGAGCATCCTAGCGGAATTTCTACGAAGCTCTTCCTCTTCCAAGCCGCTCATCCCCAAACGGGTTTTATATACAGTGAGTGTCAAAGTATTCTGAATTGTATTTCTTTTCGTTTAATAAGTATATTTCACAACTATTAATTTATATAAATTCTTTTTCCCTACCAAATCTTTAAAAGAGGCTCCCATAAAGGAAAATCACTGACCAGATAACCGAAAAGTTTATTGTTTTTAAAAATATCCGATTAATAATGTAAAATTACAAGATCGTTCAGTGTCAAAAGTATTCGGAAATCGTAATATCCTGTTGTTTAATGGTTTCAAATTTTAATATTCTCACCAATCTTCGACATAATTTTATGTAATTAGCAATCCTCCTCTCTCATGTAATATATACCCAACCATTAAAAAATTTCTTTTTAAAATAAGGCCCTAAAATAAAAACGCAACGATCGTACAACGCCCTCGAATAATTTTACCACGTTCACACGTTAACACTAAAAAGAAATAGTTGAGATGTTGAAAAAAATTGATAAGAATATATGGATGGCTATGTACAGTGTAGATAATATAATAATAAAATATAAAAGCAAAAAGTAAGCGTCTAAAAAATATTAAATGTTAAAACTGAAAGACTGATTATTCATCAAATAAGAAAACAATACCTCAAATGAGTAAACCTTAGCTTATTTATGAATTTTTCAGAACTTCTGGTTACACAATAAGTTTTTCAACTGTTCGCTGCGTTCTAAAAAAATTTTACGAAAAGGAAAACATAGTACAAGAAGTACGGAAAACGTCTATCAGCAGGCAAGGAAATAAGAGAATAGGCTGAATGTTTGTAACATTTTTTAAAGAGAAGGTTGGTGAATTAAAATGTTTACAGATGACTCCCATACTAAAATACATGGTTCTTATGAAAAGATTATGGTTTAGAGGAAACCAAATAAAGAATTTAGTATGCCATAATAAAACATCTTGAGCGGTCAGTGACAATTACGTGCGTTTTTCTTTGAAAAAGTTTGATAACATTGGATTCATGGACAGAATTATTGATAGGTTTGTGTATTTTTCAAGTATGGAGAGCCAGAATTAAAAATAGAAGAAAAATTAGGAATAAATCAAATTATTAACATGCTCGCGACCATGACTCTGGACATATATACGTTATCTATTCATATTTAGTTGCTGCAAAATTATCAAACAGTTCTCGAAATGCCTCTTCCATTATTTCTTTCAAATTTAATTAACTATTTTTGGGTCTTACTAAAAAGGAAAATCAGGAAATACGATATTCAAAATAAAAATGGCCTCAAGAAACAGTAAGAGCTTGAGAGGTATATTATTTCACACCAAACAATCAATTAATTAGTAAGATCAATTCCTAGGTGGCTAAAATCTATAATTATACAAAAGTTTTTACCAACAGGATGTTTGTTTATGATCGCTGCACTAATATAACAAGGAAACCACGAAATTCCGAATACTTTTGACACCATTAACATACTCTATTTTTAATTTTTTCGTAAATAAACGTTCAAAACGTTAAAAGTAAAATAATTATTGTCATAATTTTTGGTTTTAGCTATTGTATACCTTCCTCCTAACATTATAAAGTGGGTAACAACTCTTTAAAAAACATAAAAAATAAGTTAACAACAAGTGAATTACAGAATAATAGTGAATTCCGAATACTTTTGACACTCACTGTATATTCCTTTATATTTTATATACTGACCTCATCCTCCTCTTTCTTACCTCCTCTTGAATTCTTATCACTTTACCGCTGTCAACCTCGCAATTGGTTTTCTCGGCGTCTCTCTCCCATACTTACTTTCCCTTGAAGTTTAATGATTCCTTCGTTTCTATTTATCTCAAAAATAATCCGCGATATTCAACTGTGACCAGTGTGACAAAACCTTCAATTTGCCCGACTCGCTGCGACAACACCGCTAACGCAACCACCGTCGAGATAAGAGGCCCGTTGTTAGGTTTTCTTGTCACTACTGCAATTTCCAAACAAAATATAAATCCTGTCTCCCAAAACACATGAAGCAGCATCTTCATAAAATTTATGGCGGGTCTCCTTTCTAATGTTGTCATACTCACTGCAATCTTTGTTTAGTAATTTAGCATATTGTTTCACTTCTGTGACAGTTTTAGTGAACTTTTGGAAAGTAGCGTCCAGTCGTGATAACCTAGCTTTAAAAACCGGAAATAATTCTGAATTTTTTGTTGTAGCCTGACCTATTTCATTTGTTTCGTGTATATCGTCCCTTAAGTCCTCTAATTCGTCCAACAGGGAGCTCAATACTACCTCATTATCAATTTTTGGACCCATTTTTAGTTTAAACAATTGACAAAATCTATATGTTAAACAAGATGAGAAAAACGAAATGTGATTGATCACAAAAAAATAAACTGAAATTCAAATAACGATATGTTTCCCAACTGGCACCTAACACTTGCTGAAATGTTTGAATTCCAATAAATTTAAACCTAAATTAAATAATTATTTAGAAGGCTAAATGAAACAATAAGAGATAGCTGTATGGAATGTATTGTGATCCGTTCCGCCAGAGGGCCGAAAATTTGTAGACAAAAAATAGATCCACGACCCGGAGTACCAAAAATTTGTATACGCTGGGCTATCCGTGAAAGAATAGTACTTTCAAGTGACAACTCAAAATTGAGGGTGGTTCTATTGAAATAAATAAGTGGACTGTATAGATTTAAAATAAATAAAAATAATGAAAGCAAACGACGAATCACAATACATTTAATACACTGAAATACATATAAGGATGATAAGAAACAAATTAACCTAATAAATTTATAAAAAGAAAAATTAACCTAATTATAATTAAACAGCTTCAAAAATGAAAATTAAGAAATTAAATGTTCCATTAATGGATAAAGATAGGTTATATTCACGTAAAGATGTCCAGTTGAGTGTTGAAGAAAACGACCGCAGGGCGGCTTGAACGAAGTCGTCTTGAGTATTGAAGAAAATTACCGCAGGGCGGCTTGGACGAAGTTCTCTTGGGTGTTGAAAATGACCGTAAGGCGGCTCTTCCAAGTTCCAAGGGGAACGATGAGAAGATGAAGAAATTCGTTTCCAAACGTTCAAACGTTGAGAGGAATCTTGGGTCTATATACGGCACATCTTCACCGCTCAGACGCTAGCTTAAGACTCGACTGGCACGAGGCAGTCAAAAAACAATTGAAGTACGATCGTCTTCTGTCTTTCTCTTCTACTGCTCTCGTTTAAAAACTTATAATTATATTTAAAATAACTATTTTAAAAAAAACCTTATCAGGCCGTAACATATGCGTGAACATATGTATTATTATAATATAATATTTATATAATATATCATTATAAATATATATAATATCGCTACGCATGTTGGGCACACGCCAATGTAGTACGTTGTAAAAATTCTTTTTGTTTTTCTAATAAATTAATAAATAGCCATTTGTTTTTGTAATAAAAAAATCTTATTTCCTGAAAACGTATAGTGATTTATTCATTGTTTGCCTTGCTCCTACGTTTTCGGTAATAGACCCGAGTAAGAGAATCAACTTTACAGTAAAAATGCAGTATTCTAAATTCAAGTGTTGCAGGAACTTGGAAAACACATTATCAATATGGGCACATGAGACAGGAAACAGTTGTAGGACATATTTCAATCTTTTCATTCAAACTTCGTGTTACAGGAACTTGGGAAACACATTGTCAATATAGAAGCTCCTGTCAATATGAGCACAAGAGACAGGCACCGTTCCAGATCTGTTCCGCTGTTTTAAACGTTCCACCGTTCCAGATCTGTTCCAAGCGTTCCACTTACTAATATAAGCGGTTTTTAAACAAATTAATGCCATATAGCAGGGTTTTTGTCAGCTCCATTTCAAGCAAATAAAAAAGTTAAAAAGAGAGTGGAAAAGTATGACAATTGATAAACCTAAACAACAATAAAAGTAACATGATGTAGATTTCTATTTATTCCTTGTCATTTTATCAGTTGGATTTTTTTTGGAGTCTCCGCAATGCTATTAACTCAATTATATTCACAGGATACAAGTTCCGCAATTCCGCGTTGTACAACCTTCTAAACTCCCCAGTGGCCTCATCTCTCTTCGGACCAAATATTTTACACAGTACCTTATTTTCGAAAACCTTAAGTCGCTGTTCATCCTTCAAAATAAGCGGCCTCGTTTCACATCCGTAAAGGATCGTCGGAAGAATAATAGTTTTATAAATTCTAACCTTTAAGTTTTTAGACAAAAGCCGCAAACCAAGTAATTTAGCAACTGAATAATAACACACATTTCCCGTCTTTAATCGGGGCTCGAACGGGCTAGTTTATTCGATATGGGCGTTTTACCTCAGGATCATGATGTGAGTAGGCTTCGAAGCAAGCCTGAGGCCCATCTCATGTGGTCACAAGTCATCAACTAGCCAGAGCACTTCCGCACGAGGAAATTCCACCGATCATCCCCACATCCGCCATACGTGGGACGCTCTCCATAATGAGATCCGCGCGAGGGAATATCGGTTTTATAAATTGGAATTGTTTGTCAAGTTTATGGCTTAATATGTATATGTATATTTTTTTTACTTGCTGTCTTTATAATTATTATTTTAGTGTACCTGCAGTATATTAATTTGAATACAGTAAATTAATTTTAACCAAATTCTCAATTTTTATAAAATAATATATGAGCTAAATTACTTATTTGAAAAGTTAACATTCCAAATAATATTTTATGGTACATTTTTGGAATAAAATAAGTAAAGGCATCTATCTTTTTTATTTATCGATTTCAACTGAAATTAGCAAATTTACATGAGAATCTTGGCGAATTGAATGGACAGGAAGTGGCTGAATAGACGGGATTTATACAAGTTAATTTATATTTTTAGTTGGTTGTTATTAAAGCTATGTTCTTTTGTTATTATAAATATAATGCAATTGTTAAATAAAATCAGGTGAAGCTTTGCTACTGAATTTCTTTCAATTTTGTGAGGAATTTAGAAAAGCTAAGTATAAACAATCCTTAATCGTTTATCTTCTTCGCTATTATTTCTCACACACACACAACACACACACACACAATACATATATATATATATATATATATATATATATATATATAATTTTTTTTTTTTGTAGTGGAACTGAGTCGGTAATTTGGAACGGGCTGGAACAGGTACAGTGAAAATCGGTAACAACATACCCTAGCTTCGTAGAAATGCCGCTAGGATGCTCTCGCAAGCGAACTCTAGCAAACATCGAAAACAGCATCTGTGTTCCGCCAGGCCTTTGGCTCCGCGCCTTTTTGCTCCAAGCTGCTCAAGTTCAACTGCAGGGAGCGCCGTCTTATGACGTGGGTTGTTCTCGCTCTAAAGTGCGCAGCACTGTGCAACCTTGCGCATCAGCAAACACGAGGCTTCGGTTCATCGAAAAAATAGTGTCTGTTCAGAATATTGTATTTGGGTGATGGGTTTAGTTATATGATTGCTTAAATCAGTCTTCAATTTTTTTTTTTTATTCAGAAATATCGTATAATTATTTTTGATATTTTTTTTTATTTTAGTTTTGAAGTTTCTTCAGCATCATGTGCGCATTTGGATGGGACCACGAAAAACTTTTGAAGCTTGTAGATTTGTACCGAGAAAGACCAGAATTGTGGGATCCGACAGATAATAACTACCATATAAAAAAAAAGAAAGCCGAAGCCTGGACCCTCATTGCAAATGAAATTGGGTGCGAATCCGCAGAATTAAAGGTAAAGATGGCTTCACTTCTGTCTTCCTTACAGGAGGGAGAAGATGAAAACGAAGAAGTCGATAGCCGTTACAGAAAGTACGTAATTACATCATTTAAATTTAATATATATATATAGCATAATGTTGGTAGCCTGATCATGACTCGCTTGATTGGGCCGAAATGTAGGCAAGCAATATCGATACTAACTCATAGAATATAGACCTAAAGAATAAAATTTAAAACCATAGACTAACTTATTATAATAGCTGATATTTGTAAGCCTAAAAATCAGGCGTATTGTGTAGCTGAGAGTTTTTTACGCCGTTACGAGCAGAGTAGTTCTGAGACAAAAAAATCTTAAAAGTACAATTCATTTATTTTACATTATATCTATTTACAATGCTAATTACTAAGACAAGTAGTAACCTGAGTATATAAAATTTGCAGTGATTGGGGAAATAATAATCTATTATATTGTATAAAAAAATAAACAAAGCATTTTTAGACCTATACTCAAAATTCATGCCATTGTTCAGTTTTAAGACTATGTACAACCACATGTACACTCGTTTTATTATTTTTCTGTTCCATGGTTTAGATTTTGTACCGAAAGACTATTATGTCCCTTAAAACTAAATTGATATTTTTCTCTGAAATAAACAACTTAAAGCTTTAATAGTAGAAAGATAAGTCTTAAATTATAAGCTTTTAAACTAAATCCTTAAAATAAGTGTTTATTTCAAAACGTTTTCAAATAATGCTCCAAATTGTTACACAATGGATTTTTACCCCAAATATGTTTATAAGGAGGTATAGTTTTTGAATAATCAAAGAACTAAAGAAAAATGTGATATTGTTTTCATTGGCAATTACAACTG
Source organism: Piezodorus guildinii (assembly GCA_023052935.1). Classification (NCBI taxonomy): domain Eukaryota; kingdom Metazoa; phylum Arthropoda; class Insecta; order Hemiptera; family Pentatomidae; genus Piezodorus; species Piezodorus guildinii. The sequence goes on along the minus strand of CM041297.1, from coordinate 46,753,635 downwards.
TTCATTAGTGATTATAATTAACTAAAATTAGAGATTATAATATTACGGATTTATAATTAACAATTAAATTATTGATTTGTTGTTTTGTTTAAATTCATCATTAGATTATAAAAAAATATAATAATAATAGGCTTACCGAACCCCGAAGGTCGATACCGATACCACCAAAGTCTGCCTACAACGACTCGTCCAATGTTAACCTTTCAAGCCCAAGCCCCCGAGATCAGCCTTAACGCAATCCTCCCATCGACGCTTTGGCCTGCCTTTCGGACGCCTACCAGTCGGATCAGCGAATACCAACTTTCTCGGAATCCGTTCCTCACCGAGCCCAACAACTTTACGTGCCCGTTTGAATCTCCGCGATGCTATCAACTCAATCATATTCACAGGATACAAGTTCCGCAATTCCGCGTTGTGCAACCTTCTAAACTCCCCAGTAGCCTCATCTCTCCTCGGACCAAATATTTTACGTAGTACCTTATTTTCGAAAACCTTAAACCGTTTTTCATCCTTCAAAGTAAGCGACCACGTTTCACTTCCGTAAAGAACCGTCGGAAGAATAATAGTTTTATAAATTCTAGAAAAAAAAAATATTACTATTAAAAATTAATTGTTAATTTAAAATGGATTATTAATTTTTTCATTGAAAATTTCTTATTTTCAGGACCAGAAGAAATTTACCAAAGCAGGTGGTTTGCTTACAAATCTTTGATTTTCTCCAAGATAGGGCACCCATTCACCCAAACAATTTTGTAAGTACTTCAAATATTTTTATCAAGTTGAAAAATTTGATGTTCCTCAAAGAAGTAGAGGTGATTCAGGAGGTGTTGTCACATTATATAATTATGTTCCATGAGGCCCCACAATAGATAATTAATGATTGGATCCCTTAAAAAATTGCATAAGATAATGCATATAAAAATGTAGTGAATTATGAAATAAAAAGTCCACAATCTTCTAGACTACAGAGCATCACGACTGCAAGAAGACTAGTTGTCTAAAGCCTGTGAAAATTTGTTGCTCTCACGACACTATGCCTTTTTTTTGGTAACTAGGTTCTCCAAGCTTACCCTTTTTAAAGTAAGGCCTTGCTACACTGCGAGAGAACAGGTTGGTGAAAATTGTAAGAATTGGTGATAGTGAATTCTCACGATTTCAGTCAACTTATATCCTGAGCGTCCAGTATTGTGAGATACCAAATTGAACAACCACAGAGGTAGAACCAAACGACGAGGCGCGATTCTGCTATTGGCAATTGAAAGAAAAATTAAAAATTTAGTTTACAATTTTTCGTGTTAGATCAAGAGAGAGATGGACGTGCAAGGCGAAGACACTAAAATCCATACAAAAGCAAATAGTTCTGTTCTAGTATGATGCTCTTGAAAGACAGAAAACGACAAAAAAAAAAAATTATGTTGGCATTAATATTTATCTTATATAAACATACAGTGGTCAAAAACAGTATTCCTACACAATTTTTTAAAATAAAAATAATGCTTATTTATTTATTGAATATAAATTAACTGATGGATTGGATAACACACAAGATATATAAATAAATAATTTTCAATAGTAAAGAAAATTACATGATCTCTTATTTGTATACAAACACCAAATGATAAAAATTGAAAGATAATTGTGCAAAAATAGATCTTTAATGTTAACCGGAAAATATGACAATTAAACACTTAAGGAGCCATTTTTGTAGTATTATCTTTCAGTTTGGACATTTGTCTGGTCTACGAATTTTTTTGTCTCCACTGTATAAATCAACAAAAAAAAGATGTAAAAGAAGAAGGGTAGACAAACTGACAATAAATATTTTTTTATTTTGCCTGAGCATTGAAGTAAATTTTTAATATTATCTTTATTAGTTCTACTGTGAACTGATAAATACTGAAAGTGTGGCCTAGAAAAATTGTCCAGTATTTTTTTGGCCCATCGTATTTTTATTTTTATTAAAGGCAATTATACATAAATTTTTTAAAACTATGTTTTTGGTACAGGTTGTTAATGAAAAAGCCACACAAGATGGTTCAGGTGAAAATAATGAAACACCAATCGCACATCATTCAAGACATGAGAGCACCCTCCAAAATGAAGATGAACCCTCCACAAAATCATTTTACTCCTCCAAGAAGTACTCCATGAAGAAGGAACATCCGATCATTGATCCCATTCAAAATGAGTGCATAAAATTTGGGGATTTTATAGCTGCCAAACTTCAAAAGTTCAGCGATGAGGAAAGGAGTATCTTGATGCAACAAATAAATAATTTTGTCTATGAAGCCGAAACAGAGATGTACTCACAGCAACATTATAACCACAACAGGCCTCAAGTAACCCATCTTCTCCTTCAGCACTTCCATACTGTGAGGATCAATCTGATCCTGAAACACCAATACCCTCTTCACTTGTTCAGTCACAACTTATGGAGCATTCCCCAAGTAATTGTAACTCACCGCAGTAGTTTTCAAAGGTGAATATACAGGACAAGTGGATACAAATTTGTAGTCAATTTCTTATATGTAAATATGTCTAATAGTAAATGTATTAATATTTTTGTATTTTTCATATGTATAAAATTGTATTTTACTTCGAATAGAATAGAAATAAAAAAATATTCATAGTGAATAGGTCGCCTAAGAATAACATTTATGTACAATTGAAATATATCATATGTCTCATCAAAAGACAAAATAAAATGATTAATTAGTATTTACAATGGTGAACAAGGAGACATATTATACAACAAAAATTTTAGAGTCAATAAATAAGTAAATAAATAATCTTCTGATTTTTTCTTTTCAACAAAAAAAAAAAAATCTATGTTCAATAAAATAATAATCTTCAAAAAAAAAAAAAAAAATTACAATTTGTGCAATACGCGTTTCTTTTCATTCATTTGATGTTACATATATAGCATTGACATATCAAAATTGCTGATCTTCTATTTGGGATCACAGAAGGTGTAGAAAATAGATAGTAGGAAGCAGCATGGCAGATACGGGTTGGTAGAGAATTCCAGAGGGTTAAGGCAGACAATAAAGGAATGATCAAAGATTTAGTTCTGTGAGTAGGGGTGTTAAGGTCAGAATGGCGTGATCTGGTTTCAAGTGAGTGGACTGAAGATTTAAATTGAAGGAGACTGTGGATGTTGGGAGAGTTAATAAAGTCACTTATGTGATTATTAGAGAATATTCTTCATTAAAATAAAACCAGTGTTACTAAACATTTCTTTAAATCTCAGGTAACATTACCTGTACTTCTGCTACTTCATTATTACAAACTCTAGTCAGATACTTAAAAGATGTCATGCAACAGTCTCTGATTACCTATAAGGGTTATAATGAAGTGACAATGGTTGACTGTGTGTATATATGAGAGAAGTTGGTTCAGGGTGCAATCAATATAACATACAATTAAGGGTAAACTTAATTAATTTGGCACCAATAAATTAAGTTTACGCTTAATTGTGTGTTACATTGACTGTACCCTGAACCAACTTCTCTCATATTAGGGTTATAAGTTACTATAAGAATCAGTAAAATGCAGATAGTATTAGATTTAATCTTATTATATTGGGTTGTCTGAAAAGTTCGTTAAGATTTTTAAAATAAAATTTACCTTTTATTTTTCTACTAAAAATGAATCACAAAGCTAATCTTTATTTATATGCCTTTAATCCTCATGGAATGAACTGAACTTTGTCTTTATTAAGACTCAGTAGTGTAGTTTATTGCAAACCAACATGAGTGACAATTCAGTTCATTTTCGGCATACTATGTATTCTTTTTTAAAAAAGGAAAAACCAGCCCAAACTGCACGAAAGATTCGTGCCGTGTATGGCAGCTATTCAATCGCTGATAGCATGGTTCAGAAGTGGTTTTCGTGGTTTAGATCAGCAGATTTCAATTTGGAAGACCAACCCCGGGCTGGCCGGAGTTCAACTCTTGACGTCAAAGATATTATGACGGTCATCGCAAATAATACACGAATTACTGTCCATGAGATAGCTGCGGAGTTAAGAGCCTGTCAAATTGACCGTTTTTGATGATCTAGGTTCCCCATGAGCTCAGTGAAAGGAACCTTATTGAAAGGATTTCATGTTGTGATATGCTGCTGAAAAAAAATGTGGAGGATCCATTTTTGAAACAAGTTGTTACTGCTCGACGAAAAATGGATTCTCTACATCAACACCGCTCGCAACACCAAAGGCAGGCTTGCATCCAACAAAGGTGATGCCCAGAATTTGGTGGGAATTGGAAGGGACCCATACATTTTGAGCTTCTTCCACAAAACCAAACTATAAGTACTGAGTTTTACTGCGCCCAGTTAGATCGATTAGAGGCAGCAATTGAAGAGAAATGGCCGAGTTGGCAAATCGGAAAGGAGTGCTATTCCAACAAGACTACGCTAGGCCCCATGTTTCTTTAAGGACACATGCTCCTTCGATTTCCATCTTTTCTGTTTTCTCGAAAATTTTATACAATGGAAATCCTGCTCTTCAGAAGATGACGTCTAAAACAGACCTTTTATTGTTCTTCAGTAGGACAGTGATTTTTGGAAAAAAAGGTTTAAAGGACCTTCCAAGCTGTTGGGAAAGGGTAATCGCTGACGGTGGTAATTATTTTGGAGATTAATCTAATAAATAAATTTTAAGCTGTTTGTCCAATTTTAATTTTTGTCCAAATTTCTCCACAAACTTTTCGGACCTACCCAATTTATTAGAATCATTCTCCCTTCAATTGCCAGGATGGTAGAAAAAGGTATGGCATTAACTCATTTATCATGTTATAATATGGTATTTTCTTTTTACTAATGTATTTCGTTTTTTTTTCTGTTTGAGGGATTATTAAAAAAAAAAATGCTTTAGCAACTTTTTAATAAACCACTAGAGTTAATAACAAGGAAATATGATTAATGATGCTGCCATTTTTAAATTTTAGAATAGAATGGTCAATTAGCTTATCTATAATTATAATGTAGCCAGAAAACATGATATTATTAATAGTAATATTAACAAAACAGGACAATTTTGAAAACTTCAATATTGCTAAAAAAATAAACAGTATTATAAAGATGTATTCATTAGCATTTTAAAAGAAGTTTACCATTGTTGGTAGTTTTGGTAAGTAAGTAATTAACAGCTAGAATACTCCTTAAAAAATTTTTAAGTTAATATAAGTTGTATACCTGTTTTGTTTATCTATGGTCTGACTAGAAAGAAATAATTATGCAGCTGTAATCAGTCAAAAAGCTATGCTATAAAACCTTTTGCTGATCTGCCGACCAGTAAAGATTGGCACCTCTGAATTCTGGAATCACAATCATGAAACCTTTGTGGAGTATGTAATTTAAGGAAATCTCAAAAAAGGTATTTAATTATTTTAAACCAAAGGTCTCGGGTTCAAACCCGCAGGTGGTCCTAGGATTTTTTAATGGGAGTAAAAAATCCTTACATCAATATAATGAGTTTAATGAAAATCGTTAGAGCCGTTTTTGAGAAAATCGTAAAAAGGTGCAAAATGCATGGTATAAAGTGGCTCTTCTGGTAAGCTGATTTTGATGAAAATGGTTTTGTAACGTCTCGGGCATATTTATTTATCTTTAATATGAAATTTCAGTTTCATTGGACTTTTTGTTTTTGCCCGGGAGTAACCACACACACATACACACAGACCTTTTTGCGGGACTTGGTCATTTGGACTCAGGAGACCCTAAAACGTGTATTTCCGTCGAAACCTGGAATTCCAAAATTTTCATGATCACAATACTTTCCCTTACTATATATTTCATGTAAAGGTAAATGAAAGTAAAAATCAAAAACTTAATATTTTTTGTATCTGCTGAGTAGAAATGTGATCAAATACTACAGTGAAGTACCTCAATCATAAATATTTATTTTTAAAAACAAGATATGACTATTACAATGGCCTATTAGCAATATGAAAATTCCACTGATTGCTAGTACATATACAGACATGCAGTGTTATGTTTTAATAATAAAACAAAAATAATATTTATATTTTATTTATGTCAATATCATACAATAATTTTTTCTAGAAGCTGATGATTTGGACTTTTTTTTTTCTTTTTAATGATTTCTAACAAGCACATACAACCATATAAATACATTTACCATAAATAATAGGATTGTTTTTCTAATTACCAATTTTGGCTGGACTTCAAAGTAGCGATAACTTCATCTCAGAAGTTGATATAAGTTTATTTAAAAAAAAAATGAAAATATGGTATTTTATCTTTCTGTATAATTTTTTTCTCTCAAAATTTGAACAATTAATATGATTAATGTTATAAAAAAAATCTTGAGCCAGAGTTGACATTTTAAAAATAGAGGAAAAATATTCCTATACTTCTTTACTTCATTTTGTGACATAAAGTTTTTTAGAATGTATTTCAGTCTGCATTTAGTACAAATGTTACCGATTATATGAATTAAGTAGTGGCACTTCATTCACTTAAGTTTAATGAGAATTTAAGTTAATAACATGCGACTCATTTAAAGGACTGATTTTAGATACTATAACCAAATGCCTTCAGTGCAGAAAAACTTTACAGAAAAAATATGTATACATTCATACTTAAAATCAAACTCTGACTCATTCCATAAATAAATATATATTTTTTTAAATAATTAAGCCTTCGCTATTCCTGATGAAAATTTCTGTTTTGTTAAAAAAAACTATTGTTAAAGGCACTTGTTCAATCACATACTTACAATTACAGTGGGATTAAATATCTACTATTCCCTCGGGAAGTACAATGACTTTAAAATACTGTCAACAATCACAATAATTTAAATAACATAATGGCATTTCACAATTATTACAATTATCATTCATAACACTAACAATATTGAAGGGACCACATGGCGCTAGATTAATTAAGGATTCATTCTTTATTGCATCTAATGATTGAAATTATTTACAAAACAAGATGTTAAAAAATGATCTGTTGTACGATTTACAAAAATATTAATCAATGATGTTTCAGTCAAAGCTGTATTTCATGTATGCCTGTGCTTTTATGGTGTTACCTTTATTTTAATAATCACAGAAGTACACAGATTTCTGTGTGTAATACTGTTTAAAAATATATTTAAATAATGAAGATAAAGCATATTTTCAATACATAGATATTGAGGTTTACACATGACATTTTATAAACGTCAATAACAAAGAGCAATTAATAATTATTATAATTATTTTTCTATTATCAATACTAACAATATTTTATAAATAGTCTAATATAAATTTCCCATTCATACAAAAAAAAAAAAAAATAAGTTTTTGTTTATTTCCTCTACAACAGTGGTTCTTTCAGGATTGTGGGTGTGCGAAAGTACTGCCGAGGATGTGGTCGAAGTTCCTCAAATTGCAGTTTGACTGCTTCCAGTGATAAAACACACAAACGCCACATTAATATTTGATACTCTCTTCCTTAGTTATAATACACTCTGGCTCCAGGCAGCACTTAGCAGTAGAGCAATAAAACTCGTTGATAACTATATCCATATTTTGGATTTAAAGCTTAATCAAGGTGGTAAGAGGTAGAAACTTACTTCACCTTGTTTTGTTAAATGAAATCGTGTACCACTACAACTCATGAAGGATTTCGGATTCAGTTCATAAAGAGAATAGAGCTGTTTCTAGGCAAGAGACCATGCTAGGAGAAGAACAGGCTAGAATCATCTTCTGTAGATTATTCTTTTGTAAATAAATAAATAGACAAATATTTTCAAGGAGTGCAGTACATAATACAAGTGCATAAAAAACTTATTTTTTAAAGGGGGTTATGATCTTTACTTAGGTTATGGAACCACTGTTGTAAAGTAAAATAATTTTAAAAATTATTATAGTTAATTGCATTATTTTCAACATTTGGTCTTAAATTGTTCAGTACATTTTATGTTGGTTATCCTAACTCACTAAAAGCAGAACAGGAATTGTTTTTTCTCCTCTGCTTATTATTTTCTCCTAAGGTAAAATTACCTAAGTTTTTTTTTTAATTTTTATTCTGCAAGTTAAGATCCAAAAAAAAAAAAAAAAAAAAGGAATATAAGTCAAATATCATTTTTATATTTCTCCATAAGTGAATCTCCTTACATAAAATAATTTCCATCCAGAGATTTCAATTTTAAATGGATTTATTTCCTATCAAATTTCATTATTGGGCCATTCTCAGCAAAACGTACAATCGGGTGAGTCTTTCTTGAAAATTTCAAAAGTTGAGTTTTTTGTCCATCCTTATTTTTTTGTGTCCCTATATATGAAATCTGATCTGATGTAACACGCAGCAGAGGTTGATTCGGTGTAATTATCAAAATAATTAATTCCATTAATAATTAATTAAAATAATTAATTATTCCAGAAATCATAACGTGAGGTAATGATGATCTAGTGGTGAGCCAATGATGAGTGGGTGAGCCAATGATTTTAGGAAAGATCTCCCGAAGGTTTTTGAACAAATTAAGATAGTCCTCGCCTCTTTCATCTGTTAAATATTATTAAAAAATCGCTTCTATATACGATCAGCACCCAATTGAGTACGATAAAGTGTGATTCAGAATATTTCTTCATACCAGAGCAGTAGGTTTAAAGGGAAATTAAAAAATAAAAAAAAAAACATCCGTTTCATTATTGGCACAAATTCTGTGGGGTGCGCTAATGACGGGTGCGTCAATGACGAATCGAAGGTTTTCTAAAAAGTTTTCTCTCCAAATCAAAGAAGTACATCAATCTACTCAGTAAGCTGAACACTATTACGGAAAGATAGAAGATTAATCAATTAAAAATAACTAGCAGAGATAGAGTGGGTGCGACAATGACAGCCAATAAAAATACTCTCACTCCCTAGCGTACATCTTCACCAAGTAGAGCAGAAAAATAGCTACCAGAAAAGAAAAAAAAAAGTTGGAAAATAACAAGTTTTTTAGTATGGGGGAAATCATTTGGAAAACGTTTGTACGTTTCGTTGACAATGGCCCTAATAGCAATTTTGACATTATCTGATTATATTGAAAAGTTGTATGATTAAAACAATTTTTTTAAAGCTTTAAAATGATATTATAAATTAACATGGGACAGAGTCCCAAAACTGTTGTTAAATGTTATAACATATAGCACTTAATTTATTTATTAAATATCTAACCATATATTGTAAATACAAGAATACCATTAATGAACCAGCAACATGTTTTGACAATCAACTGTTTTGTGTAAGAAACACTGTTCATTTATTTTTAATCTATATTTCACAATTAACTATGTTTCACTTATTGAGCAGATCAACATTATTAGAGCTAGAGGTAACAAAAATCTGGCAATGCTTCTGACAAACCTTTAAGGAACAGAGAATAAAGTAGAAATATGAATAAAAACATTGAAAAAGATGAAGAAAATCGAGTGTAGAACAATTTCTTACCGCAAACCTCACTTATGGTGTATTAATGTATAATATTAGTTCTACGATGTACTAATGTTATTTAAATTTTATGTGTTGAAAAAGTAATATTTTATTTGATTTGCATACAAATAAGAACTCCCATTTTAAGATTATTTAGAGCAATACTTAATAAATTTGAATTAACAAAATTGGGCATTTGAGAGGGCATTTAATAATTAATATGTAAGTTTTATTTTGGCAGAAAAACACTTTTATATTAGATAATTATTACTATCTGTTTTTTACAATGAATTATTAATATTTTATAATAACATATTTCTTCGAATCACATGAAGTAGTTTTTATGATTTTTCATAGCAATTAAAAAACAAAAGTTTGAATGTTGAATTAAAGTATTTCCTTATTAATTAAAACAACGGCTATTGAATATTACTATTTAAAGGATAAAACACTATTAAAATTAAAGATATTTATGTAGATGGATGTCAGAAACTGTAATAATTATTTCGTTGATGTTCACTAACGTTTTTCCAATAAAAAAACATTTTTTGGTAAAAATTCTTCTGTAAATAACAGTGAAGATATGCCTAAAAGTAGACCATAATAAATATTTTCATGTAATTGAGAAATTATTTGTCTAAATTAAATCATATTAGCTCAGCATTTTAAATTGTTATTGGTCTTAATGCTGCTTTTAAATAAACTTAATGTCTTTGAACATTGAATGGAGGACAGAATTACCTATGGAATGGTCTTAGAATGAACAGTAGGGACAATATTATTAAAACAATGGCTAATTAAATTTATGTCCTTTAAAATTACAAAATCTTTTTTAAATTATTTTTGCTGGTTTATGGTCAATTGTAACTATTAACCATATTATTGGATTTGAGTGTCGATTTGATCCAAATAACCTTAAAATCATTGATTCACCAATTCTTAAAGTTGAAATAAATAAAACAGTATTATATATTGAGGATGTATAGTTAACATTTGAAATTATCATAGGTAGAAATAATCGGGAGTCAGTGGTGTAAAAAATATTTTAATTTTGCTCAAGCTTGAGAGCCATCATCAGGGCTGCAAACATCAGAACAACAAAAGAGATACATATCAATACAATATGACAATGAAAAATTATGAATGTAGTGTCAATGATCAAAAAAATATGGTGCGCGCAACACACGACTTTCACTTACCTCCATTATTTATATCAATTCAAGAAATTGAAACAAGTTTATGAACGAAAATAAATTGTTAAAGAATTATTTAAGTTGGATTTAAATAGAAACATGTGTTTTATTAAATAATCTATTATATTATTATGTTCAATCAGCTTGTTATATCGGCTTTTCATCACTCTCCGTTAACTTTTAAAATATTATGTATAAAATAATATTTTTTCTAAAATCTTTATCATTCCAATAGTATATCATACATGTATATTACTTTTCTTATCTTCAAAAACAAAAAATTGCATTAAAAAAATATTTTTTCAGTTTTCTCATTTAGTTGCTCCTCAAAGTTGCTCAACTTGCATATTTACCTCCTATTTATCAATGCTAACAAGATGATATGGTTATTTTTATAGAATCTACAAAATTAAAGGTACTTTAAAGGAAGAAAATTTGAAATATTGGCATTTGAGCCCCGTCAGACAATTTCAATCAGAATGAAACCTTCATGATAATATAGCTCGTCCAATTTTACATTGATATAGCAAGTTTAATCAAAATCGTTAGAGCCGTTTTCGAGAAATTCGTAAAAGTGTAAAATGCATGGTATAAAGTAGATCTTCCAGTCAGCTGATTTTGATGAAAACGTTTCTGTAACATTTCTGGCGTATAGTTGTCTTAAATATAAAATTTCAGTTTCATAGGACTTTTCGTTTTCACCAGGGAGTTACCACACACACACACACACACTGACCTTTTTGGGGGACTTAGTTATTAGGACTCAGGGGACCCTAAAACATGTAGTTTTGTTGAAAACTGGAATTAAAAAATTTTCACGATTGCAATACTTTGGCTTACTATATATTTCATAAATAGGTAAGTGAAAGTAAAAATATATAAAACCTAACAGGCAATTGTACATATTTTGTTTAGTTTTTCGTTTGTCTATTTTTAATAACAACTGTTAAAGGACAAGCTATATTATTCATATTTAAAGGGAAAAAACCATACTTATCATACTTCATTTTATTATTTTCATCTTAGAATATTTTCGTATTTTTTTTAATCATTTTTACTACATTCTTAATTTTTCATTGTCATATTGTATTGATAATGGCTCACAAGCTTGAGCCGAAATGTTGGCAAAGTTAAAATATTTTTAAATGACTGACTCCCGATTATTTCTTCCTGTGATAAAACAGTAACAATTATTAAAAGTTTCTCACAAAGAACAGATCACGCATTTCCTTCCTCTTCTTGTTGAAGCTGCTTGATGCTGTTTGGGGGATGACCTACGTCTATCAAGATGTGGGTGAGTATCGGGCTGATGTGCTTGACCTCCATGAGGCCATAGGCGGCGGTGTTGAGGCCATCCAGGCGGTAGCGCCTCCAGGAAGTCCTCAGCAGCTTGGTCCTCACTTTTCTTGCAAGGGGGCGTCTCTTCTCATGTTTTATCATGGTGTAGCGAGCTATCCACTCAGGAGGGCGTGAGATCCAAAGAAGCACGTGTTCAACTCTTGAATTAAAAAATATATATTAGGGTCTGAGAATAGGAAAGTTACTCTACATTCCAACTTTAATTAGTAGTAGAGATGGATAAATACTAAAATTGAAATTATGAAGTACTTTAATCAAATTATCAGATTGCTAAGTACTGAGATAGTATAGCCTGTACTTCAGCTTGTGTTCCTCACTCCCAAAAAGGAATCTTAACCTGAGCAAAGTTTTTAAGAAACCTTATTAAAAGTACTATTTTGACGAGATTATTTATGTTTTTAGGTTTATTACCAAGCATAAAACTTGAATATTTCAATGGATTATTTTTTAATTATTCTGCTTTGAAATAGGGTGATTTTGACCCTAAACTTATTTTTCTACCTTTACAACAACCAGTGATATTAAATAAAATGTGTTTTTTGCGTGCAAACTTTTCGATTCCTTTTCATTTTGGACTTTCAAACTTTTCAATTTGGTCATCGTTGGGTTCTCACTCTTTCAATCGCCCTGAAGAAGGCCTTAAATTCAGGCCTAAACATAGTCACTATTAAATTAAGTTTCTACATAACTGTGTGTTAATTTGACTGGACCCTCAACTAACTTCTTCCCTATATACACACAGTCGACCATTCTCACTTCACAAAATAAAGAAAAGTTTTAAGAACTCCATGGGTTCAAACTCCTACCTCATCCACCACAGTCCAGACCTCGTTCCATCGGATTACTACTTATTTCGATCCATGGTCCATTCTCTTCTTTGAGGAAGTTGAAATTGCCGTATCAGAGTTTTTGGACAGCCATTTCAAAGAATGGTATCCATGTTGGATCGAGCAATTAGCTAGCAGATGGATAGATAACAAGAATTATTTGTATTTTAGATCAAAGAAATAATAATACAGATATTTGGTTGAAAAACAGTCATTTTTTTAATTATTTTTTATTTATGCACCACATTAAAATTTACTTCTCAAATTAAAATAAATCTGAGTACATGGGGAAAAATAGAAAGTACTCATGAGGACAGCTGAGCACTTTTCTTACTCCAATAGTCACCAGCTGAAGAACATTCTATACTCCCTCAGTACTTCAGCAGTTTCATAATTTGAGTAAAATCTTCGTATTTTTAATTTAGTATTTCTAATTAGTAATATTGTTCCATAAATTAATTCAAAAATAAATTCTTTCGAACCAATTCAATATACTTCATTAATCAATGTTTTAAATCATCAAATCACCTGTAACCCATATCGTCATCCTCTCCACCCCAGCCCCAAAATAAATTTGAATAACCATTAACTCGAAGAAAATGATCGGTGCGAATAGAAAATACACCTCCAACCAGCTGACGATAGGGTAATCTGAAACAGTTTATCTGTATTCAATAAAAACTGTGAACATTATTGATAATCATTTGAGCATTCAATGCTATAAAACTTAATTATTTCTAAAAAGATAGTATATCAAATGATAAACAATAAAAATCTGGTGCACACAACACACGACTTTCACTTACCTCCGTTGTTAAAAGCAATTTAAGAATTTTAAAATACATTTTAGGAGTAGATGCCAATGGGTATCGACCTCCCTCATGCCTGACATGCCTCTATATCAATTGTTATCAAATCCGCTTATTGTCACGGGCTGAGCGACAGGTGTGGATGTAAAAATAAATATAAAAAAAAAAAAAAAAAAAAAAAAATACATTTAAAGATACAAATAAATAGTTAAAGAATTAATTATTATTAATTTCAATATAAACATGTGTTTTTTTTTAAAAATCATTGTTTATTTTTTATCATCTCCAACAATCAGTTGGTTTATATGGTTTTTATCATATCCATATATATATATATATATATATATATATATATATATATATTTTTAATGCAATTTTTGTGTTTTTAAACACAAGAATAGTAATATAGATGTATAATATCACGTTGGATAGCTAAAGATTTTAGAAAAAATATTATCTAATACACAGAATTTTAAAGGTTAATGGAGACTGATGAAAAACCAATAAAATCAACTGATTGTTGTAGATAAAAATAGTATAGATTATTCAATAAAACACATGTTTCTATTGAAATTCAAAATAATTAATTCTTTAACTATTTATTTGTATCTTTAAATGTATTTTAAAATTCTTAAATTGCTTTTAACAACAGAGGTTAATGACCTTGGGTCCCTTTTTTAGCTAAATTTAAGGAATGTAAAAAAAATGTATATATGATTTTGAACGTCTTTCAACCATTATCTCTAATTAATACCCAATAAATACATACCATATTATACTAAATTATTGGTATAAAATATTGTTTTGGGAAGAGGGGTTCACCTGTGGTGTAATAACTAGCATACCCATAGTCTTCCATACCCAAGGTTGTGGGTTAAAACTTGGCAGATGGTCCCAGATTTTTTTAAAGGAAGTAAAAAAACCTTTTTTATGCCATCCTTCAGAAGGTACGTAAAATGGACCTTATATTTGCAAAATGAATATTAACGGAATAAATATTTTTTTCAGGTATTTACAATGAATAGGAATAATATCACAATTCTATATCTGAAATCAGTAACTGTATATTCAAGTATGATTCAGATTGGTTCTCAATTTCAAAAATCCCTAAATCCCTAAGCTTTTGGTCAGAATTCAAATGATTTCCAATAGGTACTACATTCATTTAAGAAATATTACAGAAAGCACAAAAAATCTCTCATTAATTTAATATTGCGGTAGTTTAGTTGATTCACTTGTGTAATAATCTATTTTATTAATAACATTTTTTAATAGTTCAAAAAAACGTTTCAGTGTACTTCGGAATCGAATTAAGCTCATTTAGTATCGTTAAGAAATAACAGAAATTTTCAAATGTGCTTTTAATGGGCTTCTCATTCTTTTGGAGAAATTGGATGGTGGATTTCGATAAAAGCTCATAAGAAAATAAATATACCAAATATGTCAAACTATCTTTTTCATAAAAAATGTCCTATAGTTGTTTTTGAGAATCAGCATCTTAATCATTTAATATGTTAAATGTTTAAACCTCAAACTTACTTATTATTAAACGCACTGTTTCCTGTCATAAAAATATTTGCATAATTAAGACTTTCTGGAAACTACAATATCAAATAAACATTTAACAATATATACTACCATTTTAAACCCAGGGAAAACTGTACTCAATGTAATCTCAACGAAAGAGAGGACTTATTCCACATTTTCATTCGATGTCCCATATACACACCGTTTCGTACCTATTACAACCCTAGAGCCTTAAATATGAACAGCACAAATTTTATCACCCTGTTTATCACTGAAGATATTGAGGAATAAAAAAACATTTATTATTATGGCGGGCAATGTTGCCAAATTAGATCATTTATAATAAATGAATAAGATTATTTGTTAACTTTATTTATTATTTATCGTGTTTCGCCGTATTATATAAAATAATATATTTATTTTATTGGAAACTATTATATTATTCATAAATTGTATTTGCATTATTTTGTTATAAGTTTGATTGTAATTTATTACTATTCAATGTACCTAGCGCATAACGTAGTGAATTAGTATATTGTTAACTCTTTTATTGAAATATGTTTTGTATTATATATTTGTTATGTAGCCAGCTCTATTTGTATGGGGGTTACCCCGGAATAAAATAAAGTTATTCAATATGTTAAATGTTCAATATATATGTTTAGACTCATCACTTTTTTCATTTTACCTAAATTGAATATTACTATTGCAAAGATAAAACACCATTAAAATTAAAGATATTTATATAGATAGTTGGCAGAAACTGTAATAATTATTTTGTTAATTTTTACTAACGTTTTTACAATAAAAAAAGTTTGGTAAAGATCCTTCTGTAAATGACAACGAAGATATGCCAAAAAGTAGGCCATAATAAATATTTTCATGAAAATGAGAATTTTTTTTGTCTAAATTAAGGCATATTTATTAGCTCAGCATTTTAAATTTTTATCAGAGTCAAAAAAAACCTTATATCCAAAAAAATAATTTTGGTCATTATACCTATGATTGGTCATAATGTTGCTTTTAAATAAACTTAATTTTCTTTAAACATTGAATGGAAGACAGAATTACCTATGGAATCTTCTTAGAATAAACAGTAGAGATGATATTATTAAAACAATGGCTAATTAAATTTATGCCCTTTAAAATTACAAAATCTTTTTTAAATTATTTGGCTGATTTTTGGTCAGTTGTAACTATATTGACCATATTATTGGATTTGAGTGTTGATTTGATCCGAATAACCACTAATTCTCCGAGTTGAAATAAATACAACAGTAACATATATTGAGGATGTATAGTTGACTGTTAAAATTATCATAGGTAGAAATAATCGGGAGTCAGTTTTTTTAAAATATTTTAATTTTGATTAAAAATTATTAATTTATTATTAACAGATGCAAACCTATAATTGAGTTCGTTAACAGCAACTGAAAGGTGGCGGGGCTGTTGTGGACAGGAGTATAATATCCTGTCGTCCTCAGGCAGCATGTCTACGTCATGGAACACGAGGCAATGAAACATCACTCCGGGATAAGAGTGGTATTCGAGAGCTGTCAATGCTCCAGCGTTCATCAGCAGCCCTTTGTTGAAAGTGTCATTGCCAATCTGCAAGTGAAATATTTAGAAGAATGGTTACTTTTATATTTGGTATAATTTTTACATGTACAATTTATTTTCTTATAGGATAATTCTATTGCAAATAATATCAGTTGAATAATTAACGGTCAGGAAAGAATAAAAATAATTGATTTTTTATAAAATGTTTATTAGTCACAAAAGAGTATTAATCAGCCAATGATTGGATTTTGGATAAACAGTAAAAACCTTAGGCACCAGTCAAACGATTTGAAGGTCTATTAGTGTCAATTTTTGGTGATTATAAACCTAATTACAGCTGGAGACTTTAATGCAAATCTCCTCCCAGACTCTCCCGATAAGGCGTGCCTAGTTGACCTGGCTTATTCTCTAAGCTTATTCATTGTTTCATTGAAATTTACTCATCATACCCAGTTTTCTGATTCATTAATTGACTTCACCTTAGTATATACCTAACTGAACCTGCTCTCCGATCAAACTCCTATGCTTTTTTTTATCAGGTGAAATTGAAATGAAGATAAAAAGATTGATGAATAGCTTTATAACATTTATTCATGTCCTCCAACAGAGATCACACATTTCTCACTGGTACTCTACAGAAGGGAGTCTCTAACCTGATTCTTGAATAAAATACATCTTTAGTGTCTTCTTATTTCGATCCTTAAAAGCCAGAAAATCCTCCAATATACTTGACCTCCTCAATCTACGTTCTTTCATACATACCCAAAACGTAAGAACCCAAGATGAGATCTATGAGCTTTAAACTATTGGTGGATGTAACTTCTTTTTTTTTACTTTTATAGGTGTTCCAACGTGGGTCACCTTTTACATCAGGGCAGAGCTCCAGAGGTCGAGGTCCAGTCAATCTTCATCCTGAAGACCTCGGCCTGCCATTTCTTCCTCAACTCCCCCTACTTCCTGGCGGTCGCCAGTCCAAAACTCGATTCAGCCATCACTCTGTATCCCTTTGCCTTACATGGCCGTAACACTTTAGCCTTCGCTGTTCAATTCTGTTGTTGACAGACATATTCCATTCCATTCACACGAACATCCCGAATAATATCATTCCGAAGTCTGTCCATTCTTGTTACACGTATGCATCTTCACCAAAAGTCCATCTCCACAACTTGAAGCTTTGAATAGAGCAGGGATGACATGGTCCATGTTTCAGCTGCATAGGTTAAGATGGGTTCGATGATGACGTAGAAGATCCTTCGTTTATTTTCCTTTAGGATCATCTCGTTCCACAGAACCGGGTGCAGCATGCGTGTGACTTTTTGAGCTTGCTCTGCTTTTCTCCGAATGTCAGTTTCTGAGAATCCAGAAGAGTCCAGGTATTACCCCAGATATTTGAAAATGCTCACCTTTATACGTGGATGTAACTAATCAATAAATATATTATGAAAATGTAAACCTACCTGCTCGACTATAAAAATGTGGTAAGCTAGTTGCTGACGTTGAAGAATCGGAGGGAGGTAAGACATAAGCATGGACAGTTGCTTCTCTCTGTCTCTGTATGGAATGATGACGGCCACAGCATGTCTTGGAGAGCAATCTTTTGGCACGTAGGTCAAGTTGATATTGGGCATTGTCTTTGCTTCTTTGATCCAGCTTTCCACATCAATCCTACCATCTAGAAACATTTTAACATCAAATTAAAATTGTTATAGATGAAATTCAGACGTTCATATGTCTCGATTATAATAGTTATTAAAGCAAATAGTTACCAAACTTACAGACTATAAAAAAAATCCTTACTAAGATTTGGTGGGACTGAAGGACAGTCACGAGGTGGAGGGTTGCAATGAGAAGGACCACGATAGACTGATTCCTTTTCTATTGTATTTGCGATGACACCACCCCTGTACCTGTTTACGACCATTTGGGCTGTTAGTTCCACCGATAGTGCATCTCTTCGTAACAGAGGTTCCATCTTGAAGGACATACCTTTCTCCTAAAAAAAATAATTAAAACAATAACAAAAAAAAAAAAGTATTCTCAATAAGAACATATTAAAGGTTTTGATAGTAAATTAAATGAGTAACATTGAAAATAAAATTGAACCTGGTGGGTGGGTTTGTGATGCTGAAGCCGTGTGTGTGCTCTTCCAGGCATAATTCTTGAAGCTGCTCCACCTCCTCCTATGACTCCAGTTACTGTGTCTTTTGCAACGACCGACATCTGTAATATGTTATATTATTACTTACTTAAGAAATGGTAATGCATTTTATTAAATGTCTTAAATGGATAAAAATAAATAAAGACACAGATTGGATGACACTAATCCTTATTCAATGTCTGAGATTAAAATAAGTGACACTGAGCCATGTGAAAGTCCTCACAACCTTGATTTTAGATGATGTAAGTCTATAAATAAATATGTCAATGAAGGGGCTTTAATGAACTGAACTCCAATAGCACACAATTTAGTGCACAAATAATGACCTATTACCTCTTTTACAGACTTTCTTTACTTCTCAGGTTTTGACATCGTTTGGGTTTTTTCACATCCTCTTTGTGTCTTACAAACCACTTTCATCTAAAATCATCTTAATTTACCCCTCTTAACCATGGATGTAATAATTAGAGCAGCTAATGAATCTTTTAGTACTGATGAAATTTTATAGGCTTCGAGAGTGTGACTGATTGAATTTAAAACTTTTTTTTGCTCTTTTTTTAAGAGAGTACAGAGAAATTATTTGATTAGACAAAGTACATTAAAATTCCACAACACTTTGAGATTCTTCGTAACTAAAAAAATATTTACAAATTATGTTTGAATCTTTCTATATATACTATCTCAAACAAATGTTGCCAGACTCACTCTGGATGGTTTTTTCCGCTTCTGAACTCTCCTTTTCCATACCTCCCCTCAATGAGGTCTACAGATTCTGCATAACCTGTGTCTCCAACACAGTTTTAACTTCACAGGGTTTTACAAATTGAAATTAAAAAAAAAAAAAATTATATATAAATATATATATGTGTGTGTGTGTGTGTGTGTGTGTGTGTGTGTGTGTGTATGTATATGTATATATAATATTGATGATTTTTAAGGAACATGATTAATTTTTTGATTAATTATTAAATCTGATATTTCTGTAACCATATCATATCATATGTAATATTTAAAAACCTTATCAATGTTCAAATCAAGGTTCAACCAAAAAAGTATTTTGGAATGAGTTCGTTATTCCCAAAACAAACAACAAAATAAATAAAACTAATAGCATATTACTGATAATTATGTCATATGGGTCAGAAACTTGGACATGAAAAAGCAACCTCAGGGAAAAACTCTTAGCCACAGTAATGGACTACTGGAGACATACAGCAGGTATACCCAGAATGGAAAAAGAAGAGGAGGAAGACCACAGAACACCTGGGTTGACGAAGTGGAGGATTCCATGATGGGCCATGGTCTATGAAGAAAGAAGCCATTCAGAAGGTTTTAGGTTTAGGGAAATCCAATCAAGTGGAAAATCCTAAATAAAAAATTTCTGGAGTGATTTCCCAAGATATTTGTTGAGAGTTGTTCTATGTGGAAATCAAAAGTATAACATTAATATGCACTAAAATTAATGGTACTCCACAAGTGATCTAATCAAACAGATATCTTATGTTAGTTAAGAATTCGTGGATAAGATGTACAAATTCAACACTCACTCAGGTCAGTGCTTCTTCTCTTCTTGACAACATGGTATACTCACTCTTTTGCCGAGCGTATGGTACTACAACCCTTTATGTACCATCTATTATTAATGTATAATCTCTAAATCTATTCCCACACTTTTCATATTTTTTCTCCTTTTCTAACTAACTCGTTCTTCCTTTAATATGGTCACGTCCTCTGGCAGTAAAAGACGGAAATCGATAGTCCTGTAGAGCTTGGCTTCCAATGATTCACACTCAGGCCAAATCTTCCTCCTAGCCTCATCAAAAGAGGCACAGTTCCAAATAACATGCTGAGTAGTTTTCTCTCACCCACCACAAATTCACATTGGACTGTTACCTATTTTAAACTTCCTGTAAAGGTGAGCATTTATTCTATTGTGGTTAGTTCTGAGTCTGAATATCATGGTTTTTATTTGTTTTGAGAGATAACTTCTATGAGTAGCATAGTGATGGTCAGCTGGCCCTCTCTTTGCATAAGCAATTATTAAGGATTAGAGCATGAAGGGAGGACTGAAAACATGTTTATGCCCAAAGGTATTGGAAGAAGAGGGTTTTGCTGTATTTTGAGTAAAAACAAAACCTCTTCATGTTTTACATACACTAAATCTGTATACGTTAATTTAGAATAGCATTCTAATAGATACCTCTGAGAGCGCGAGGATGGACAGAGCAGTGACGATGATGAAGACAGAGAGGAGCGGGAGGATCCTGATGCACCTGTAGCCCCGGCCTGGGGCGGAAACACGGATCTTCGGCCTTACCCGGGTCAGCGTCCCGCGCACCCTGATCCTCATCGTCCGACCGCATTGCAGACCTAAAACCAAGTCGTTATTCTTCATTAATAAGGAAGAGGAACAGGCATATATGTAATAAATATGCATTTACGATACATTATTAATACAAGTTTACAATTCAATACGCTAAATTAGAACTACACGATCCGATGATCAGATAACATCTCCATAGTTTTGATGCTTTTTGATCTCATCTTTGCGTCGTTGATGGTATATCTTCCTGAAAGGTATATTTTAAAACATCTGGACAAAGAATTATCAGGTTTTAATACACCTAAAAGTGTTAACAAAACAAAAGAAAATATTACCTTTTCTGGGTTTGAGGTACTTTCCTGCTCTCGTTCCTGTTCCCACGCGGGATGTTAAGGTAACTATGTATGAGTATATGACATAAAACAGGACGTGCTATCCTACAGGTATTTATCAACTTCTGGAGAATGGGGAAGTCGAGGTTCGTTGGTTTTTAGTTTGTTTATTCATTAAACGTGACTATATGCTACTGGTAATGGTAATGTAGATATTTTTTAAAAGTTTTTTAATAAAATATTGGAAGCTTGGATGTTTTGTCAAGTGTTGAATTATTTAGAGTCTACGTGCAGTTTCTTGTAACTTCAGTTTAGTATGTATTTGATTAATTTTACACAAGAGAGGAAGGAGTCCATGATGCTCTAATTCAAAGTAGGGTATTGGAGTAGGTGCTCAACCTCTTGGTTATTAGCATCGAATAAATTTGTAGTAACAGATTTGTTTTACTCTTTTTTCTTCTTTCTATTTATTTTTTTTTCCTTCTATTTTTTTTGTATTTATTTATTTTTTTTGTTTATTTTTTTTATTATTATTTTTTTGACACATTCTGAATTAGTGAATTTATTCCAATTTTTCTTTCTTTCTTTATTTTTTTTTTTATATACTTTTTTTATTATTACTATTATTTTTTTTTTCTTTCTTTATTTTTTTTTCTTATAGTTCCGGGAGCAGAGAACATTCTTTGACGAACCTAATCAGTGAACTAATTGTTTCACTAGAGTCCTTCAAGCTCTCACTCAACGATCTAGCTAGGTTAAGTTTATCCATTTGTACATGGAATTTGGGGCAGTTCTCAATTATGTGTTTTATTGAGAGAGGCACTCTACACAAGCCACACATTGGTACGGGCTGCCTGAGGATGAGATGGAGATGTGTGAGCCTGCTATGTCCGATGCGAAGTCTCGCCAAAGCAGTTTCCTCGCGGCGATTACTTCGCAATGATGTATTCCATGGATCAGGCGATTGCTTTATATTTCTTAATTTATGGGTGTTGTCAAGTTCCGACCACATCTGTTCCCATGCCCATTGCAGCCCAACCTAATTCAAAGTAACACATTGCAGTAATCATGAGGTTGTTGAAAATAATTGAATAAATTATTCTATATTTCAAAAATAAAAATGATAATCAATACCACTGGCATTTAACGCCTTCCAATTGTATGGAAAGTGTCTACTTTATACTTGATTAGCCAGAGTAGAAAAATCAGAAAATGGGTTTACCTGTAGGGCGGTTAGCATTACAGCCTTCTATGCCAAAGGTCCCGGGTTCAAACCTACTTAAACCTTTTAATGGGAGTAAAAAATTCTTAGTAATGCCGTCCTTCGGAGGGGCCGTTAAAAGGTGGTTCCGAGTCTGTGCGAGTTCAGATACTAGTTAAAGATCCCTATCCTAATTAAACCTGGATAGGCAAAATTTAGGATTCCCACTGTAGTATCGTCCGATTAGCCACAGCAGCATAAAGAACGTTAAATAAATAAACAAACAAAAACAAAATCAGAAAGTTTAAGGCGTCTTCATTTGACACGTTTTATTATGTCGTATTTTTGAATTGGTCACTATGACGATGAACTGTTCAAGTTGAAAACAATTCTGAACTATTTTATTTATTTATTTTATTTTTTTGTAACCTTGATATAATATCATATAATGAATTATTTCTTAATTGTTTCTTTTTGCTGGGTCAAGATATTTTTTAGCGTTTTTCTTTTTATTCGTTGCTTTATTTCACAACCTGACCAGATATGTCTCCCGCTATGTTGGTGGGATCATCTCTATCATGAGAAATTCCTTAAGCTAATCTTTAATTTAATTTACACACGTTCTTACCATCGCTGAGGAGCTGACAAGCTTATAACATTTTTATGATTTTAATAACATAGTTTTATGGATAGTAAAGTATATGATAAAATTTCACCTCAGTTGAAGCTAAAAATAAATAAAACTATAATTAACCATTTCAACTATGAAAATTAAATTAAATTATTATATATACATATTTAAATGGAAGTTTAAAATTTCTGCCAGTACTAAAAATCGTAAAAAAAACTTTACAAATATAACTAGCCCGGCAGCGCGATTTGTGGTCCTTTAACTTTACTTTAGGTGGTTCTAAACTGAGTCGGAAATCGAACCCACACAATTCTGGACCAAGCACACTTCATATTCGTGCTTTCTTCTTTATAATTCAATGAGGAGAAGATCCGACGGGATCAGGAATCAATATAATACTTGGGAGTAAAAAATCCTTAGTTATGCCGTCCTTCGGAGGGGACGTTAAAAGGTGGTCCCGAGCCTGTGCGATGTCAGCTACTCGTTAAAGATCCCTATCCTAATAAAACCTGGATAGGCAAAATTTAGGACTCCCACCGTAGCATCGTCCGATTAGCCAAAGTAGCATAAAAGTGACGTTAAACGAACAAACAAACAATAAATATAATACTACAAACAAGAGATCTTTTGTATAAAAAAAGTGTTTTATAATTCGATTTAAAAATGTATGAAACAGGGGGCAGCGTGGTCTATGGGATAGAGCACAGGTTTGCTATCCTATAAGTCTCGGGTTCGAATCCCAGCTGTGGCAGAATATTATTTATTCTATTACCTCAGCCGTAGAGCGATCCTAGAGTATGGATGCCCTCCTGAGGTACAACAAGTCTCTTTAAAGTGGGTACCCGAAAATGGGGAATAAACTTGTCGACTGAGTGTATCAGCCTAATCAGCACATTACACAACCTTTCGCCTAGGAACAGTACGAATCTCTCTATACACACTGGGCCAAAGACTCTTTCAGGGGTTGCAGTGAAACAGTTTTTTTTTTAAAATATATAATCAGATGGTTTACATGTTAATAAGTGCGCAGTGATGCGATTCCTAACTAAGTTCCCATAAACCATTTTTGTTCCCACAGCATGATTAGAATAGAATAGAATAGAAATTGATTTTTATTCTGGGACTGGGTCCCTTGAGAATAACATATTTGCACAGTTTACAATATCAGTATGTCTGGTTAATTGCGCATGGACATCTGTTCAGGCAATTGGCTTTCCTGGTAAGATAAAACGAAACCTCATTTCGCCAGTAAAGGATAGTATGATAAAATCAGTTATTTTCAGTGCTTATTTTATTTTTAGACGATATTAAAAAAAAAAAAAAAAATACATTCATTAATATCAAACTAATATTTTTCTTATGAATTTATTTTCAAAGCTATACTACTTCATATTCAACAAGTAGACCCCCTGCACGCACGGAATTTGAATTAGGTGTCATTTATGTATAAAAATCTCAGTCTCACCGATTTAGAGATTATCGCTTTGGGAGTTTTAGTTCATCGTAACGAAAAGTGCAATTAACAAGAAAATATGTTTATTTTATAATGTCATTCATTATTACATTTATTCATCGGCAGAAATGAAAACCTAATAAAAATAAATTAGTTAAATTTATTTGTTTGCTATGTTAAAGTAAAGCACAATAAAAATTAATTAAACAATGTTATTATAAAACATAATAACGGTTCCTATCCTATTAGGTTTATTACTCTTTATATTTTAAATGAAGTATTTAAATTAGATTTTAAAAGCTAAATTATGTTTCCCTAGGAATCCCATTGAATTTACAATGAAACATCGTTTTCATGAAATAGTATAAAATTTGAAATAATTAATAACAATGTTGTTGTTTATAGAAACTTACCATTTATGTTATCAACTTAATTACAATTCGGTCGTAATATTTTTCTAAAATTTCCTGTATACAAAATAGAAGAATATAAACCCTTGCACGATCCTGTACATTCAACTATTTTAACTTCCTTCTTAATAATAATATATTGGTTTGTGTCATATGAAATGTCCGTTTTCAAGGTAAAGGATTTTTATTAAAAATACGATATGAAAAAAAGATAATTTTATTCGAAGTATTTACCTTCTTTTTCTACACATTTTTTCAACGTGACACCAACTTTTTTTTCCCGAACTGAAAAACTCTGAGCTTTGAAGTGAAACAAAATCTGAAAACGCACTTTTCACTTGATCATCATTTTCAAAAATTTTTCCTTTGACGAAGCTGTCTAAATTCCTGAACAGGTGGTAATCTGTTGGAGACAAGTCGGACGGCATAGCATGACTAAGGATATTTTAATGCCATTAAAAAATCCTATGACCACCTGCGGGTTTGAACCCGTGACCTTTGGCATGGGAGGCTGTTTTGCTAGCCACCCAGCTACAAGTGATCCCGCGTTTTAAATAGGTAATTCGTTGTAAAAAAAATCATCATTTTAAATATCAACGTTGTAAAAAAGAATAATATATGTTCGTTTTTTTTTATTTATTATTTTACAGGACAATTAAAAAAAAAAAAAGTAGTAAATGAGGCCAGCAATGAAGAAAAAAATTGTTAATCTTTTAATCATAGTTTTTCTACTTATAAGGTTGGTTTTAAATCTTAATGGCACAAAAATCGCGGTCAACAGCGCCAGATATATTCATTTTAGAAGACTAATTTAAAATAAATAATATTAGTTAAAATAGTCTATATTGATATAAATTAAAATAATCTATAATAAAAATAAATTAAACAATAATTATCCAAATTTAATTATATAGGTATAAGTTTATTTGAGATATATGAATGTTAGATAATATTCCAGGGGAAAAAAAAATAATAGTAAAAAAATAAATAATAATAAAAGTATATAATACAATAAATTAATATTAGTTAAAAAAATAAATACAATAATTAGAAAAAAATAATAGTAAATAAATTTTTAAAAATAAGAAAGAAAAACAACAGTAGTTCAAATCCTGCTTGTAAAAATCCATTTACCTATAATGTAATATCAATTGATAATAATAGGCTTAACTAACCTGAATGTTTGAAATCGATCCCACTCAATTTAAGTTTATTTTTTTATTTTAATCAAGGAATTTTAAGAACGCTAATTTTTTTTTTCATCTATTAAAACACATTTTCATATCTCTAAAAATAATAATCGGATTAATTTTAAATCTCAAAAGTATGAAAAATATCTCTAATCCTAATATTTAGAATACTAAACTAGTTAAAACCAGTTTAATATCGATCGTACAGCCGAATGATCCAAAGGGGTTCGATTAATCGATTGTTAGATCCCTACTCTTCTCTCTGATAGCGAACAAAACATTCAGTCAGTGTCTAATGTTGGAGTAAGGTTGGTGTTCCACAGAGCTGGTTAGATTACGTGCTGTATTTTCTATGTATTTCTTATTTGAATTGAAATATCACACTTCATAGATAGCTCAACACACATAAATAGAAGGAAGGATTAAAACTCAGAAGGACAAAAGTTTTATCATATCATTATTGATTAATTTAAGGTAAGAGTATTTTATAAGCAGGTTAAGTACTTCTATTTAAAATTTTCTAAATAAGACATATATAAACATATGCATTTATGTATCTCATCGGCTAGTGGTCATTGATATTTATACTTTCATTTACCTATTTATGAAATATACAGTAAGGGAAAGTATTGCGATCGTGTAAATTTTCGAATTCCACTTTTCAACGGAAATAAACATTTTAGGGTCCCCTGAGTCCAAACAACCAAGTCCCGAAAAAAGGTATGTCTGTATGTGTGGTGGTAAATCTAACACGAAAACGTAAGGTCGTACGAAACTGGCATTTCATATTTAAGATAACTAACTATACGCCCATGTTACAGCAACATTTTTATCAAAATTGGCTGATCAGAAGCGCTTTTTTATACCATGCATTTTGCACCTTTTTACGATTTTCTTAAAAACGGCTATAGCGATTTTATTAGGCTCACTATATCGATGTAGAATTTTAATTTTAATCATAAAGACTTTATTCTGATTAAAATAGTCGTGCAGGGCTTAAATGCCGATATTTTCGTTCATTTTTTTCCTCCACAGTATCTTTAATTTTATTGATTCGAAAAAACTTATCACAAGATTTAGTTGGAGGAATTTGATAATGACCTATAGGAGAAATAAGAAAAAATATTTTAAAATGTAATTTTGTTTTTTTGAAGATAAGAACAGTAAGTAATATATATGTATAATATAGCGTTGGAAAGCTAAAGATTTTAGGAAAAATATTATCTTATACACAAATAAAAGCGTAAAAACTAACTAATTGCTGTATAGTAAGAAATTGTATATTGTATATTATTTAATATAAAACAACTTTCCTACGAAATATATTTCTTTAAACCTTTTTGAACTCTATTTATTAGTTCTTAAATAAATGTTAACAACCAAGGTGAAAGCCGCGTGTTTAAAATTAGCAATAGTCACTTAAAATATCACCTTCATGTCAATCCTTAAAACCAAAGAAAAGATATGATAGGTATATTTCTTAATGTTAAATCAGGGATCGGCGTAGTCTAATGGATAGAGCGCTAGTTTACAGTGCTCCGGGTCCTGGGTTCGAATCTCGGTTATGACAGAATATTACTTATTCTGTCATTTCAGCCGAGGGGCGACCCTAGGGTATGGTATGAAGACCCCTGGGACAGACTCAGTCTCTATAAAGTGGGTACCCAAAAATAGGGAAAAACCTGGCGGCTCTGAGCGTGATCTCAGCCGAATCATCTCATTGCACTGCCGTTGGCCTAGAAACAGTAAGAATCTCTATATGTACTGAGCTCAAGACCCTTTATGAGTTATAGTGGCACAGGTGTTTTTTTATTTTATTTTTTTTTATGTGATATATTATTGATCTTTAAAAAAAATAAAAAAATCTCTTTCTTTTTTACGATAGTAAACATTTTCGAATTCGAGTTTTCATTTTTCGGAAATACCCATTTTTGGATTCGAATGACCTAGTCCTGCAAAAAGCTGTGTGAGGTAAGCCTAGCTCAAAAGCAATAATTTGTATAAACCTAAAGTTTCATGTTTTAAGAGCGTATATGCCTCAGATATTACAACAACTTTTATATATCAATGTAAAACTTAATGGACTTTTGATATGGTGTAGGTTTGATTATGATTAAAATAGTCTGCCTAGGCTTATATGATACTTTGAAATTTCTTCCTTTAAAGTACCTTTAATTGTGATGATTAAAAAAAAAAAAATTAACCATATCGTCTTATTAGTAGGGATAAAATATTGTTAAATATACAATTTGAACAAAGTTGATGACCAACTAAAGGAGAAAAGAGCAAAAAAAAAAAACCCCGGTTTCAAACCCGCAGGTGGTCCTAGGGTTTTTTAATGGGAGTAAAAAATCCTTAGTTACGCCGTCCTTCGAAGGGGTCGTTATAAGGTGGTCCCGAGCCTGTGCGATGTCAGGTACTCGTTAAAAATCCCTATTCTAATCAAACCTGGATAGGCAAAATTTAGGACTCCCACTATAGCATCGTCCGATTAGCCATGGTTGCATAAAAGTGACGTTAAACGAATAAACAAAAACATGAACTAAGGTAGTAATCACTTTAATAATAACAGTTCTTATTGCGATTTCGTGGCAACAGTATAAAATAAGGTTGAAATTGATTTAAAAACTTGTTAATTACAATTATCATTAATCCTCAACATGGTATTGCACTCCAAACTAGTGGCCAGTGCCGTTGCTTTAGTCGAAATGGCCTTACCCAGAGAAACGCTACTCGGACATAAAGGTTACCTGAAATCACTGTGCGTGGAGTGATCCAAAAAGATGTATTCATACTTCCGTAGAAGTATACAGAATGTAATGTGCTGGTCATGTTATACCATTGGTTTCTATCAAGAATTTAGGATAAATATCATGAATTACCATCAAGAATGCAAACAAGCGAACGAATGGCGGTGTGGATGCAATGACCGAAGACGAAAATTGTGTAACTTGGAGTGCAAAAACTTTCCTAAGGCTCAACAAGTGGATCCCAATGGCGGATAACAAGTTCTTCGTACAGGTCAGGTATAACGTTCTTTCCAACATTCCATTCTCTGATTCATCTTAATTTCACATGTACGAACATTGGATCATCACGGATTTTAAGCAGGTGTTCTGACGTTGGCGCATGTCAATATTTTTCTGTGCTCTTTATCCGTTCAACAGTTCGGGAGTTACATGGAACAAATGTCTGATTCCTCGACTTTCTAGGATATTAAGGAACGAAAGAACAGTGTGTGGCCTCACAGTTTTCCTAAACCTATAGTTATATCTAACTTTAATAATAACATGAAAACCTTGAAATTTTGGAAGTATCAAAATAAAACTTCAGAGGACTAATGAATATTCGTAATTACCCAACGTAGCTTTTACCTCCACTCACGGCGAATACCGATCAGAGCATCTTACGTATTATATAAGGGTATTCACAAGTTATGTGTTATTGTCCACCCAAAATAACACGCGCGAGGTTGCATCACAAGGACAAAACTAATTAAAAATAATTTGAGGTGAGACTATGCTACAATTCAATGCGACCATTACAAACTAAATTCGCTGTATTTTCATAACAGAAGATTGTAGAAACATGTAAAGACATTTAAAAAAATATTTAATGACACAATATATGCTCATCAGGTAAGACGATATGATAATTTAATATACACACATAATTAAATGAAGTATGATAAAGTAATGTTATGTAGAATGCCGAAACCTTTTTAAATGGCTCAGTAGAATGATGTTATAACAATATTAATTAATAATTATTTGGGATTATTAATATCAATAGTAAAACAAATAAATTGATATTTTGATACCATTTTTTACAGCATACTTCATTTTCCTAATAAAATTAAGATATTGGGTTGTCCTGAAAATAATGCTGGATCATGATTTCAAAAGAAACACAAATTATTTATGGCAGCTTTTATTAATCTAAAATTATTGGATATAATTTTCAAAACGTTTCTGCCGATGTGTTGGCAGCTGATATATAGTAACTGAATAAATTTTTTTAATTCATAAATCCCATTTTCTAAAGGCTCTTTGATTAATAATATTTTTATTTTGAAAATGTTGTATAGATGTCTAAAAAAGTTGGCGAGAGTTCCGGATGGTAACTCGGGTGTCGATAGAAGTGGATCGTTTGGTTTTTTTTTTTTTTTTTGTCTATTAACATTTTTATTGTTTGGGTAAAGAAATGAGGAAGTAACTTCATAACCTATAAAAGAAAAAATTTTATAACGCTGATTTTTGGCGGTCGTTTAGTCAGTAAGAAATCCCATTTTTCCATCTTGAGTTAGTCATCTAGTTTCCCTGTAAGTTCTCCAACAGTTGTTCTAGGTTTTTTTGTCTTCCAGGCTGAAGTCTTGATTGAAAATTTTTTAAATACTATTAGGCACTCACTAATACTGCCCTCACATCATATTCCGTTTTTTACTTTCACTTACTTATATCTGAAATATATAGTAAGGGAATGTATTGCGATCGTGCAAAGTTTCGAATTCCAGTTTTCACCGGTAATTCACGTTTTAGGGTCCCCTGAGTCCAAATGACCAAGTCCCGAAAAAAGGTCTATGTGGTAATTCCCGGGCGAAAACGAAAAGTACTATGAAACTTAAATTTCATATTTAAGACAAATATACGCCCGAAATGTTACAGAAACTTTTTCATCAAAATCAGCTAACCAGAAGAGCCACTTTATACCATGCATTTTGCAAGGTTTTACGATTTTCTCAAAAACGGTTCTAACGATTTTGATTAAACTCTATATATCGAATTAAAATTTGATGGGATTTAATATCATGTAAGTTTAATTCTGATTAAAATAGTCTGACAGGAATGCTGATATCTCAAATTTTCTTTTCCTAAAGTACCTTTAATTTTGTACCTACTAAAAAAATAACAATATAATCTGATCAACGATAAATACAGGAAAACATATAATTTGAATGAATTGCATATCGGACTAGAGGAGAAATGTGCAAAAATATTTTTTTGATGCAATTTTTCGCTTTTGAACATAAGAACAGTATTATATAGATGTATAATATACCGTTGGAAAGCTAAGGATTTTAGAAAAAATATTATATTATACTCAAGCTTGTAAAATCTAATAAAGAGTGATGAAACGCCGATAAAACTAACTGATTATTTTAGATAATAATATAATAGATTTTTTAATAAACACATGTTTCTATAGAAATTCAATTTAATTAATTCTTTATTAGTTTCACTCATTTTTATATCTTACTTTATTTGACGATTCTTTAATCGATTTTAACAACGGTGGTAAGTGAAAGTCGTGTATTGCCCGCACCCGATTTTTTTAACGTCACTTTATGCTAATGTGGCTATTCGGACTTACGCTACAGTGGAAATTATAAATTTTGCATATGCAGGTTTAATTAGGACAGTATCTTTAACGGGTACCTGACATTGCACAGGCTCGGGACAACCTTCTGAAGGACGGCATAAGGATTTTAAACCATGGATCTTAATAATAAATCATATTAATTTTGAATATCAAAGAACCATTTTAATATTTGGATTGTTTCAAAACAACGGAAAACCACACTCAATCTGACCTCATCGGATTGCGCCGTTTCCAGTTTTAATTGATAATTATAAACCTCTCATTTTTTTTTTTTTTTTTTTACTTTCACTTACTTGTATATGAAATATATAGTAAGGGAAAGTATTGCGATCGTGAAAATTTCCGAATTCCAGTTTTCACCAGAAATTTACGTTTTAAAGTCTCTTCAGTCCAAATAACCAAGTCCCGAAAAAAGGTCTGTGTGTGCGGCAATTCTAGGACAAAAACCAAAATTCGTACTAAACTAAAATTTCATATTTAAGATAACTATGGGCCCTAGATGTTACAGCAACTTTTGATTTACACCAAAATGCACTGAACGAAAGAGCCACTTTATACTATGCATTTTGCATCTTTTTATGATTTTCTCAAAAACGGCTGTAACGATTTTGATTAAACTCGCTATCGTTGGTGTAAAATTTAATGGGCTTTAATATGGCATAGGTTTCATTCTGATTAAAATAGCCTTACAGGGCTTGAATGGCGATATTTTGAATTTTCTTCCTCTAAAGCACCTTTAATTTTGTATATTTAAAAAATTAGGCACATCATCTTATTAGCATTGATAAATAACAGCTAAATATTCAAGTTGAGTGAATTCGATAAACAACCAAAGGAGAAAAGTGCAAAGATATTTTTTTATGTTGTTTTGGTGTTTTTGATTATAAGAACAGTAACATAGACGTATTATATACCGCTAGAAAGAGAAAGATTTTAGAAAAAATATCTGATACACAAAGTTGTAAAAGGTAATATAAAGTGACCAATGGAGAATAAACTTATTACTGATAAATAATTTAATATAGTTATATTATTTAATCTAAATCATATGTTTCAAACGAAAATGAATACACGTTTTATTAAAATCAGCTTCAAATATTTTTTAAATTGAAGTATATTTGATAGTTCTTAAATTGATTTTAGTAACCGAGGTAAATGATAGTCAAGTGTTGCCCGCACCGGATTTTTGGAATAAACAAGTCTTAAACCCATGTGTGATGTTTATTGTAAATCGTTCATGAAGAATATATTAAAAATAAGTCATAAATGTAAATATAAGTAACAGCTTCCTGTACTTGATAAAGTGAAAAAATAATCAAGTTCTTTAGCAGTTTTATACTTTGTTTTTCTGACAAACCCCACGAAATTTATACCTTTAATTAAAATTAGATGGGAAGAATAATTTAGCGTTGGCTATGGACCAATGCTATATCTCTTCTACACGTTTAATTTTGACCAAGTTTATTCCTTTTATCTTGGAGATATTATAATGCAAAGTTTAATGTATTTTATAAATATCGTTGTGCATTAAATAAATAAATAAATAATAAAATTACTTTATTCTGGGACTATGTCCCTTAAGATTAACAATGTCGTACAGTAAATATACACTTCAATATACATGTCTGGCCTAGAGACCAATAAAATAAACTTTTATTTACAAATGTGTAAAAAATAAAAATAAGACCTATTTATATAGACATATACAAAATATATGGAATGTATACAAAAGAAAAAAAATCTGCTTAAAATAATAGAGCTGAACAATTTCTAAATAAATAAAATTAATGAATTAATCCATAACTCTAGGATTTTGATAAAAATAAAATTATCTTACGTTGAAAGTAGAATAGTGAATTAACAAGTTTACATTAAGTGTGCGTCTCTTTGGGATCTATGAAGGTGTTGAAAAATATGGGATTTGAATGAGAGAAGGGAAGAAGCAAGGCGAATATGATTAGGTAGGGAATTCCAGTAAGATGCAGATCGGATATAAAAGGAATTATCAAAAGATTTAGTCCTATGGGTAGGAATGTAAAGGTCAGAATGGCGTGATCCAGTTTCAAGTGAGAGAATTGAGGATTTGAATTGAAGGATACTGTGAATATATGGAGG
Organism: Piezodorus guildinii; assembly: GCA_023052935.1. Classification (NCBI taxonomy): domain Eukaryota; kingdom Metazoa; phylum Arthropoda; class Insecta; order Hemiptera; family Pentatomidae; genus Piezodorus; species Piezodorus guildinii. The sequence goes on along the minus strand of CM041297.1, from coordinate 46,719,739 downwards.
ATGTTGAGATTTAATGACTCGGTAGAGATATGTCCCTAGGAAATATTGTCTACGTATGGAAGGTAGGAGCCACTTCAATTATTACGTTGTAAATGAAAATTAAAACGTGATTAACGATGATCTTGATAAAGTTATTATAAAAAAACTTTTAGTAAATTTTGTGTACTTCGATATTACTTTCACTTACTATATATAGTAAGGAGAAGTATTGCGATCGTGTAAATTTACGAATTCCAGTTTTCAACGAAAATACGCGTTTTAGGGTCCTCTGAGTCCAAATAACCAAGTCCCGCAAAAAGGTCTGTGTGTGTGTGTGTGAGGTAACACCCGGCGAAAACGGTAAGTCCTATGAAACTGAAATTTCATATTTAAGACAACTATACGTCCGAGACGTGACAAAACTTTTTTCATCAAAATGAACTTACCAGAAGAGGCACTTTATACCATGCATTTTCACCTTTTTTCTATTTTCTCGAAAACGGTTCCGACGATTTTGATTAAACTCGCTATATCGATGTAAAATTTAATGGGCTTTAATATCATGTAGGTTTTGTTCTGATTAAAATGGTTTGACAGGGCTTAAATGCCGATATTTTAAATTTTCTTCCTCTAAAGTACCTTTAATTTTGTAGATTCAATAAAAATAAATATATTATCTTGTTAACGCTGATGAAAAACAGGTAAATATATAAATTGAATAAATTCGATACCCAACTAAAGGAGAAAATAGAAAAAATGTTTTTTTAATGCAATTTTTCGTTTTTGAACATAAGAGCAGTAATGTACATGTATGATATACCGTTGAAAAGCTAAAGATTTTAGAAAACAATTTATCTCATACACAAGCATTTAAAAGTTAACAGAGAGTGATGAAATGAACATAAAACTAACTGATTATTTTAGATAATAATATAATAGATTTTTTAATAAAACACATGTTTCTATATAAATTCAATTTAATTAATTCCTTAATAGTTTGACGTATTTTTATCTCTAACTTTTTTTGAAAATTCTTTCATTGATTTTAAAAATGGAGGTAAGTGAAAGTCGTGTGTTGCCCGCACCAGATTTTTTGTTGTATAGAATACTTTTATTTACCAATATAATAAAGCAGCTTACTCAATTTCTCCCTGACTGTGAAAAGCAGTAAATTATAGATAGATATATTAAAGATCTATTGCTTTCCAAGGCAGGAAAAAATACTATCTATGATGTCGCGTTAATGTGTAACACATACATTCAAAATACAATTGAATTCATCTTGATGATGGGCTATACGTAATATATTTATTAGATGATGTAATATGTTTTGAGTATTTATTCTGGCTCGCAGCTGCACTATGACAGGATGTGAGTAACTAGTTACACAGGACTGTTACATTCTGTCACCGAAGGGTTGTCATTTGTTTTCCAACATTCAAGATATTTTTTCTTATCTATCCTGATTATAGTTTATCGTAAGAACTTTACGTTTGTATTTTGTTATAAAAACAAACATATATGGCATCAACCAAATTAAATAGATTTTATAATTAATTTCCTTTTGCTTTTACCAACCTCTATACGAAAACTCTGGTGCGCGCAACACACGACTTTTACTTATTTCCGTTATGTATATCAATTAAAGAATTTTTAAATAAATTTAGAAACGAAAATAAATAATTAAAGAATTATTTACACTGGATTTTAAAAGAAACATGTGTTTTATTAAATAAACTATTATATTATTTGTAGGGATCACTTGTAGCTGGGTGGCTAGCGTAACAGCCTCCCACGCTAAAGGTCACGGGTTCAAATCCGCAGGTGGTTCTAGGATTTTTTAATGGGAGTAAAAAATCCTTAGTTACGCTGTCCTTCGGAGGGGACGTTAAAAGGTGGTCCCGAGCCTGTGCGATGTCAGGTACTCGTTAAAAATCCCTATCCTAATAAAACCTGGATAGGCAAAATTTAGGACTCCCACTGTAGCATCGTCCGATTAGCCATAGTAGCATAAAGTGACGTTAAATAAATAAATAAAATATTATTTGTTTATTCGTTTAACGTCACTTTTATGCTGCTATGGCTAATCGGACGATGCTACAATGAGAATCCTAAATTTTGCCTATCCAGGTTTTATTAGGATAGGGATCTTTAACGAGTACCTGATATCACATAGGCTCGGGACCACCTTTTAACGTCCCCTCCGAAGGACGGCATAACTAAGGATTTTTTACTCCCATTAAAAAATCCTAGGGCCACCAGCGGGTTTTATTATATTATTACCTACGGTTTTATTATATTATTGAATTTCTAAAGAAACATGTGATTTATTAAAAAACCTATTGTATTGAAAAATCCATTTTCAATTCATCACTCTTTATTAGATTTTACAAGCTTGTGTATAAGATAATATTTTTTCTAAAATCTCTAGCATTCCAGCGGTATATTATACATTTATATTACTGTTCTTATGTTCAAAATTTGTTATGTTCAAGAAAAAAATTGCATTAAAAAAATATTTTTTCATTTTTCTCCAGTAATTGGGTATCGAATTCGTTCAACTTATATATTTATCTGTTATTTATCAATGCTAATAAGATGATAGAATGATTTTTTGAAATCTACAAAATTAAAGGTACTTTAGAGGAAGAAAATTTAAAATATCTAATTCTTTCATTCATCGACCGCCATCCGAACTAATTCCTTCTAGTAATACTCAACGGTCAACTAATTATATCCAATATGATAATAAAAAAAATTTATTCTGCCAAATTTTCGTTCCGTACAACAACAGAGCTGGAGTGTGTCTAACTGATGTTGATATATCTATAAGATAAGCAGGCTTCGTTGGGCTGGCCACGTTCAAAGGATGGCAGATGATTGTATCCCCAAGAGAATAATGAGCTATGCGCCGGTAGGCAAAAGGAAGAGAGGGAGACCCCGAATGAGATGGTTGGACCAGGTTGGAAAGGATGCAGTGCAGCTGGGAGCGTTAGGCTGGTGGACGATGGCCAGGAATAGAGAAGAGTGGGGAAGGTTTCTTCTGGAGGCCAGGGCCCGAACGGGGCTGTAGCGCCGAGGATGTATGTATGTATCTATTAACATTATATTTCAAACGGTATATTATACGTCTATATTACTGTTCTTATGTTCAAAGACAAAAAATTGCATTAAAAAAATATTTTTTCATTTTTCTCCTGTAATTGGGTATCGAATTCGTTCAACTTATATATTTATCTGTTATTTATCAATGCTAATAATAATATGTGCCTAATTTTTTTGAAATCTGCAAAATTAATGGTACTTTAGAGGAAGAAAATTAAAAATATCGGAATTCAAGTCCTGTCAAACAATTTTAATCAAAATGAAACCTACGCCATATTAAAGTCCATTAAATTTTACATAAACATAGAGAGTTTAATCAAAATCGTTAGAGATGTTTTTGAAAAAATCATACAAAGGTGCAAAATGCAAGGTATAAAGTGGCTTTTCTAGTTAGCCGATTTTGATGAAAAAGTTGCTGTAACATCTCGGGCGTATAGTTGTCTTAAATATGAAATTTCAGTTTCGTACGACTTATAGTTTTGCGCGCTAGACATACCACACACACACACACACACACACACACACACACACACACACACACACGCGCGCGCGCGCGGACAAACACATACAGACCTTTTTGCGGGACTTGGTCAGTTAGGCTTAGGAGACCCTAAAACGTGTATTTCCGTTAAAAACTGGAATTCAAAAATTTTCATTATCGCAATACTTTCCCTTACTATATATTTCATATATATGGTAAGTGAAAGTAAAAAAAAAATTTCCCACTAAGTTAAACTGCGAAATTAAACGAAGATTACAGACCACGAGCCAAATTACTATAAAAATTAAATATATCTATTAACATTATGGCTATTATTTTCCTTTTTCAAACATTTAAATACATAAAATATTGCAATATGTTGGACTAAAATGTATAAAAATCTGTGAAGTTTTAATACAATACACTGAAGATGAGGGGATAAGTCCTCGAAACATAAATTATATATAATTGATGTGAGATAAAATATATTAATGTAGTGTATATTAATGTATGAGAATGTTCTAATTTGAATATAATCTGGTAATATTTGAGTTTTATTGTCAAATTCATTGGTCGGATTCGGAACTTAGTAAAAAAAATAAATAAAAATACGGAATAGTAATAATAGAATATCAATTACTCAATTAATGCAAGGATTTTCCCTAATGAACTTTCTCAAACTTCGACAACGCAAGTTATGACATAAATGATGAATTATCTGAAATGAATGGTCACGGAGATATTTGGGGGATAATATTAATGGAATCACTCACCTTCCTAATCTCTTGCCCCAATCTCTGTCAGCTCCAACAATCCCCCCATAACTCTCCTTCTAATTTCGCTATATCGATATAAAATTTAATGAGATTTAATATCATGTTGATTTCGTTCTGATTAAATAGTCTGACAGGGCTTAAATGTCGAATTTTCTTCCTTTAAATTACCTTTCATTTTGTAGATTCGAAAAAATAACTATGTCATCTTGTTAGCTTTGATAAAAAACGGGTAAATATGTAAGCTAAACGTATTCAATATCCAAGAGAAAAGAGCGAAAATATTTTTATATGTATTTTTAACGGAATCAAGCATTCCGGTCAGCCGAATTTATTAATGTTTAAGTTGCTGTAACATCTCGGGCGTATAGGTGTCTTAAATATGAAATTTCAGTTTCACAGGACTTTTCGTTTACTCGCTGGACATACCACACACACACACACACACACGCGCGCGCGCGGACAAACACACACAGACCTTTTTCCGGGACTTGGTCATTTGAACTCAGGAGACCCTAAAACATGTATTTCCGTTGAAAACTAGAATTCGAAAATTTTCACGATCGCAATACTTCCCCTTACTATTTATACCATATTTAGGTAAGTGGAAATAAAAAATGATGTTTAAATATATGAGAAGTACTTTAAAATATATTCTTTAAAAAAAATCTTAATAGCGATCATGATGATATAAATCGACGCAGACGAATTCGCGGGCATCAGCTAGCTATTATATTATTATCTACAACGATCATTTACATTTGTTCCCTTTTTGTCACGCATCATTAACTTATTAACTTTGTGTATAAGATGATATTTTTTCTGAAATCTTCAGCTTTATAACGGATAATATACCGTATAATATATTAATATTCTTATGTAAAAAAAAAAAAAATACATATAAAAATATTTTCGCTCTTTTCTACTTTTGTTGGATATTGAATACGTTTAGCTTACATATTTACCCGTTTTTTATCAAAGCTAACAAGATGACATAGTTATTTTTTCGAATCTACAAAATGAAAGGTAATTTAAAGGAAGAAAATTCGACATTTAAGCTCTGTCAGACTATTTAATCAGAACGAAATCAACATGATATTAAATCCCATTAAATTTTATATCGATATAGCGAAATTAGAAGGAGAGTTATGGGGGGATTGTTGGAGCTGACAGAGATTGGGGCAAGAGATTAGGAAGGTGAGTGATTCCATTAATATTATCCCCCAAATATCTCCGTGACCATTCATTTCAGCGATAAATTGAACAGAACAATTATTATAGAATTTTTAAAATTTCTTTAACACAGTTTATTACAAAATTTGGGATAAACTCATTAGTTTTTGAGATATTCGCGAAATAACTATAAAAAATCATTTATCTCACTAACTCTTTTTCTATTCTACTAATAAATCGTAAAATTCGGGAGCTTTTAATCAGAAATTACGGGGGAGATAATGAAAAGTTTATAACAAATGGGATGCCGGTGTAACGCATCGGCCACAGGATGACATACGTGGTGCATCTTTATCAGCATTAAATAAGTAAAAGTAATAAAAACACCTGTTTTATTAAATAATCTATTATATTATTATCTATGACAATCAGTTAGTTTTATCGGCTTTTCATCACTTTTCATTGACTTTTTACAATTTCGTATATAAGATAATAATTTTTCTAAAATCTTTAGCTTTCCAACGGTATATTGTACGTCTATGTTAAGGTTTTTATGTTCAAAAAACACATAAGTTGCATTAAAAAATATTGTTGGCCTTTTCTCTTTTAGTTAAATATCGTATTCGTTAAAATTATTTATTTATTCAATTTTTATCAATGCTAAATAGATGCTATTTTATATTTATTTTTATAAATTCTACAAAATTAAAGGTACTTTAGAGGAAGAAAATTTAAAATATCGTAATTTAAGCTTAGTCAGACTATTTCAATCAGATTGAACCCTACATGATCGGGAGATTCAAATGGGCGAGTAAAGTTGTTGGGCTCGATGAGGAACGGATTCCGAGAAAGTTGTTTTTCACTGATCCGACTGGTAGGCGTCCGAAAGGTAGGCCGAAGCGTCGATGGGAGGATTGCGTTAAGTCTGATCTCAGGGGCTTGGGCTTGAACGGTGATCATTGGACGAGTCTGTGTGGACATTGTTTGGTGGTATCGGCAGCGAACCTTCGGATTCGGTAAGTCTATTTTTTTATTATTATTAAATTTTACATCGATATAGCAAGTTTAATCGTTAAGGCTAGAAGGTTAGAAGGTTAAGAAGAAGGTTAAGGTTAGAAATCATTAAGGCTGTTTTTAGGAAATTGTAAGAAGGTGCAAAATTTAGTGTATAAAGTGGCTCTTCTTGTTAGCTGATTTTGATGTTATACATAGTTGTCTTAAAAATATGAAATTTCAGTATTTTACGCCTTCTCATTTTCGTGCTAGACTTACCTTTCTGTAAGACACTGTTATTTGGACTCAGAAGACCCTAAAACGTGTATGTCCGTCGAAAACTAAAATTCGAAAATTTTCACGATCGCAATACTTATAAGTGAAATCGCAATACAATAAGTGAAAACAAAAAATCGGACAAACTACAATTAATAAAAACGTGTAAAATTTAGCTAGCTCTCATATTATCAATTTGGAAAGCAACGAAAAGGCAACTTCGAAATTCTAATAAGCAGTCGACGGCTCCTTGAAGGATGGACTTATCATCAGGCTTAAAATTCAACAAAAGACTTCATTAGGGGATTCTTTGATGTCCCGATTGGCGTGGGAGCAAGAGAGGGTGGGGCTTTTTAATGAGAACAAACTTATTTTGTAGAATTTCATCAATATTAAATTATTATCACCAGGAATGGAGGAGGGCGGAAGGGCATAAATTGATGAAATTATTAAACCAGAAGAAACAATAACAATGATGTAAAAAGGAATATATTGATCCGAGATATTGCTATATATCCATGCCAAGCTTTGTAGAGATCTTTCCTAAGCGATCCTCGTCCGTATGGAATTCTCTTCCTTCTTAAATCCGTCATTCCAATACTCTTCCGACCTTCAAATCCCGTTTGTTCAAAGACTTCCTGTTTTCCCGATTTTCAAATGACCCCAACAGGTTTTTGAATTTCAATTAAAATCGGTAGATGGAGCAGACGGAAACGATTATTTATCATATTTTATTTTGTATCGTATTTAAAGATTTATGAACATATTTTTATTTTTGCCTAATTTGTTTTGTTTGTTTTTTCTAAATTATTATAAGAAGCTACCTGATAATTTATAACTATTATTCATTTTCTTTTTTATTTCTGTCATTTTTTGTTTGTGTTTTTACTCTAAGACACTGAAGCTCTAATTTAATTCTTCTGTAATATTACTCTGAAGGGACTTGTCCCAGAATAAATAAAGAATTTATTATTATTATAATATGACATAGGCCATTTTATATTTGTAAACTAACAGAATCTGATCAAAACAATGGGGAAAAATAGTGGTTTATTAAAAACACCACTACAAATACTAAATATTATACTTACAAGTACTAATAAATACTAATACACCTTCAGCAACAACGGGTCTAACGGAGCAGGCCTGAATCCGAGTGGAAATCTATTTCGCGGTGATTCCACTATACAAATCTCGATTCCCTCTCCTCCCCCCATGTTGGCTAGAATAGATTGATAACTTGTTTTTGAAGTTCTAATTGAAATTATTATAACGAAACAAACGTTAAAACAATTTGTTTTAAACGCAATTTATCGATTTTATCTTAATTTCCTTGTTTTTCGTTGCTATTTAGAGTCCACTGAAGGCTGAAAACCATATATACAGTTAAAAGAGGACCAACCTGCTTTGATGAATTTTGAATGATGAATCATGAATAGCCTAATCAGCTCCAGTCGGAAATGACTACCTTCGCATGTAGATTAGGTTCCAGGTAAGGTGACCTGTTTGTCAAATATGCTAACAATCACCTGATTTAGACACGTAAACAGGTATCCTTAAACACGGATGTATACATACCATAAATACCGCATTTTTCTTCATTGAAAAAACACCACTATAATAAGCAGAAGAATACAGAAATAGCTTTATAAACTAACCAATCATTTATTTTTCCATTTGCGTAACAGGCCCTTGGCCGCGATTCTCGATAATAGTTATAGGGTCATCACTTCTATTTTTATATTGTGGCTACCTGTTGGCTGACGGGTCTCAATATCCTAGGGGCAGTTGTGAGAGTATCCCCATTTAATTTAATTATTGCAGTGTCCTCACTACATACGCCGATGACACATGTGTGTTATCCGTAAACAATGAACCAACTATTGCTTCCCAAACCCTTCAGTCTCACATTGTTTCCATTGAAGAATGGTGTCTAAAGTGGAGGATCAAAATAAATCCTACTAAATCCCATCAAATTACCTTTACCCTGCGCCGCAAACCTATGTCTGCCTGTCCCACTATATCCTTTGGCAATATTCCACTCACCTCAGTTGAACAGATCCGATACCTTGGACTGCATCTTGATAGACGACTCACTTGGAATCCTCACACTAGACTGAAACGACAAGAAACAGCTCGCAGATATCGCTTATTACAACATTTACTTGACAAACGTTCAAAACTTCCTACCTACTACAAAAAACTAATTTATATTACCATACTTAGGCCTATTTGGACATATGGAATTGAACTATGGGGATCCACCAAGCCATCAAATTCCTCTCGCATCCAATCCTTGCAATCCAAAATCCTCCGAAAGATCCTAAATGCCCTTTACTTTGTCACCAATAAAATAATCCATAAAGACCTGAATATCCCATTAGTTGCAGACTTAGCCCGAATTAGATATACTTCCTTTCACTCCAAATTACCACTCCACCCAAACCCACTTGTCCGCAATCTCTCATTTCCTTCTATTCCTGATCATCCTCCGAGGCGGCTGAAACGACGATGGCCTCGAGACCTCCTTGTCTGAAAAACCTTTGAAGTGCTAGCAATGGGTAGATTCTTCTCACGCCTATCATGTCCATATCTCATGTGTGAACAGTCACATTTACTTGATGTATTTTTGTGTTAATACAGTTGTAAATATCTCTATAATAAATAAAAATTAAAAAAAAAAATTAATTATATGCTTAAAAAGACCGTGCCATAGAGTACTAGTCAGCTAGGGGCTCTCTCATCATTAATTAAGCTTCTCTAATCAGCATTAATAATAATAGTTATGGTTCATATAGATGTAGGTATGGGACTTAAGAGAGGGATTAGCGCCCCCATCTAAAGTTTGGTAGGACAAAGAAAAATTATAAAAACAAAAATATAAAACTACAATAAATTAAGTTATTATAATAAAAGGTGTATTTAGGGACTTCATTAACTACATAACACGTACTTAAGTTTCAAATTAATAAGGGTATGGACAGAGTTTGTAAAAATAACTCATGTTTTCGCCCAAGTTGGCATCCCATTAACGATTTTCAACCCACTTCTTTTCCCCCACCCCCTCTCTCTCGCTAACAAATACCCCGCGTACACCCTTCATTGTGCAACTCATAGTTCACATCTTAGTTAAATTATTTTTTATATAAATTTTAATTAAAAGGCTATATATATTCAGAAACACCAAGGAAATTTATGAACATTTAGACAAAATAGAACAAACAATAAAAAATGAGTACTGAGATTGTTCGTTAACCTCTATATAATGGATTGTAATAGACAGACTAAAATCTTTTTTAACTATAACTGGCTCGTTCACTGTTGAAAAAGATACCAATACCTTAAGAATTAGGAAATATTTTATATCAGAATGGTCCCATGCCCTGAAACTGAGCCTAAACTATACTCCCCTGCGTGGAGTACCAGGACAATTGAGAGAAGTTAGATCCCTCTGTCGCAAATGCAGCAAAGAGTCTGAAACACTTGCCCATGTGCTGAGAAATTGCCCCAACAACTCCCCCATCACGCGTCGCCACCAAAGGGTTAAACAGGAGTTAGCAAAGCTCCTCAGGGAAAAATATTTCATCTGTTTTGACGAGTTCTACTGCACTGTTACGGACGGATCAGTGAGGTACGCAGACATCTTTGCATTCCCGAAGAACGGAAGTACTGCAATGATCCGGGACCCTACCGTGAGACATTTGGCGATAGACAGTTCTTTGTTAGAGGTCTATGGTTTGGATCTCGCGGAGCGGTTCCTGGAAGCACAAGGAGCTTTTTGGAAGACCTAGGTGTCGATTTCAAAGATGTAGCCGTGTTGGCGGAAAATGTAATTTTAGACTCCCTAGGGACTGGCATGACAACTAAGGAGTGAATTTATCTATATTTTGGTTATATAATGTGCGCACCAAAGGTTTAAGTTTAAATTTTAATTGTAGTTATGGAGAGAAACAAATAAAAAAATGTAAATAACTAAAGAGGAAATTTTTTTTAAAAATTGTAAAGACTAGAAATTTAGTGTTAGAATAGACTAGAAAATAAATTGAAAATGTATATGCAATGTCCATAAGGGATAGATAAGTATGTTGTGTTATTACTTTCACTTACTATATATAGTAAGAAAAAGTATTGCGATAGTGAAAATTTTCGTATTCCAGTTTTCAACGGAAATACACATTTTAGGGTCCCCTGAGTCCAAATAACTAAGTCCCGCCAAAAGGGTGTGTGTGTGTGTGTGTGTGTGGTAACTCCCAGGCGAAAACGGTAAGTCCTATGAAACTGAAATTTCATATTTAAGACAAACATGCGCCCGAGACGTTACAAAACCTTTTTCATCAAAATGAGCTTACCAGAAGAGCCACTTTATCCTATGCATTTTGCACCTTTTTTCGACGATTTTGATTAAACTCGCTATATCAATGTAAACTTTAATGGGCTTTAATATCATTTAGGTTTCATTCGGATAGAAATGGTCTGACAGGGCCTAAATGCCGATATTTTAAATTGTCTTTTTCTAAAGTATCTTGAATTTTGTTGATTCTATAAAAATAACTATTTTATCTTGTCACCACTGATGAAAAACAGGTAAATATATAAATTGAATGAATTCGATACCCAACTAAAGGAGAAAACAGAAAAACAAATTTTTTAATGCTATTTTTTGTTTTTGAACATAAGAACAGTAATATACATGTATGATATACCGTTGGAAAGCTAAAGATTTTAGAAAAAATATAATCTTATACTTAAGCTTTTAAAAGTTAATAGAGAGTGATAAAAAGAAGATAAAACTAACTGATTATTCTAGATAATAATAAAATAAAACACATGTTTCTATATAAATTCATTTTAATTAATTCTTTAATAGTTTCACGTATCTTTATCTCTAACTGTATTTGAAAATTCCTTTATTGATTTTTAAAATGGAGGTAAGTGAAAGTTGTGTGTTGCCCGCACCAGATTTTTTTAGCAACCCGAAGTATTTGAGCAGCATTGCCAAAAAAATACAGTATTTCTCTCTCAAAGACGAATTGAAAAAATTGATCTAGCTTTATGAAAAATCTGGTGCGTACACGACTTTCACTTACCTTCGTTTCTAAAATCGAATAAAGAAATTTCAAATACAGTTAGAGACAAAAATGAGTGAAACCATTAAAGAATTAATTAAATGAAATATCTATAGAAACATGTGTTTTATTAAAAAATCTATTATATTATTATCTAAAATAATCACTTTGTTTTATCAGCTTTTCATCAGTCTCGATTATATTTTAAATGCTTGAGTATGAGATAATATTTTTTCTAAAATCTTAAGCTTTTCAATGATTATACATCTTTATTACTGTTCTTATGTTCAAAAACAAAAAATTGCATTAAAAAATATGTTTTCAGCATTCTCCTTTGGTTGTTTATTAAATTCGTTCAACTTGCATATTTAGGTGTTAATTATCAATGCTAAGAAGATAGTATAGTTATTTTTATAGAATCTACAGAATTAAAGGTACTTGAAAAAAAACAACTTTTAATGATTAAATTCTTTCATTATTAACTTCGTATTTGTTCATTTTCAACTTTAGTTATTCTTTAGATAAAGTTCTTTAAAAACATTTACAAAGTTTAAGCAGACTCTGAATAGCGACGTTCCTGCTACCATTGTGAAATATTTGAATTTAATTAAAGCAAAATTAATTTTTGCCCGGCTATAGGATTTATTGATTACATTGAGGTTGTTGTGGCAGACCAAAATGTAAATGGTAGGATAACATTTAGTTACTTAGCCCATTTGGCTTTCAAAGCATTCTCATGAATATTCAGCGGACTTTGTTGGTGAAGCGAAGGAGTGGTCGAAACTTCGAGTATTGGCGGAATCACTTCGCGGTGGCATTCTGCCACATTTTCTCAACCTATAAAAAATCTGCCAATGCTCAACCAATAAAAATATTCCTGTCACAGCTGGAGTCGAATCTTTATATCAGTAGCGTTCACCCCCTAATATATACATAACACGAAATTCGGTAAGCAATGCGGATCGAGTCGAGTTTTGGTTTATTATTTTCAATAATGAGCCTTTGTAATTGACCAAAAAAAAAAATTACCTGAGAAACAACTGGAACATTTTTTTTTTTTAATTCGCCACAGAACACTAGAGCAACGATGATACACCGATTAAAAGTGATTTTATTCAAAAACTCAGTTATGTTTCGAGAGAGAAATTATGACTGTTTATTAACCACAAAACCGCGAAAGATTATAAAAAAGACAAAAAAATTGAAATTTTATCAATAAATAAGTCATAACTCAGTTTTTTTTGAAGATAGAGAAAAACGTGTATAGAGTTATATATATATATATATATATATATATATATATATATATATATATATATATATATATTTCTTATTTATCTAGCTTTGCTGATTCTAAAACTCTTTTTTTTTCAAGTACCTTTAATTCTGTAGATTCTATAAAAATAACTATACTATCTTCTTAGCATTGATAATTAACACCTAAATATGCAAGTTGAACGAATTTAATAAACAACCAAAGGAGAATGCTGAAAACATATTTTTTAATGCAATTTTTTGTTTTTGAACATAAGAACAGTAATAAAGATGTATAATCATTGAAAAGCTTAAGATTTTAGAAAAAATATTATCTCATACTCAAGCATTTAAAATATAATCGAGACTGATGAAAAGCTGATAAAACAAAGTGATTATTTTAGATAATAATATAATAGATTTTTTAATAAAACACATGTTTCTATAGATATTTCATTTAATTAATTCTTTAATGGTTTCACTCATTTTTGTCTCTAACTGTATTTGAAATTTCTTTATTCGATTTTAGAAACGAAGGTAAGTGAAAGTCGTGTACGCACCAGATTTTTCATAAAGCTAGATCAATTTTTTCAATTCGTCTTTGAGAGAGAAATACTGTATTTTTTTGGCAATGCTGCTCAAATACTTCGGGTTGCTAAAAAAATCTGGTGCGGGCAACACACAACTTTCACTTACCTCCATTTTAAAAATCAATAAAGGAATTTTCAAATACAGTTAGAGATAAAGATACGTGAAACTATTAAAGAATTAATTAAAATGAATTTATATAGAAACATGTGTTTTATTTTATTATTATCTAGAATAATCAGTTAGTTTTATCTTCTTTTTATCACTCTCTATTAACTTTTAAAAGCTTAAGTATAAGATTATATTTTTTCTAAAATCTTTAGCTTTCCAACGGTATATCATACATGTATATTACTGTTCTTATGTTCAAAAACAAAAAATAGCATTAAAAAATTTGTTTTTCTGTTTTCTCCTTTAGTTGGGTATCGAATTCATTCAATTTATATATTTACCTGTTTTTCATCAGTGGTGACAAGATAAAATAGTTATTTTTATAGAATCAACAAAATTCAAGATACTTTAGAAAAAGACAATTTAAAATATCGGCATTTAGGCCCTGTCAGACCATTTCTATCCGAATGAAACCTAAATGATATTAAAGCCCATTAAAGTTTACATTGATATAGCGAGTTTAATCAAAATCGTCGAAAAAAGGTGCAAAATGCATAGGATAAAGTGGCTCTTCTGGTAAGCTCATTTTGATGAAAAAGGTTTTGTAACGTCTCGGGCGCATGTTTGTCTTAAATATGAAATTTCAGTTTCATAGGACTTACCGTTTTCGCCTGGGAGTTACCACACACACACACACACACACACCTTTTGGCGGGACTTAGTTATTTGGACTCAGGGGACCCTAAAATGTGTATTTCCGTTGAAAACTGGAATACGAAAATTTTCACTATCGCAATACTTTTTCTTACTATATATAGTAAGTGAAAGTAATAACACAACATACTTATCTATCCCTTATGGACATTGCATATACATTTTCAATTTATTTTCTAGTCTATTCTAACACTAAATTTCTAGTCTTTACAATTTTTAAAAAAAATTTCCTCTTTAGTTATTTACATTTTTTTATTTGTTTCTCTCCATAACTACAATTAAAATTTAAACTTAAACCTTTGGTGCGCACATTATATAACCAAAATATAGATAAATTCACTCCTTAGTTGTCATGCCAGTCCCTAGGGAGTCTAAAATTACATTTTCCGCCAACACGGCTACATCTTTGAAATCGACACCTAGGTCTTCCAAAAAGCTCCTTGTGCTTCCAGGAACCGCTCCGCGAGATCCAAACCATAGACCTCTAACAAAGAACTGTCTATCGCCAAATGTCTCACGGTAGGGTCCCGGATCATTGCAGTACTTCCGTTCTTCGGGAATGCAAAGATGTCTGCGTACCTCACTGATCCGTCCGTAACAGTGCAGTAGAACTCGTCAAAACAGATGAAATATTTTTCCCTGAGGAGCTTTGCTAACTCCTGTTTAACCCTTTGGTGGCGACGCGTGATGGGGGAGTTGTTGGGGCAATTTCTCAGCACATGGGCAAGTGTTTCAGACTCTTTGCTGCATTTGCGACAGAGGGATCTAACTTCTCTCAATTGTCCTGGTACTCCACGCAGGGGAGTATAGTTTAGGCTCAGTTTCAGGGCATGGGACCATTCTGATATAAAATATTTCCTAATTCTTAAGGTATTGGTATCTTTTTCAACAGTGAACGAGCCAGTTATAGTTAAAAAAGATTTTAGTCTGTCTATTACAATCCATTATATAGAGGTTAACGAACAATCTCAGTACTCATTTTTTATTGTTTGTTCTATTTTGTCTAAATGTTCATAAATTTCCTTGGTGTTTCTGAATATATATAGCCTTTTAATTAAAATTTATATAAAAAATAATTTAACTAAGATGTGAACTATGAGTTGCACAATGAAGGGTGTACGCGGGGTATTTGTTAGCGAGAGAGAGGGGGTGGGGGAGAAGAAGTGGGTTGAAAATCGTTAATGGGATGCCAACTTGGGCGAAAACATGAGTTATTTTTTACTTGAAACTTACACTAATTTTCGTTGTTAAATTTTGGAAAAAAGGTTAAAGATTTGCATTGAGGTTTGATGGGAAACATGCATTTAAGATTAAATAATCTAACAATAGAAATAATTATCTACCACGATTATTAAGTGATATCGGTTGTTCATCACTCTACATCAATGCTGTAACTCTATATATAACATTTTTTCTAAAATCATTAACTTTCCAGTGGTATATTATACATCTACATTACTACCCTAAAGTTAAAAACGCTGAAAATTATTACACAATGCTTTATTATTTCCAAATAACAATATTAGGATACAACTATTTATATAGCTGTTGATAGGCAATTAAGTAATATAAAAAGCAATTAATAATTCAAAGGAAAATAGCATATATTGGTATTTATTAATTAGGGGAAACGGATTTATTTTTATTGGTTATTCGGTTTCTACGCATCTTGAAACGTAAGCCCTCAAATTTTAAGGGAGCAATGATTTTTTTTTTTTGGACGATTACAAAAGTTCATTGTTAAAAATAATAAACTAAAAGCATTTTTTACTAGTCTGCGTTACTACTTTTCTTTTCATTCAAATAATTCTAATAAAACTTTCTGCTTCCAGAATACATTTTTTCTCTATCATCAATGATAACCGAGTTATCAGGGAATTACATCTCTTTTAAGTTGTTGCTTGACCATATAAGATAATTGACCGTATAAGATTCGTTCAAATTGTATATTTACCCGTTTTATATCAAGAGGAAAGGGTTAATTTGGTCGACTCTAAAAAATTAAAAAATACTTTAGAGGAAGAATGAGCCAAGGATTTTTTAAAGGAAGTAAAAAATCCTGGGTTATGACGTTCTTCACAGAGGACGTAAAATGGTGGTCCAGTGCATGTGCGATGTCAGGTACTCGTTACAGGTACCTACCCTAATTATACATGGATAGGCAACATTAATGACTCCCAATGTAACATTGATTAGATAAGGATAGAAATGAAAAGGGAATATATATATATATATATATATATATTTTTTTTTTATTATATTAATATATATATTAATAAATGTTTTATTATATTTAACTGAACTCAGATTCAGCTATAATAAGAAAAGTAATATTCTAGCTGCTTCTCTTCTAGCCTAACTAAATATATCTAATTTAAAAGTATTTTTGTTTATTATTTTCAATGATCAACATTTATAATAGACCAAAAAAAAAAAAAAATATGCTGCCCCTCAAAATTTCAGGGCTTACATTTCAAGATACGTAGAACCCGCTAAAAAAATCTGTTCTCCGTCCGTGGCATTTCTCCGAAACTACTGGACAATTTTAATTCACCACAAAAATACTTGGGGATGCCCACGGTAATCCTAACACCAAGACGTTGATATCAGCTTATTATTTTTAAAGTGGCGGCCGATTAAAAGTGCAGTTATTTTTGAAGACAGAGTAAAAATTTATTACAGTTTTTTAACCTAAAACCGCGAATAATTATAAAAAAAATCTGATGCGGGCAACACACGACTTTCACTTACATCCATTTTTAAAATCAATGAAAGAATTTTCAAAAACAGTTAGAGATAAAAAAACGTGAAACTATTAAGGAATTAATTAAATTGAATTTATGTAGAAACATGTGTTTTATTAATCTATTACATTATTATCTAAAATAATCAGTTAGTTTAATGTTCATTTCATCACTCTCCATTAACTTTCAAAAGCTTGTGTATGAGATAATATTTTTTCTAAAATCTTTAGCTTTCCAACGGTATATCATACATGTACATTACTGCTCTTATGTTCAAAAACGAAAAATTGCATTAAAAAAATATTTTTTCTGTTTTCTCCTTTAGTTGGGTATCGAATTTATTCAATTTATATATTTACCTGTTTTTCATCAACGTTAACAAGATAATATAGTTATTTTTATTGAATCTACAAAATTAAAGGTACTTTAGAGGAAGAAAATTTAAAATATCGGCATTCAAGCCTTGTCCATTAAATTTTACATCGATATAGCGAGTTTAATCAAAATCGTCGGAACCGTTTTCGAGAAAATCGAAAAAAGGTGCTAAATGCATGGTATAAAGTGCCTCTTCTGGTAAGCTCATTTTGATGAAAAAAGTTTTGTCACGCCTCGGGCGTATAGTTGTCATAAATATGAAATTTCAGTTTCATAGGACTTACCGTTTCCGCCCGGGAGTTACCACACACACACACACACAGACCTTTTTGCGGGACTTTGTATTTGGACTTACTTGGGACCCTAAAACGTGTATTTCCGTTGAAAACTGGAATTCGAAAATTTTCACGATCGCAATACTTCCTCTTACTATATATAGTAAGTGAAAGTAAAATGAGAAAAAAATTAAATTTTACCCATAAATACGGCATTAACTCAGTTATTTTTGAAGCTTGAGAAAAACATGAACACAGTTTTAGATTCAGTAAAGCGCTAATCAAAAGCATAAAAGGGAAAAGGAAATTTTGCCTTTATATAAGCTTGTAATTCAATTATTTTCGAAGTTGAAAAAAAATGTATTAGTGTTTTTTAACCAAAAACTGCTAATTAAAAAATAAAAGAAAGAAAATGAAATTTTAACCATAAATACGGCCATAACTCAGTTATTTTTGAAGATAAAGAAAAAACGTAAAGAATTTTAAATTCAGTAAACCATAAATGAAAAAACAATTATACCCTAATATAGTTATTTTGAAATAATAAACTATTGTGTAATAATTTGCAGCGTTTTTATTTTAGAATAGAGTAAAAATAAAAATATGACGGAGTTAGGAATCGCAAAAAATTTATTTATAACAAAAAAAAAGTAACTTATGCTACGATTCAGATTAATGCACACATTAATTCCAAAGAAGCTCCTAGGCCCAATAGTTTCGAAATATACCATAGAAGAAGGTGACAGTTTTAATTTCAATAGTGACAGTTATAAAAATTAAGCTTATAATGATCACTTTCTTTGTTATTTAATTTCCTAATTGTTATTTATTTATAACATTTTAGTTTTGATAAAGCACTCCTTCAGTAAAAAGTAGAAAAGGTATAATTAGTTCAATATTTCGTAAAAAAATTACCCCCACTATTATCATATATATATATGATGGAATTAAATAGTATTTGAATCAATAAATAAAAAATGTCACACGAAAAATATCGTCGTTCAGTAATATTCGGTCATTGACTTATAAAATAATAATAATACAATTCCTAATCATTCAAAGTTTTTGATTTCTTATAAATCGAAACAATAATAGCTATTTTCAGTTGTTAAATCAGAAACATGGAGATACTATTATAGATCGGATAGGTCCCGAAGGGAAGGAAGATATGTCGGAAATCCAAGCAATGATGTATGCCTGTCGTCATTGAGATAAAAGTGACACATGGTTTTCTCCAACGGTATTTGAAATATGACTCTATAATTGATAAAGTTTATCGAATCGTCATTTCTGAGTCGAATCTCAGAAAGTAAAAAAAATTAACATTTTTCTTTGTCTATAAAAGGCAATTTTAAGTAATAAAAGTGTGTACAAAAATATATATCTTTTAGTTTTTGTGAAATAGTCATATTATTATGGAGAAATTGTTAATGATAGAATATCCTGAAAATGTTTGTTGATGAAGTATTTTAACAATATATTTACGATATTGAAAGAAAATAATGAGTTTAAAAAAAATGCTATTAGCAATAATCATTGTAATCAATACCTTGCGTACGAAGGTAAGTTTTCGTTGTGTTCGTAGTTATTAGTTAGTTTCCTATTTTAGTTGGTATTTAATAACCTTTTTCTAGTAAAAAAAAGTTTTTCACGCACATATTGGGAATGTTAGGAACAATAATATTTTTACTTACACATACCTACTTATGAATTAACAGTAATGGGAAGCATTGCGAACGTGAAAATTTGAGCAAGTCTACCTTGAAAACGAAAAATCGCACATAACTGAAATGTCATATTTAAGTTTATGTCCGTGGTTTTGCTAGTAAACTTTTTCAACTAAATCGACTAAACAGAAATATCAATTTGCAACATTTATTTTACAATTTTTAAAAATTAAAAAAAAATGCTCTGTTTTTATTATAATAAGATTTAATTCCATGATGTTTTTTTTTTCACAATTAAACAGTCTGACAAATTTTAACAGATTCAAATTTGATTAACAACAAAATGAGAAAAGCGCAAAAATGTTTTTTTATGCAATTTTGGTTATCTTGAGCATAATAATAGTAATATAAATGTATAATATACCGATGGAAAGCTAAAGACTTTAGAAAGAATATTATCTAATACGCGGTAATTGTAAAAGTTGATGGAGAGTGATGAAACGCCGATAAAACTAACTGATTGTTTAAGATAAAAATATAATAGTTTATTTGATAAAACGCACGTTTCTATCGAAACTTTGTGTAATTAATTCTTTGATATTATTTCACCAGTAAGTAAGAGAAAGTCGTGTTTCGCGCTAACCAGATTTATTTTCAAATGTATTTCAATTTAAAAGTTCTTATATTGATTTTAACAAGAGAGGCAAGTGCAACTCGTGTGCTGTGGGCAGCAGATTCAACCTTTTACTGGTGAGGTGGGGTCTACAGGACCCCAGGGCTTCTTTTAAGTTTCGTGAATCACGTCCCGATTCGATCGGCTTGTGAAAATCTTACATTTCCTGTCTCGACATGATTGTAATATAGCATCCTTTTTTAGTCAGTTTTTATCCGGTATTGCTTTAGGACAGTGTTATTGGGGTCCTATAGAACCCACCTCACTATTATTGTTCGGGTTTATTGAAAGTGTGTTTTTCAATTTGTTGAAAGAAATGTCTCCTGATCGAGTTGTTTTATGCAATTTTTTAATTTTATTAAGAAGCTGGGACCATCTTTTTTTAAAGGATCACATGACCAGACGGTCAGAAAATCCCAGACTTCCACGGGAGCTTCTGTTTGAAACTCAATCATTATTAGGGAAAAAACCCAGAAGAATCTACCACATATAGTCAGGAGGCCTCTCCAAAGAAAAGGAGATGTTATTAATGTCCAAGAAACAAGAATAGGAAGTCATATATAGTTTGTATTAAATGTGAAAAAATATTTGTGGACAATGTTCGGTTTCCTATTGCAAACGCTGTGCCCAGGTTTATCTATGCATACTTTCTTTAAAATATAAAAATTTCATTTTTTAATCATTTTCCTATCATATTTTTTAAATATAATAAACTTTAACATAAGGACTTGTTTATATATTTTACAAATATTTTCATTTCTTAGAATATAACATTAAAAAAAAAAAA
Source organism: Piezodorus guildinii (assembly GCA_023052935.1). Classification (NCBI taxonomy): domain Eukaryota; kingdom Metazoa; phylum Arthropoda; class Insecta; order Hemiptera; family Pentatomidae; genus Piezodorus; species Piezodorus guildinii. The sequence continues at coordinate 46,698,705 of CM041297.1, read as the reverse complement.
AAGTATTAATAAAATGTATTTAATAAGATCAGGCATTTATTCAATTTTATAAGCATCCTTTCGAATGGTACGTATTGAAAATAGGTTGAATTAAAGTATTTTACAAGAATAAACGATTCTAGATGTTTCAGGATTTAAAAAAAAGAAAAAAAAAAAAAGAGGTCTGGGGTCAGAGAGACCCCACGTCACCAATTTTGAGTATAAATTTCGCACGTCACCAATTTTGACTATAAATTTCGCCTCGCCAGTTAAAGTTTAAAAAAAATAATAATAAATTTGACATTATTACAAACTGATGTCAATTCCTTCTAAGTAGTGGAAACGTATCATCGTTCAGGCGGTGAACTGTCACTAGCATACTTAAGCCCCAACGCGACGAGCATCAAGACCTCAATGCTAGTTTAGTGAGTGAGGTCATCGTTTAAATACTCGGGAACTTCCTGACCTTCGACCAAAGCCTCTTCAAAGAATTATTGCTTGAGTCGTCGCTTCAGGATCCGCCATTATAATTACCTTAATCACATTCTGTATCGTGACTTCGCAGAAGGTCCTTAATTTATTTTTAACCTTTAACTGGTGAGGTGAAATTTATAGTCAAAATTGGTGAGGTGGGGTCTCTCAGACCCCAGACCTCATTTTTTTTTATTTTTTTTATTTTTTTTTTTTACATCCTGAAACATCTAGTATTGTTTATTATTGTAAAATACGTTAATTTTCAATAAGTACCACACGAAAGGATGATTATAAAATTGAATAAATATCTTATATTATTATATACATTTTATTTTTTTGTTTATTTATTTAACGTCACTTTATGCTACTATGGTTAATCGGACGATGCTACAGTGGAAGTCCTAAATTTCGCCTATTCAGGTTTTTTATTCTATTAGGATAGGGATCTTTAACGAGTACCTGACATCGCACAGGCTCTGGACCACCTTTTAACGTCCCCTCCGAAGGACGGCATAACTAAGGATTTTTTTCTACCATTAAAAAATCCTATGTCCACCTGCGGATTTTAACCCACGACCTTTGTATCATAATGCGATCATGTGGTTTCACATCCTTCATTTACCTTCTCTTCTGCATCCCTCTTAAAATGGGGTGCATGGCTTGTACCTATGTGCACCTATGAGGTTTGAACCCGTGACCTTTGACATAGGAGGCTGTTATGCTAACCACCCAGCTACAAGTGATCCCGATTTTTTTCTTTCTTTTTACTTTCACTTACTATATATAGTAAGGGGAAGTATTGTGATCGTGAAAATTTTCGAATTTCAGTTTTCAACGGAAATACACGGAAATACACGTCCTCTGAGTCCAAATAACCAAGTCCCGCAAAAAGGTCTTGTGTGTGTGTGTGTGTGTGTGTGTGTGTGTGTGTGTGGTAACTCCCGGGCGGAAACGGTAAGTCCTATGAAACTGAAATTTCATATTTAAGGCAACTATACGCCCGAGACGTGACAAAACTTTTTTCATCAAAATGAGCTTACCAGAAGAGGCACTTTGTACCATGCATTTTGCACCTTTTTTCGATTTTCTCGAAAACGGTTCCGACGATTTTGATTAAACTCGCTATATCGATGTAAATTTAATGGGCTTTAATATCATGTAGGTTTTATTTGGATAAAAATGGTCTGACAGAGCTTAAATGCCGATATTTTAAATTGCCTTCCCCTAAAGTACCTTTAATTTTGTAGATTCAATAATAATAACTAGATTATCTTGTTAACGCTGATGAAAAACAGGTAAATATTTAAATTAAATAAATTCGATACCCAACTAAAGGAGAAAACAGAAAAAATATTTTTTTAATGCAATTTTTCGTTTTTTGAACATAAGAGCAGTAATATACATGTATGATAGACCGTTGGAAAGCTAAAGATTTTAGAAAAAATATCATCTCATACACAAGCTTTTAGAAGTTAATGGAGAGTGATGAAAAGAAGATAAAACTAACTGATTATTTAAGATAATAATATAATAGATTTTTTAATAAAACACATGTTTCTACATAAATTCAATTTAATAATTTGATTAATTCCTTAATAATTTCACGTATTTTTATCTCTAACTGTATTTGAAAATTCTTTCATTGATTTTAAAAATGGAGGTAAGTGAAAGTCGTGTGTTGCCCGCACCAGATTTTTTTAATGTTATATTCTAAGCAAGGAAAACATTTGTAAAATAATATATAAACAAGTCCTTATGTTAAAGTTTATTATATTTAAAAAACGGAAAATAATTTAAAAAGTGAAACTGTTACATTGTACTTGAATTTCAAAACGATAAAAATGAATTAGTCTGAGAAAATCTCGTTCTAATAAACAAAATGTCTATTTACTAGAACAATTAAACATTATCATAATACATTGAATAACTAGTATTATATATATATATATATAGGTATTATTTTTCTGAATATAAGTAACAAAGTGTAATAAGCTATGTATGTGAATCCATCCTAACTCCCAAAAAACCAAACATGTCACTTTATCTGGCCCAAATTAATAGGGAAAGGTTTATCCTTATCCTTACTCGATATCACTGAGGAGCCAACATTTTAAAAAATCTAATTGAATTTGGACGACAAATATCAGTAGGCTCCTTAAATCGTTGTGATTTACTCTTGAAATCCTTAGACACCCTATTTAAAAAATGTATAGATGTAAATATTATAAATCCTGTGTTTTTATAAATATAATTGGAATATTGTTACATTAAATGTAAAATGTAAGTTTATCTTTATAAGCTCGAAGAGGCAATTCAAAGATGCTTGGAATTCGAATAACGAATAAAAAAAAATCCGTTTCTCTTAATTAATAAATAAATAAATACCAATTTATTTTCTAAAAAATCACTGAAATAGGTTCAGAACTCGCAGAGATACAGCGTTTTGAAATCAGCAGTAGCGATGTATCATTATCCTTTGAATTATTGCTTTTCATATTACTTAATTGTCTATCAACAGCTATACCATAATATTGTTATTTAATAATAATAAACCATTGAGTAATAATTTGCAGCGCTTCTATAATACTTTGAAAAATTGAACCATTGTATGTTGTTCAGTGGCGTAAAATATTGGTGTCATCAGAAGTGGTAATTTTTTCTTTTAATGGTTGTGCCTTGAAAGGACATTTTTTAACGCAATTTAAGTCTAAAAATGTTTCAAGTCCAAAATGAATTTCCTTTTCACTTTGAAGACTATAGATAGTGAAGGTCTACACCATGACTGAATAATTATTTCCCGAAAGTCTTTGGGCGTTCCAAAATTATCTCTGAGTTAATATAACTCGGAAGTAGCTATGCGAAGATGAAATAATATTTTAGCTCTTTCTGTTATCATTACATTATCTTATCATAATATCGTCGCCATATAGTTAATAAAAGCATAATAAAATTAGATAAAGAACGTTGGGTATAAATAACTGTTACCGGGCATGTGAACTTATTTTTCCGATAGAATAAATCTAATCAAAAATGTATTTATTATTTTCAAAAGTGCACTTATTCTTCGCACTATAGGTATGGATTGATCTGAATATTTTTGGGTATTTTAATCATATTTATTGTAAAAGGAGAAAAAATAAGAAACAAAAGGAGGGAAAAAGTCGAAGCCTTAAACCTGTTTTCTCACGAAGTCTATTAATAAACAGAAATAAAATGAATATGCATGCAATACTAGTAAACAATGTAATCAACCAACAGTCCAAACAATGCCTTGAATTATGTAAAAAGAAATAATTATTTAACTGTGTTAAAAAAAATCTGTTACGCGCAACACAATTTTCACTTACCTCTCTTGATAAAATCAATTTAAGAATGTTAAGGGTTCAAAAAAAAAGCTAAAGAATATCATTGAGTTGCGATGTAAACATTTATTATAGACTAGCTGTGTCACGCAGCTTTGCACGCGAATATTGCATTTCGTATTAATTTATGTGCGTTTATGGTGAGATTGGCTATAACAAATATCAACTAATCAACTACTCTTTGTTATCATTTAAAGCCCGATCTTGACTTCTTCCTGTCAAATTTACAATAGTAAACCAGTAGAAGTGGTTATACCCATAATCACTTAATATGTAAAAATAATCGTCACAAATCATTTTTAAAAAATAAATAAGAATTGAATATATTTTCATAGTAACCTACACTCGAAACAGATATGAAACGCAATATGCTTAAAAGGGTCGGTCACCTGTATGTAGTGACCAGCCAGGTGCCCTTAAGATTTTTTAATGTGAGTAAAAAACAACCTTAGTTATGCCCTCCTTCGAAGGGGGCGTAAAATGGTGGTCCCAAGCCTTTGCGATTCCATGAACTCGTTAAAGATCTCTACCCTAACTAAACTTGGAGAGGAAAAAATTAGTCATCATACGATTAACCATATTAGTATAAAAGTGACGTTAAACGAACACATAACAACAGTAATATGCTTAAATATATTTGTTATAAAATCTTTGTACCTTTGCTGATACATATCAGATTAAGACAATTTTACGTTTAGGTTGTTCAACCACTTTTTGGGCGAAGATTTTCAAATCCTGCCTTATTGCACATCTAGGCGGTAAGACGAACCTCCAGGAAAAAATTTAGCCTCACAACCATAGTAATTTTTTAGATACCAGAAAATTGAGTGGTACTTTCTTTTATAAGTATAGACATAAAGCTAATAAAAGTCCTAAATATGCTTAAAATAATAGTTCTTTTTATATTACATTATTATACTCGAATTAATCAAAAGAAATAGTATTTTTTTTAATTTATTTAAATTTATAAATGTATATGCTTCAAGGTAATAACGATTAAAGTTGAAAATGACTCTTGAAATAAAACATGACTTTACAATATAGATAATAATATAGATTGATATAAATATTTCCGCGTTGTGTAACCTTCTATACTCCCCAGTAGCCTCATCTCTCTTCGGACCAAATATTTTAGTACCTTATTTTCTAAAACCTTTAGCCGTTGTCCGTCCTTCAAAGTAAGCGGCCACGTTTCACCGTCGGAAGAATAACAGTTTTATAAATTCTAACCGTTAAGTTTTTAGACAGAAGCTAAGTAATTTCGCAACTGAATTATAACACGCATTTCCCGTGTTAAACCAGGACTTTATTTCCTCCTGGATTTTTTTTTCGTTATAATTGAACCTAAATACTTAAATTTCTTTACGTGTTCAAAAGTATACCCTGGTATTTCAATATCACTATGATTGCCACCGTCTCTGCTACAAATCATATATTTTGTCTTTTCGGTATTTATTTCGAGTCCGATTTCTTTATCGGTTTTTATTAACGGACTTGTATTTAGTTGTTTAGTTTCCGTGTCTTCCTTTAGCAGAACCAAATCATCGGCGTATCCCAGAACCGGAATTTTATCACCCAAATTTAAACCTTCTTAGTACATGTCACTTTTTCTTTGATATATTCTAAAGCGACTTCGTCTGCATCAATTTCTGTTATTATGATTGCTATGAAGAAGTTTTTAAAAGAATTTATTTTAAAGTACTTCCGCGTAAATGACATTTTTAGTTTTATTTTCTTGTGGCAGAAGAACATACTGATTTTCTCCGCAACCCGATCTCGACGTAAATCTATTCCTACGTGTTTAAATGGAAAAATATAAATTAACGGGAAATTGAATTATTTAAAAATAAAAGGAATTTTAAATAACCTAAAAATATAAACCATAATCTACAACAATCACTTAGCTTTTCGAATCCGTTTAATTATCATTCTCCAATAGCTTATACAACTTTGTATATAAGATATCTTTAACTTTCCAACTGTATATTAGAGATCTATATTACTATTATTTATTTTTTTTTTAAGTAAATAAAAATAAAACGTAAAGAAATATTTTTGCTCTTATTTATTTATTTGATAATATTCCTCATCTACCGAAGCGGGTCATTAGCGGCTATTTTTGATCTTTTCTCTTTTAGTTGTTCTTATAAGTCCTTTATTTTTGTGAATAAAATTGGAGGCTGATATATAACTTCACCACTCTTTTATTAAAAATTAATGCCCGACGTTTCGGCTAAAATGCCATCTTAGGTGTATTAAAGGAATGAGTGTATACTCACAACCAGAAGCCTAATGTGTTTTTTTTTTATACATGAGGCTTCTGGTTTTAAGCATCAACTCGCACTAGATAAAATCATTCCTTTACTACACCTGAAGATGTCATTTTAGCCGAAACGTCGTGCATTAATTTTTACTTTCACTTACTATATATAGTAAGAGAAAGTATTGCAATCGTGAAAATTTTTGAATTTCAGTTTTCAACGGAAATAAACATTTCAGGGTCCCCTGAGTCCAAATAACCAAGTCCCGCAAAAAGGTCTGTGTGTGTGTGGTAACTCCCGGGCGAAAACGGCCGAGACGTTACAAAACCAATTTTTCATCAAAATGAGCTTACCAGAAGAGCCACTTTATCCGATGCATTTTGCACCTTTTTTCGATTTTCTCGAAAACGGTTTGGACGATTTTAATTAAACTCGCTATATCGATGTAAAATTTAATAGGCTTTAATGTCATTTAGGTTTCATTCGGATTAAAATGGTCTGACAGGGCTTAAATGCCGATATTTTAAATTTTCTTTCTCTAAAGCACCTTTAATTTTATTGATTCTATAAAAATAACTATGTTACCTTGTTACCACTGATAAAAAACAGGTAAATATATAAATTGAATGAATTCGATACCCAACTAAAGGAGAAAACAGAAAAAATATTTTTTTAATGAACTTTTTTTTTTTTTTAACATAAGAGCAGTAATATACATGTATGATATATCATTGGAATGCTAAAGCTTTTAGAATAAATATCATCTCATACAAAAGCTTTTAAAAGTTAATAGAGAGTGATGAAATGAAGATAAAACTAACTGATTATTTTAGATAATAATATAATAAATTTTTCAACAAAACACATATTTTCTCTATATAAATTCAATTTAATTAATTCTTTAATAGTTTCACGTATTTTTATCCCTAACTTTATTTGAAAATTCTTTCATTGATTTTAAAAATGGAGGTAAGTGAAAGTCGTGTGTTGCCCGCACCAGATTTTTAATAAAAGAGTGGTGAAGATATAAATCGACCTCTAATTTTATTCAAAGAATTTGACCTTCACCTTAAAGAATCTACACCTTATCCTTTATTTTTGCTCTTTTCTCCTTTAGTTGTCTTTTTAAGTCCTTTATGTTTGCAATTTTCTCCTTTAAATATCCTTATAAGTCCTTTATTTTTGCAATGTTCTCCTTTAGTTGTCTTTATAAGTCTTTATGTATGCAATTTTCTTCTTTAGTTGGTTATCAAATTCGTTCAACATGTGTATTTAGCCATTTATATTTAGAAATAACATTTAAAATATAGGCATTTAATCCCTATCATACCATTTAAATTTTTCCGCTGCTTTTGTTATATAGTCACTTTCCTAAATATTTTAAGTGCTTAGTTGGGGCCAAAACACATTTAATTAATACTGATGTTCTTAAAAATCCATGATTAATTATTTCAATATTAATTTAAATTACATAATTATTTTAGACATTTTCCACGATCGACCTCTCGCAAGCTGAGCTAAAAGCTCAATTCCTACCAAATTAATGATAACTAATTACAGTAACTCAAGAATATTGGTACTGACACGGGCATAGGTTGAGGAGGACGTCTTCCGCATAATTCTATTACTTCCAAACAATAAATAAATTGATCTAAACAAATTGTAAAAATTAAATATTTTATAAATAATGCTGAAAAAGTTACTATTATTTAAATTATATTATAATTAATAAGTAAACTTACCAGTGTTTATCCTCCTTCCTCCTTTGGCCGTCCTCAGTTCTCATTCAACTCCTTCTCATCCTGGAATAAGAAAAAAATTAATATCGAAATTTTTGAAATATCTTTTTTTATTTACTGAGATTTACAACTGTATTAGTTAATACGTCAAGTAAATTAGCTGTCAAATAAAATACATGAAGAGAAAATGCCCATTGGCAGCACTCCACTAACTAATCTAAACTAGAAGGTCTTCATATTCTTTTCAGACGTCTCGGAGGATTGACAGGAATGGAAGAGGAAGCAAGGATTAAAACTAGTGGGTTAAAGTGGGAGTGGAGTTTGTCATGGAAGGATTGATACCTGGTTGGGTCCAAATCATCAAGATATGGGATAATAAGGTCTTTATGGGTGAGTTTGTTCGTGACAAATTAAGGAGCGTTGAGGATTTTTCATAGGATTTTGGATTGTAAGGATTGGATAGTGGTTTGGATAGAATTTGATGGTGTAGTAGAGCCCCAAAGCTCAACTCCTTAAGTCCAGATAGGCCTTGTGATGCTGATATAGATGAGCCTTTTGCAGATTCTACCAGCCTTGCCATTCTACTGATTGGAAGATGAGGTCCGGAAAATTTTTAGTTGAATTAAACAGAGTATAAATTTAAAAAAAAATTATTTATTACTAGCTGACACGGTAGTTGTTCTGCCATATAAATTATTTCTAGCGAATATGTTGCTTGTTATATAAAAAAAAACAAATGTAAATAAAGTACCTTTCATTTTGTAGATTAAAAAAAAAATCTTTTTAGGATTGATAAAAAACGACTAAATATAAAGGTTGAAAGGATATGATAACCAACGAATGAAGAAAAGAGCAAAGATTTTTTTTTTTTAATTTAATGTAATTTTGATTTTTTCGAACGGAAAACAGTAATATACCGTTGGAACTTTAAATATTTTAGAAAAATTATTATCTTATATCACCTAGCTGAATGAAATATACTTAAAGGCCATAGATACAATTTCATAAAAATCGGTCGAACCGTTTCTGAGGGCAACGATCACAAACACTATGACTGGAAATTTTTATATATTATATTGGGAGAAACGAAATTTGAAATTTAATTGGATCGATCACACAAAACAAGAAGAATGCACTTATGTGACTGTAAAAACTAATCCATCACAATCAATTTACAATGAACAGTGTTTTTTTTTTTAAATCTTACAAATTTGATAGCAGGAGGAAATAAAGGTATCTCATAACATTATCTTGGCCCTTGACAAAGAAAGGATTTTCAGGAAATTGCTGAAGCAGGTGACGTAGAAGAGAAGATAAATATTTTAAAAAAAGGGGATGAAAAGAGGGAAAATATGAGCTGGGAGAAGGGAGGCCTTAAAGAAACCCTGTTTGTCACAATAGATCCCGCCCAATCCCCTCTCCTTTCTCAAAAAGAAAGACTAAAGAAAGGAGATAAGGGATGAGATGAAGTTTGTCAATATATTGTTCCAAGCCCCTCATTTTTTTTAGAGAATAGGACAAGAAATTGTGAAAAATAATAGTAATATAACAGGGAATTTTCAGAGGCCTTGTTATTAAGAATTAATTAAGAAAGTCTGTGAGTGCTTTATTGTTTATAACTATCGTATTAAGCTCGTATATATTAACAGTTGATTAAACAATTTTGATTAAATTCACTACATACCCATTTTGCTTTCACTGACTTATATATGAAATAGGGGGAAATATTGCGATCGTGTGAAAAATTTTGAATTCTAGATTTCAACGGAAATATACGTTTTAGGATCTCCTGAGTCCAAATAACCAAGTCCCGGAAAAAGGTCTGTGTGTGTGTGTTGTAGTCTAGCGCAAAAAAAAATCGGTGCGGGCAACACACGAATTTCACTTACCTTCGTTTTTAAAATCGATTAAAGACATTTCCAAATACAGTTAGAGATAAAAATGACTGAAACCATTAGAGAAATAATTAAATTGAATTAATATAGAAACGTGTGTTTCATTTAAAACTCTATTACATTATTATCTAAAATAATAATCAGTTAGTTTTAACGGCTTTTTATTACTCTTTATTCAATTTTACAAGTTTGAGTATAAGATAATATTTTTTCTAAAGTCTTTCTCTTTCAAATGGTATATTATATATCTATATTACTGTTTTTATATTAAAAAACAAAATTGGCACGCTGTGCTTCATTGACAAGCCGCCAAGTTGCAGCACCGTCACTATGAATTTTCCTTTTCGGGAACCCAAAAAAAACAGGCAGTTTTATCGGCTTTTCATCACTCTCCATTAACCTTTAAAAGTCCGTGAATCAGATAATATTTTTTCTAAAATCTTTAGCCATCTAACGGTATATTATACATCTATATTACTATTGTTGTGTTCAAAAACACAAAAAATGCATTAAAAAATGTTTGTTTAGTTTTCTCCTTTAGTTGTTTGTCAAATTCGCAATGTGCATATTTAGCTGTTAATTATCAATGGTAACAAGATAATATAATTATTTTTATATAATCTACAAAATAAAGGTACTTTAGAAGAAGAAAATTTCAAATATCGGCATTTAAGCCCCATCAGACTATTTTAATCCGAATGAAACCTAATGACATTAAAAGCCTATTAAATTTTACATCAATATAGCGAGTTTAATCAAAATCGTTGAAGCCGTTTTTGAGAAAATCCTAAAAAGGTGCTAAATGCATGAGATAAAGTAGGACTTCCGTTCAGCCAATTTTAGTGAAAAAGTCTCCGGCGTATAGTTAGTCTAGTAGTCTTAAATATGAAATTTCAGTTCTGTACGACTTTCCGTTTTTGCGCTAGAGTTACCACACACAGACACACAGACCCACGGACACACAGACCATTTTGCGGGACTTGGTTATTTGGACTCAGGGGATCCTAAAACGTGTATTTCCGTTGAAAACTGGAATTCGAAAATTTTCACGATCGCAATACTTTCCCGTAGTGTATATTTCATATATAGGTAAGTGAAAGTAAAAAGTCATACGGAACTGAAATTACATATTTAAGACAACTATACGCCTGAGATGTTACAGCAACTTTTTTATCAAAATCGGATAACCAGCCACTTTATACCTTGCATTTTGCACCTTTTTATGATTTTCTCGTACGAATTTCAAAACGGCTCAAACGATTTTGATTAAACTCGCTATATTCTAGTTTTCAACGGAAACCGTTATAGGGTCCTATGTGGTCAAATAACCATGTCGCGCGATAAGATCTGTGTCCGTGTCGTGTGTGTCCGCGTCCGTGTGTGTGTGAAGTAAGTCTTGCTCGAAAACGAAAAGTCCTATGAAGCTTAAATTTTACATCTACGACTACTGTGAGCCCGAAACAGTCTGACAGGGCTTAAAAGCAGATATTTTAAATTTTCTTCCTCTTAAGTATCTTTAATTTTGTAGATTTGAAAAGTTATGTTATTAGCATTGATAAAAAAAAGGACCAAATTTTAACGTTGAATGAATTCCTTAACGAAATAAAGGAGGTATATTTTTACAGCAAATATATGTTTTTAAGGGATTTTGATTTTCCGGAACATAAGAATAGTAATGGAGACGTAAAATATACGGTTGGAAAGCTAAAGCTATTAGACATTTTTTTATCTCACATATAAAGTTGTTTAAGGTGATGGAGAGTGATAATAAAAGGATAAAACTAAGTGATTATTCTGATCATAATTTTGTGCCATTATGAGAAAAATGTAAGGAGTAAAATGCATAGTGTAAAGTGGCACTTCTGGACAGTCCATTTTTGTGAAAAAATCTGTTGAGTGCAGCACACGACTTTTACTTAGCTCTGTTATTTATATCAACGTAAGAATTTTTAAACAAATTTAGAAACGAAAATAAATTGTTAAAGAATTATATACTTTGGATTTTAATAGAAACGTGTGCTTTATTAAATGATCTATTATATTATTATCTACGACGATCAGTTTGTTTTATCGGCTTTTAATCACTCTCCGTTAATTTTTACAATATTATGAATAAGATAATATTTTTTATAAAATCTTTAGCTTTCCAACGGTATATTATTCATCTGTATTACTGTCCAAAAACAAAAAATGCATTAAAAAATATTTTTGCAGTTATCTCCTTTAGTTGGACATCGAATTCGTTCAACTTTGTTCAATATTTATCAGTTTTTTAGCAATGCTAATCAGGCGATATGGTCAATTTCATAAAATCTACAAAATTATAGGTACTTTAGAGGAAGAAATATTGAAACATCGGCATTTAAGCACTTGGTCATTTGGACTCAGGGTACCCTAAAACGTCTATTTCCGTTGAAAACTTGCAATACTTTCCCTTACTATATATTTTCCCTATATAGGTAAGTGAAAGTAAAAAGGCACTGACTTCGTCATTTGTACTCATTGTGGTAATATTTACGATCAAAATATAGTAAAATTACAATTAAAGCCGACATAATATAGTACATCCAGTGTTTTCTTTGTTTTTTTTTCTTCTCGTCGAACGCGTTCAGATTTTTAATGCAGAATCGCCAAAAAAATGTTTAAAAAAAACACGCCGAAGAAAACAGGGATCAATACACTCAAGATTGTTAGGGCTTAACGAAGGGCGGTTAGGGGTTTTAGATTTGTGGAGATGGGATGAGCAGGAATTCGATTAATCGGTTCAACGCTCAGAGCTACTAGCTTAGAACGCCAAACCAGGAGTTTATGTTTCACAATGTATATGAGCTCTTACAAAAAATAATTATTGATTTGAAGAAAATTGAAAATAAATTCGGTTTTTCTTTAATTACCTCTGTATAAAATAAACTTTTTACTTTTGCTGGATTATTCATTTATTTTTATTTAACAGGTGTGGATCATTCGACGCTTATTAATCCCTTCAAAAAGAAGTATGTTAACTTCTGTAGAATTTCGCTGCTTGGAACTAATTCAGCCTCTACTAAGATGCGTTACTCTCGTATAATTAAATGCTTTTTTTTACTGGTTTAAACTCTGCCGAAACGGTCAGAGACATCTGCGGAGTGTTGAGGAGGGCATTATTAGTGAGTGCACCGTTCAACGGTTATTCAAGAAAACCTCAAGGAGACTTCAGCCTAGAAGACGAAAGAGGTCTTCCAACGATTTTGATTAAATCTCTATATTGGTGTAAAAATTAATGGACATTAATATCATTTCGATTTCATTCTACTCTGAGCTTAAATGCCGATATTTTAAATTTCCTTTAAGTATCTTCAATTTTTAGATTCGAAAAAAGTAACCATTTCGGGTAAATGTACTAGTACGAATTTGATAACCAACTAAAGAAGAAAACTGCGAAATAAGGAGAATTGAATTCTCTTCAAAAACAAAAAAAGAATAAGTGAAATTGGTTAAGGATTAGCATATATATATATATATATATATATATATATATATATATATATATATATATATATATATATATATATATATATAACAGATATTCGTAAAATACTTAGTAAATGAACTTACAACATTCCAGTACCAAACTTTTTTCACATTTAAGCATTTCAATTCTAGTGCGATGTATTTCAACCTGGAGGGTTTGCAAAAGAAAAACTTTAGAACAGTTTTGGTCGCGAAGAACTTTGCTAGAAATTTAAATCCTATAAGAAATTGGAGAAACCAAAGTTTAATTCAGGCCTGTTAATCCCAGAAGTTTGAAAGCTTAAATGAGACTGGACTACAGACAAAAAATGCGAAGATTCATTGCTTTGGACGGATTGAGAAATCAACGGATCATAAAGGTCATATAGATGTGTACGGCGGAAATATTTACGGAAAGAAAACTTGCTGTTTGGTTAAAAAGAAGAGCCGTAATGCATTGTAGAATACTACGGATCGCGGTTTTAATTCGCCATATTTCATGTAAATTAGAAGGCCTTCAACCGAATGGAGTTTTATGTTGTTTACAAATCAGTCAGAATGATTTTAGAATAGAATAGAAAAAAAAATTATTCTGGGACTAGGTCCCCTAAGAATAACAGTTATGTACAATTTGAATACATAATATGTCTGGCCAACAGACAATAAAAACATGATTAATTATTATTTACAATGATTATTAAAATTACAATTATACACAATGAGGAGTTATATACATAAAAAATAACAAAGAAATTAATAAAAATATACATCTTCTAAATTTTATGTTATGAGAAAATAAAAATTTTATTTAAACAAAATCAAATTAAAATGTTTGCGGTAAACAGTAATCTTCATTCATTCAATGTAGATTTCTAGATAGAATTGACATCACATTTGCTAATCGTCTATTTGGGATGACAGAAGTTATCGGAAAAGTTGGGATTTGAATGAGGATAAAGAGGCAGCATGGCGAATATGGATTGGTAGAGAATTCCAGAGTGTGGTAGAGCGAACAATGAAGGAATGATCAAAGGTTTTGGTTCTGTGGGTAGGAAGGTAAAGGTCAGAATGTCGCGATCGAGTTTCAAGTGAGTGGATTGAGGATTTAAATTGAAGGAGACTGTAGATGTAGGAAGGATGCTGGGAGTTAATAGTTTGGTAGAGGTATGATCCAAGGAAATATTGTCTGCGGGTTGAGGGGAGGAGCCACTTTAATTCACCGTATAAGTGGGTAACATGAGACCTCCCTGAAGTACCGAAGACAAATCTTAAGAAAATGTTCATAATACGCTTTAGTCTGTCCTCAAGCACAGCCGGGAGGCCGTCATACACCGCACAACAATAGTCAAAGTGGGGGGAAATAAGTGAGGATACAAGGAGCTTTCTGATTGTTAAAGAGTACTGATTGTTCTTCGGGAGATTTGGGCAATATGAGGTTTCCAGGAGAGTGATTGGTCGATGGTGATACCTAGGTTTTTGACAGTGGAACTGAAAGTAATTGGGTAATTATTAAGGATTAGACTTGGAAAGTTGGTATGAGATTTGATAAGGGAATTGGAACCTATTACTATCGCTTGCGTCTTCATGGCATTTAGCTTGAGTTTATTCAGATATCCCCAGGCGCTGATTCTATCCAGGTCCTCCTGAATCTTCGAAAATGCTATTATATCTCGGAGGAGGATTTTAGTTGGTAATCCATCAACAAAATGAAAACTTTATTTTTAATCATAAAATATAAGTGTTAACTCCGAATTTCATAACTCAAAACAACATTATTCATTCTTTAGTTATAATTTTCTATTATGAAGAGTAAATTTGTATTGGGTTGATGCAAAATTAATGCAGGTTTTTAGTAGGTATTGTAAATACGCCATATCTTTACTTTAACCATATATATTTAATCAAAATAATTTCCATCTGAATCAATGCACTTTTGCCAACGTTCAACAAGCTTTCTTATTCCACCAGAAAAAAAATCCGAATCCCTGGACTCAATGAAATCACGAAAAGAATTTTCAATGTCGTCCTGGTTTTGAAAATTTTTCTCCCTCAAAAAGTTGTCCAGATGCCTGAAAAAGTGGAAGTCTGTAGGAGAGAGGTCAGGTGAATAAGGCGGATGTTGGAGAACTTCGTAGCCCAACTCGTGCAGTCGTCGAAGCGTTGGTTGTGCAACGTGTGGTCTGGCGTTATCGTGGAGCAGGATCGGCCCCTTCCGATTCATCAATGCTGGGCAAAGACGTTGCAATTTTTGAGTTCCGAGTTCCGCCGCCATTTCTCGTGTGGTTTTGGTTGGGTCTTCTTCCACTTTTGACCTCAGCTGGTCGTTGTCCAGAGCAAGATGACGGCCCCGACCTTCCTTGTCTTCGAGGTCGAAATCTCCTCTGCGAAACTCCTGGAACCAACGCTGCACCGTGCACTCATTAATAGCCCCCTGACCCCACACTTCATTAATATTACGAGCCGTTTGCGCAGCGCTGCGCCCTAATTTAAATTCGTAAAAATAAATTTGACGAAAATCGCACTTTGACATTTTCGATTCAAGACCTTTGAACACACTGAACAAAACGATTTTACTAAACAAATTCATGGTGAAAGAGAGGGTATTAGATAAGGTTTGTTTTGGTATAATAATGATCAATGTTAGGATTAGCTTTGTTTACACAATTGGAATTAAGATATTGCAATAGAGGAAACCTGCATTAATTTTGCATCAACCCAATATTATTATATTAATTGGAACTATCTCTTCTATTTAAATATATTTATTTATCACATTAATCAATCCATTATTTTATAGTACTCAACGTTTCGAGGTCCATACTGCCTCGTCTTCAGAACTATTCATTTCTTTTTAATTTCTTTTTATTTGTATTTCACAATTTTCATCACTATTAATATTGTCCATATGTGTTTTTTTTTTTTTTTTTTTTTTTTTTTTCACTGTCACATACTTCAACAAATTAAAGGGATCTGGGTGGTTAGCATAACAGCCTCCTATGCCAAAGGTAACGGGTTCAAACCCGCAGGTGGTCCTAGGATTTTTTAATGGGAGTAAAAGCATCGTCCGATTAGTCATAGTAGCATAAAGTGACGTTAAATAAACAAACAAATTAAAATCTTTTTAACTGATTGGACCAACAAGTATACTTTTATGGAAAATATATTTTAATGAATAGTTCTGAAGATAAGACAGTATGGACCTCGAAACGTTGCTTACTATTGTATATAAGAATGGATTTATTAGTTTGATAAATATATATATTTAAATACATGAAATAGTTCTAATTAATATAATAATTATTCATTCTTTTTCCTGATTGTTGAGAAGTTCTACTAAAATCGGAAGAACAAGATCCAACTTTCCAAGTGTTGAACAATATACATCCAAAAGATGAGATGTCATCATGTGAAGCATCTCAAACACTCAGAGGATCGTGAACATGATTTTAACAGTAATTCTTTTATTGCCATTATTTAATTAATGGTACACACAAACCACACATTTTCACCGATTTGACAACTGGAATATTTTTTGTTCATGGATAAGAAATTTCTCAGCTAATTTCACTATTTATCTATGACTTCAAAATGACTTTCGAACCGTTCTCCTCCAAACGAATTGCCACATTTGATGAGATGATAAGGGCGAGTGGCTAAAGTAGAATGAAGGCTATTCTGAGTAGGCAAAAACCTATTTCTCAATCAGGAAAATTCTTCAGCGATTTTTTTTTTTATAGTAGTTTTTTACTTAAAGAATTTTTGATCGTTTATTTTTTTTATGATCAACAAAAAGTAAATGACAAGGTATAGGCGTAGCACTTTGGTATAGCTTACTACAAACGTCTTAAGACATAAATTACGAGGAATGCCAGCGAGACATGAACCTGTCCCATGGTGTTGCAATGTTATATATTGTAGTTACAAAGGATATATTACAAGAATGGTCCTGAAAACTGCAAAAATTATTGTATTCCATACTTCTACTGTCATCTTCCATTAAAGAATCACTGAATTCCATAGGTTTCAAAAGTGACTACATTGAGAAATTCTTAAAGCTTGGTCAGTATATGTAACATTGCTAAATAAATTCTTTAAAAAAATACTGTGAGTATTGAATGTACCTGTGTGTAAGTATTGTAATGACAACTATAAAGTTTAAAGAAGGAATTGAGCGTTAATGTAATTATTAAATTATTTATTAATGTTATAAACGCAAGCCAACATAGTAGAAATTTGTTTGTTATTTTTGCACGTTTTGGCTACCGGGCCTATTCACAATTTAGTAGTTTATTTATTTTTATATTACTATATAAAACAACGCAACTTTAGTATATTAATAGATAAACAATTAAACTAGATATTACATAATCAGCAACCCAAGGTTTATCCAAATACTAAAGACCTGTTTTATCAAAGCTATTCATTTCAAGAGTCAATTAATTCTAACATATCATTTGATCTAAAGCAATAAGAAATAATTAAAAATTAATTTTAAAAAAATGCTGCATGAGATAAATTTTAAACGCCATACATAAGTATTTTTATTATATTATAATTGTATTACTTCATAAGTAGATATACTTCATTATTTAGAGTTACAAGAATTAAATTCCCATTACCAACAAGAGGCAATATATTAGGAATGCATTAAATTAATGAGTAAAGTCAAACTAACGACAATTTCAAAAATTATAACATTTTTTCAGGCATAATTACTGTACAGAATTTAATATTTATAGGAAAAAACAAAAACATTTATTTATTGAAACTGTCGTATGATTTATAAACATTAAATGAGATTTTCTTAAAAAGTGCATTTTGTAAATATTTCTTTATTTCATTTTGAGAATGATGGTATACATCTTTAATCGTATAAAACCATTATGAAACTAGTATATTATCTATTACTTTCAACAGTTAGGTTTCTCGTTTCAATCTAAACAAACAAGTTTAAACATCCGATCCAATAAAACTGCTTTTAAAAAATAACAGTACAGATAAAATAATTACGCTAAATTAAATTTATAAACTAATACTTATAAGTAGGCACATATTTCTTCTATGATTTTTTTTATTTGAGAAAAGATTATTTTAAAAAAATACATATAAATTAATGATAAAAATCATTATTGTATAAAGCAAATAAAAAATAATAGTTAAAAGCTTCTATAACATATAGGAAACCATATTACCTGAAAATATGTTTTATCAGGGAGAGCCAGATTGAAGTGGATGCTGTGATCTGATCAATAGACTATCCCGCGCTACTTCACAATCGATTATAGAACATTTTCAAAACGATTATTAAATAATCATAATTTTAACAAATATTTACATAAAATTAACTTAATAAAAATTATTTCATTGTTTTCAGGAACTTAAAATTCTACTAACTCTCTGATTCATTATTTGTATGATTATAACCTCAATTGATTTTCAGCTTTTTGACTATTTATTATTTTTCTTTAGAATAGTTTATTAGTATATCAGGGTATGATAACAATGAAGAAATTCACATGAGATTTTTGTCTCATATTCAAGACTTATGTATACATTTATATCGATAAAAACATTTTCTATGTCTAATTTTACAAATTACTTTTATAAAGCTTTTTAAACTCCTAATAAACTTTTTTTAAATTATAATATTTGTTTTCCAATGATCGAATCCTCTTGTGGTGAGTTTTCTTTCCATTTAATGACTAATAATACAATATATGTGTTGCATCGATACTGATCGATTGTTACAATTCAATTGATGTCATTAATGTGGTACTTGTCAATGAAAATTCAATTCAATTATATCTGCAAGTATCATACTATGTTCCGTTTGTTATTTAATGACGTCGTTCTATTCATGCATATATTTTATTGTGGTAATGGAACCTCTCCACCAAAAGAAAATATCTTTATTAGTTAGGTAACTGCTGTGTCTGTTTTATTTACTGTGTACCTAACTGCAAATCTTATTATGTATTTCTTTAATGACTACATTTATTAGTATAATACAATATAAGCTATATTTAACGATATATTATTCGGTACAAGTGATGCAAGATTATTTTAGCAGCACCTATGTTTACAAAAATCATTTAATCTTTACCATATTTGTATTTTTGTGCAGGTCTGCAGTAATGTGTTCTTCTGGTGAAGACTTTAATGTGATATATTAGTTTTCTCTTAGAACATTAGAGCTTTATTTTGTCGATTATGATTGAATATTCCAATTTGAATTTGAAAAAGTGGACTGCTCTAGCACCTGTCAATGATGAAATCCTTAATCGTGTTGTTCTGGTTCATGTGTTTGGTAAGTTTCATTTTTTAATATAAAACTTTATATTTAGTTAAATTTCCTTCTAATTTAGTTATTTTCTCTTAGCTATTTAACTCTTATCCCACATCATGTACTTTACAAAGATGGAGTAATTGTTGACTGTTGAAAATATATGACGGAGAAGAAGGTTGTAATCAATAAGAAATTATTAAATCAAGAAATCACACCAATAATGAATACATATTTTATTTATGTACTGACTTTTCGGTGTGCATTGTGGACTTTCATGAGGGCTAAGAAAACAAGATAACAACCAATAAAATTAAAGAAAAATAATAGGTTAACAATACAGTATTAAAATATGTTAGCAAACAGTTATATAAAATGATAAATTTGGCACGAAAATGTTTGAAGATTATGATGAGAAACTAAGCAACTTAATGTGAATTAGGAAAATAATAGCGTATAGGTGAAGATATATATGAAGTAATATTGATATATATTAATAAATATAAAATTAAGTTGTAGGGTGATGGTTTTGTAAGAAGAAAAATTTTAAAGTGATACAATACTCAACTGAAAAATCATATGTTAAGGAGAGCTGGATATATTACAGGATTTGATTAGGATAGGAGATGAGAGAATAAGTAATAAGTGGTGATGAGTTAATTGTGAAAAGGAATCATGACAATAAGAAAATACATAATTGACTCAATGAGATAATCACAAAAAGTGACTTATAACACTTTATTTAATATCCTCCACATGATGTAAAGTATACAGAAAAAAAAAAAAAAAAAACATGCTAGAGGTGTAAACAAGTTAATGTTAAACTTTTTTAATATAAAGATTAATGTTATATTAAATAACGGACTAAGATTTAAAAAAAGAGAGGCCATTTTCCTAGACTTGATGAAGGCTGAGATGTTGGCACACAAATAAAATAAATTTTGATGATTTCTTGATGACCATACCCTAATCATTATCTCCATCATCATGTACTTTACTTATGATGTGTTTTTATCTTAAATCAAAACAATAAAAACTAGACTGTATTGGATTTAAATGTAAATAACAATATAATATTTACTCACATTGATTGTGATGGTATATAGTTTTGGTTTACTGCTTTTTGACATGAAAACTTATGACTATTTATCATAGGATATGAAGCTGAAAGTGCATATCTAGTTACATCAAATGATGAAGTGTTCGCTCTTGGTGAAAATGTTTTGGGAAGGCTTGGAATTGGAAATGTTGAAGTTAACTCAACTCAAAAACCAATTAGACTAAATAAATTGTGTGGAAAACATGTAATATGTAAAGTATTTATAATTTTTCCATTTTATCTGAAATCCTAGGTAATATCCAATTATCTTTTTATTCCATTATCTAAACTCTATGTTAATTTTTTTTGACAGGCTTTACTACAGGCTCAATTCACACCATTGCTCTTACTAAAAGTGGTGCTGTATACTCATGGGGTAGTAATAATTATGGCCAATTGGGCCATAATTCGCTTGATTCTCAGCTTACTCCAAAAAAAGTGATTTTTCCTGATGCTGATGTAAAAATACTGGAAATAGCAACTGCTGATCGTTACAGTTTAGCCCTTTCTGAAAGGAATGAAGTAATCTAACTTCTATCATCATTATTTAAGTACAAAACTTACTTGTAATTTAATTGTGATTGTAATACCTTTGTCATTTCAGTTGTATCACTGGGGCGATATAAAATGGGATTGTTGTAGTATGCAAACTGTACCTACTCTGTTAAAAATTTGGCATGATGCTAATATAGTTAGTATAAGCTGTGGCGCGTTTCATGCTGCAGCTCTTACTGATGGTGGAAAGGTAAATCTTAAGTTTTTTACTTATAGTGTTTGTTATTACTGCCATCTATTTCAGATTGCTTTAATGTAGAGCAAATGGATTGTCTTTTAACTATATATTATTTTTAATAAATAATAATCTTAAGTAGTTCAAGCTTTTAACTAACTTATAAGACCTATCCTGACATCTGCTCTGAATGCTGGACAATTTCACAAGCTCAAGAACTTCTATTTCTAAGAATCAAGGAGCATGTCCTTAGGCGAATTTTCAGGCCAAGCCTTACTGATAATGTATGGGGATAGAGAATAAGTGCTGAAACAGCTGACCTGTACCAAAATATAAATGCCGTAAGATTCATTAAGATTGAAAGACGCTCGGCGATCCCAAAGAAAGTCCTTGAAGAAAAGATTTATTCTAAGAGAAGAATGATAGGCTGAGACTGCACTGGGCTGATAGAGAGGCAGAGGGTGTGTTGCCCATCTTAAGGTGTGCGGAATTGGAACGCAGAAGGCAAACTCCGAGATGACTGGTGTTCGATGTTATAGGAGGCCTTGACTCACCACAAGTCGTATTGTCGAACAGAAGAAGAAGAAGTCCAAACTTTTCCGTAGTATAATTTTTCCTGAAGTCTTAATTTATACAAAAATTAGTTGTATTCTGTTACTTATGTTTCTGGCCCTGAACCTTGGAAACTGTCAATAATCAAAATGATCCCAAAAGCCTCCTGAACATCCATCCTCATACCGTCCGATTTCCCTTTTGCTCATCATGGGAAAGATCTTAGAAAAACTCATTTTGAAACGCCTATATCCCATCCTAGAAATAAATCACGTAATTCCTGACCATCAGTTGAGATTTCGGACATCCCATTCTACAATTCAGTAATGCCACCGTGTGGTGGCTGTTATATCCTCCACATTGGAGCGCGGAATGTATTGCACAGGTACTTTTCTCGACGTGAAACAAGCATTCGACCTGGCACCCAGGACTCCTTCATAAACTCCGCCAATTCCTTCCCGCAACATACTACCTGATAATCCGTTCCTACCTTACTGATAGAACCTTCAAATTAAATCATAACCTTTCCTATTCTTCCACATTTTCTCAGCCTGCAGGTGTACCTCAGGGTAGTATCTTAGGTTTATATGGTACATACAGCTGATATCCCACTCCATCCTGGCACTGTCTTCACAACTTACGTGGATGACACTTGTGTGTTATCCGTCCGTAATGATCCAACCACTGCATCTCAAACCCTTCATTCCCACATCACAGCCTTTGAGAAGTGGTGTCAGAACTGGAGGATTAAAATAAATCCCAAAAAATCCCACCAAATTACCTTTACCCTTTGTCGCAAACCGATGACCTCCTGCCCTACTGTATCCTTTAATAATACCCCACTCATACCTGTTGAACAAATCCAATACCTAGGACTCCATCTTGACAAACGTCTTACATGGAATCCTCACACAAGACTAAAACGACAAGAGACTGCACGTAGATACCGACTACTACAACACTTACTCGACAAACGTTCAAAACTTCCAATTCATTACAAAAAGCTCATTTATGTTACTGTCATCAGACCCATCTGGACATATGGAATCGAGCTTTGGGGCTCTACTAAGCCATCTAATTCTTCCTGTATCCAATCCTTACAATCCAAAATCATTCGCAAAATCCTAAATGCTTCTTGTTTCGTCACAAATAAGATCATCCATAACAACCTTAATATCCCATTTGTTGCAGACCTTTCTCGTACCAGATATACCACTTTTAATTCTAAACTCTCAGCCCATATAAACCCTCTTGTCCGCAACCTATTAACCTCACATATTCCTGACAACCCTCAGTGGCGATTGAAAAGAAGATGCCCTTGGGTATATAAGATGTTTACTTACTTAAATAAAACTGCTGGGTAGTTTCTTCAAAAGCCTTTCACGCCCTTTATTCTAATTCTACACTTTTACTTATTGTATTTATGTTAATATATTTCAATAAAATATAAATAAAAAAGTGTTTCTGATATTTACTGTTAAGCCTTGCTGGATGAAAATATTGACTGTTTTTTAAAAATATTAGGTATTAACTTGGGGTGTGAATGAGGCAGGGCAGCTAGGAAATGGTAGTACAACTCTACAAGATGTACCACAGGTCATAAAGGGGCAATTGGAAGATCAATATGTCATTAAGATTGTCTGTTGTGCTCTTGTGACGATGGCACTTACTGATGAAGGAGTCTTATATGCCTGGGGTCATAACAAGAATTCATCTCTTGCTGTTGGTGCGTTGATGGAGATTGTTTGTTTTCCCCAACGAGTTATAATCAGGTAAGAAATTAGTTCACAAGTTCAAGCATTATATCTTCAGTTTTACTAAATTATCAAGTAATTTGTACAGAATTAGAATCAAACTCATGGAAAGCATTTTGTTTGGTATTGTCTTTATCAATCTCTCACTTTTCAATAGTTTTTTAAAATCAAGTTTTCAACATGATTGAAATTCTCTATGTTGGGATATTTTGTTTAAAAAATTGTATTAGCTATACCCACACATCATTTTTATCCAAATTTGTTTGTTTGTTTATTTAATGTCACTTTATGTTACTATGGCTAATCGGATGATGCTACAATGGGAGTCATAAATTTTGCCTATCCAGGTTTAATTAGGATAGGGATCTTTAATGTACCTGACATTGCACAGGCTCGGAACCACCTTTTTACATTCCCTCCGAAGGAAGGCATAACTAAGGATTTTTTTTTTACTACCATTAAAAATTCCTAGGACCACCTACGGGTTTGAACCTGTGACCTCTTGCTTAGAAGGGTGTTATGCTATCCACCCAGCTACAGGTGTTCCCCTATCCAAATTTGTTAAATTTTATTCCACAACTTCTTATAGATGATAAATACTTGCTTTATCAGGTATTTATTGGTATGAAGTTTTATTATATCTTCTCTTACAAATTCTGCATTTCCCAAATAATATCTACTTCTATAAAAGAGCTCTATATTGTGTTTCAGGCTTATGCTATATGAGCTATTCTACTATTCAGAATTTCTTCCTCTTAAGATTTTTACAATCACTTCTTCAGTTCAGTTCTGATTCAGTTTACTTTTAAAAAAAGTTGAAGTCTAAAAGGAAAGGCTGGTGGTTCTTAAAATCAGTTCAATAATACAAATTATTAAAAGCATGCACTTATTAGTTGATTTTATTAAGTAAAACCATTTTCAAAATTATGTTTGAAAATATTTCTTTATTTTATTTTTTTTGGTCTGGGTTCAATACTGCTTAGGCATTTTTTATGGAGGCAAGTCTTGTACATAATTGTCCAATTCTCTTTGAGAATCTTATTAGGTTTTTGGTTTGATTGATTTGAAAAAGTTACTTGACTGGTTATGTTTTGATTTAATGAACATATACTCATATTTAAAAGTAATTATATTTTATTAAGACAATTGAATAAAACACATTTGTTCCTGTGTAAACAGCTTAAATGACTATGGATTTGTAAACATTTGAAGTTACTTATAACATTTATTTAACCTATTCATTCAATTCTGTTTACAATTTTTTTTTTAAATTGTAGAAAAAATATTGTGGCGATAGCTGCTAATAATATGCAACCTGTTCTTTGTGCTGAAGCAGAAAAACCACACGAGGTGTTCCTTTGGGCACAGGAAGGTGAAAAAATAACTTTAGATCATTATTATGATTCTTACTAGGATGGAAAAAATGATGTGTGTATTTTACATTTATTTATTGTTTACAAAATTGATTTTTAATCCTTTAAATATCATGAAATATCATACTACCTATACTAGGGGTACTCACTACGTTTGCTATAGCATGCTATTTGTGTTATTTTGCTAAACCCGTCGAGTTTCTACAGTTATTTTCTGTATAAAATTAATGGGTTTAGCACAATAGTACAAATAGCATGCTATAGCAAACGTAGTGAGTACCCCTACTGTACTATACTATTTCGCATTTCCTATTTCATGATTGAGAACACCCTGAATAAGAACTCTGAGCATTTTCTGTCAACTGCAATACTTTTCTAAATATTGTTTTAATTTTTCTCATTGTAATGGTGTAAAATTCATGAAATTCCATGACCTCACTCTGCCACTTAAAAGAGAATACACAGAATTTGTTCATTTATTAGCATGCTAATAATATGGATGCAAATAACAAAAACATTTGGTACATTTTAATAAATCATTCTGGTCAAGGTGAAAATGAAACATAGCTTTCTTAGATCATATGTCTAGCTTATTTGGGAAATAGGTTTTCATATTTATGTAGAAATGATTTTTCTTATGATGACATTTTTAATAGAAGTGCAGAACACAAGTTTTGAAAGCAAAGTAATAAAAAAATTAAACAAATCAGTCCAATTGCAATTGACGTTATTTTATTATAAAAAATAAATAAGTACTCAGGCGTAATGAGTTTTTTTTTTATTTATACCTCTGTTAATATCTGCTAATCTAATATATAGCTAATATGTAAGAATGAAAAAAATAAAAATTAACTGGGCAGAGATTTTCATAACATTTAAATAAAAAAATCTTAATGCTCAACTATAAATGTGATGGTTTGTGAATATAATGTTATATAAATTTGTTTCACATTAAAATAGATTTGATATTTTGTTAAGGTTTTGTGATTTATTGTTGGGGGATTTTTTTATTTATATTTTTCCTTAAATTTATCTTTCTTATGTTCAACGAGTGAAAAACATTTTAATTGTGAGAGATCTTAAGCTGTATTCCTGTATTTGTAATACATTTTTGCTGAAATATGAAAAATCAAAATGTTAGAAGTGGACCCTAATGAACAATTGATCTATTTTTAGCAATTGCATACTCTTTAGTTGGTGCATTGTTTAATTTTGTTAGGAGGGTTTTAATTTTACAATGATCATGTAACTGTTGAGTTTAATGTAATATTGTGCTTGGGAATAATAACACTTGGTCCAGGATAAATTACCAATAAATGTTTTGTTAATTATGATTATGGTGTTATAATCCAAAGTTAGCTTGTAATTAATTATTGAATGTCATTGCAGTATGTCATGGGTAAGTTTTATTTTGTTTTTCATTATAAAGTTTATACACAAGTTTTCCTTTTTTCTTATTAATTATAGAAAATGTAATTATAATTAATTATCTTCTTTTTTTTTTTTTGCTTTTGAGGTTGACTATATCTATAACCTGCTTAATATGGATGACCCTTTGTAATTCTTCCAAAACAAAGGTCTAAGTAGGTTCAGAGTCCAGTACCTCAAAAATATTTTGTTTTATAAATGTTTGTTGCTTTTTCAGTAGTTTTTACTTCAAAATGTGTTTTAAACATAATTTATATTTAATGTTTAGATAAATAATTATTCATATAAAACTCTCATTTACTGTCGAACATAAACAAATCTTTATTTATGCTGTGTTTACCACTGAAGGTTCTCTCAACCTGCAAATCAGTCTATGGGTATAATAACAGATTATAAATTATCTACTTAAAATCAAATTTGGGAGTTATGAGTCCAGTGTGTACCTAATCAGCTATCTTCCAACTTATTTACTATGGATAATAAAATAATATATATTTTTTTAAATATCTATATCCATTCAGTTTTAATTCATGTAAATTAATTATTTGTGTATCACTATGTAAAACATGAAAGGCTTTGTACTTTATCGATTAAAAATTTTAGTGTCATGTCAAATGCTTGTTTTGGTGGTAGAAATTACAAAACTTGAATGAAAAATATATTTTATAGACTTTATAACACTTACAACTTTTTTAGATGAGGATGCAGACTTTACCCCAAGAGTTCTACCTTGTTCCAACATACTTGAAGCTTTTTATGGCATCTCTACGCCTATAATTCGCCGAAAGAGTGAAGAACCTGTTTTATCATCAGTCCCTATGCTAAAAGGTTCCACAAGAGATATCGGAAAAGTTTTATTTAATAGTAAGGTACATGTACTTCTCAATCATACCATCTTCTATCTAAGTGATTTGTTTGAAACTAAGTAATTAGGTCTGATGCATAATCCTTAACATTTTTTTCAATTTTTTTTTGTTGTCCTTACCGAGCCATTTCTGGCATAATGGGGTAAGGGGTGAGGGAGCAGTGGGGTAGTGCGCTAGCCAATGGCACTGCTCCCAATAACCAACCCTTTATTAATTAAAATTCTTACAGATTTTATTTGTATAGAAAGTTTCTATGGTGCAGCCCGGTGCATGGTAGTGTAACTTAGAGCTGAACCTTGTCCACTGCTGCAGTCCAACACCTACTGTTGGGGTTGCACCATAATCATGGCATGGCCAGCACCCCTCTGTCCGGATGCCATCCAGCATTCCAGGTCCAATGCATCCGTCCAGTCCACTGCATTCCTCTGAGTGCGCATAATTCTTAACCGTGTGATGGTTACCTTTGCCTTCAACAGTGTTGAAAGTATTTATATTTGTAAATAAGAATATAAATATTTTTACTAAGATGATCCATATGAATATAAATATGGATGTATTTGCATTCAATAAATTAAATTAATGATGAATGAATTTAGGCTTTCATATTATGAACATGATTTTCATGTGCTCTTAACCACTTCTGTTATCATGAATATAAATCTATTTACATATGTTAACATGAACATGTTTGTATTCAATCCTATATATGAATACGTTAAATATATGTTGTTTCATCGTCAAAATATGACAACCTACAAATTTACTTCTTTTTTTCATATAATCTTATGCTTAAAATTAATGTTTGATTTACTTCTAATCTGTCAATTTGTCACATTTACTACTTTGTTTTAACTGATGGAAAAATTTTCTTACATTAAATTAAACCCATTGACTTTGTTAATTGAATCATTTACTTCAAAAGTGTCATCACAGTGTTAGCTAAGTTGTATTAAATAAAAAAATCTGGTGCGGGCAACACACGACTTTCACTTACCACCATTTTTAAACTCAATGAAAGAATTTTCAAATACACTTAAAGATAAAAATACGTGAAACTATTAAAGAATTAATTAAATTGAATTTATATAGAAGCATGTGTTTTATTAAAAAATCTATTGCATTATTATCTAAAATAATTAGTTCTATCTGCTTTTCATCACTCTTTATTAACTTTTACAAGCTCTTGTGTATTAGATAATATTTTTTTTCTAAAATCATTAGATTTCCAACGGTATATTATAAGTGTATATTACTGTTGCTATGTTCAAAATCAAAAAATTGCATTAAAAAAATATTTTTTCTGTTTTCTCCTTTAATTGGGTATCGAGTTTATTCAATTTATATATTTACCAGTTTTTCATCAGCGTTAACAAGATAATCTAGTTATTATTATTGAATCTACAAAATTAAAGGTACTTTAGGGGAAGAAAATTTAAAATATCGGCATTTAAGCCCTGTCAGACCATTTTTATCTGAATAAAACCTACATGATATTAAAGCCCATTAAATTTTACATCGATATAGCGAGTTTCATCAAATTCGTCGGAACCGTTTTTGAGAAAATCGAAAAAAAGTGCAAAATGCATGGTATAAAGTGCCTCTTCTGGTAGGCTCATTTTGATGAAAAAAGTTTTGTCACGTCTCGGGCGTATAGTTGTCTTAAATATGAAATTTCAGTTTCATAGGACTTACCGTTTTCGCCCGGGAGCTACCACACACAGACACACACACACACACACACACACACACACACACACAGACCTTTTTGCGGGACTTGGTTATTTGGACTCAGGGGACCCTAAAACGTGTATTTCCGTTGAAAACTGGAATTCGAAAATTTTCACGATCGCAATACTTCCCCTTACTATATATAGTAAGTGAAAGTAAAAATACCTTTCTCTCTTTTGACCAAGCAAAACAATATTTTTTTATTCATATGAACAGTAAATTAGGCTTGATTACTACTCCTGATCAATTCCTAGAGAGGTTAAGAAAGTAAATAAAAACTTCATTATTTATTTCAAATATGTTTTCTTCTTTATATTGATCCTTATTAGTACCATGATTGTCAAAGGTGGTAAGATGTAAATTTACTAACCTAGAATCAAACAGCACCAATTTGAATCCAGTCTGAACTTTAAATTAAATAACGTTAAAATTATTTTGTGACACATTGAATGAATATCGGCCTCTCTCTCTTGAATTAAAAAAAAAAAAAAAAAGAAAAAGAAAACCTGTACCTCTACAACCCATGAAGGGTCTTGGGCTGAGTACATAGAGAGATTCGTACTGTTTCTATGCCAACAGTTGTGCAAGGAGGTGATTAGTTATCACTTTATAGAGGCTGGGTCTTCCCAGGATGGTTTCCATACCTTTAGGTCACCCTGCATTCTCTCCTCCAACCTGGGTGAAATTACAGAGTAAATAATATTCTGCCACAACTGTGATTTGAACCCAGGACCCAGAGAACAGTAAACTACTGCTCTATCCACTAGACCATGCCTCTCCCTCTCCCTTGAATAGGTCCCTAATATATAAGATAACATTTCCTATTCTTTTAGGCTTTTGTAATTCTCTATTATTAATAAATACATTTGTAAGAAGAGATGAATGTTCTTATATTTTTAAAGTTTATTCCTGCTTTATAATTATTACTTTCAGGAGTATAGCGATTTGCAGATCGAATTGGCTGATGGCATAGTATATGTTCATACCATCATCATGAGAGCTTTTTGTGAGCACTTCAAGACACTCCTAGATGAAAACTGGTCTAATGGAAGGTGGAGGCACTTTTATGTGTATGATTTAAAAATGTGGAGTCTTACTTATAAATATTAATTATTGGTGTTACACTTACTTACATACTCTTTTTGGTGTTTATAATATTTTAACTTGTAAACTATTTCCTTTTTAGGACTGTTATCAATATGAAACAATATAATTCTAAAGCTTATAGGGCATTTTTTAAAATATGTCTATACTGGCATAGTGGAACCACTTGAAGGATCTAAAAATAATCGGTAATATTTAAAATCACTTTATGCATAAATAGTGAGCACATTAACGTTAAAATTTTTTAAAAAATTTTTTTTTATACATATAGCTCTCTGCGACATCGCCATGTCTTACTTGGAGTTAGAACTTAAGGACCTGTGTCAAGAAATGTTTAAATATTGCCTAACAGTTTCAAATGTTGCCCAGTTATATGCGATTGCTACTGGAAATCAATCGGTAATTATGAAAATATTCATCTAAACTCTTTATTATTTCTTAACATCTGTTTTCAGATACTGTGCTTAGGTTTTTAATTCTACTATACATAAGCAGTCAAATTTATCTTCAAAATTGAAAAAAGCAACCTTACAGTAATATAAAATATTATTTGTTTGTTATCTATTAAGTCCCGGTTAAAGGTGGGAAATGCGTGTTATTATTCAGTTGCTAAATTACTTAGCTCGCGGCTTCTGTCTAAAAACTTAAAGATTAGAATTTATAAAACTATTATTCTTCCAACGGTTCTTTACGGATGCGAAACGTGGCCGCTTACTTTGAAGGATGAACAACTGCTTAAGGTTTTCGAGAATAAGGTACTGCATAAAATATTTGGTCCGAAGAGAGATGAGGCCACTGGGGAGTTTAGAAGGTTGCACAACGCGGAATTTCGGAGTTTGTACCCTGTGAATATAATTGAGTTGATAGCATCGTGGAGACTCAAATGGGCGCGTAAAGTTGTTGGGCTTAGTGAGGAACGGATTCCGAGAAAGTTGGTATTCGCTGAACCGACTGGTAGGCCGAAGCGTCGATGGGAGGATTGCATTAAGGCTGATCTCGGGGGCTTGGGCTTGACCGGTGAACATTGGACGAGTCTGTGCAGGCGAAGTTTGGTGGTATCGGCATCGAACCTTCGGGTGCGCCCTACCCTCAACCCAGTTCAATAATATTGTACATTTTACTGGAATCTGCAACAGAACTTGGTCCTTTCCAGATGGGTGTCCACTTAGGAGGAGTTTTTCCAGAGATGGGCAAATATAGCATTTCCAAGTCAATTGTAACCTTTTCCAAGTCAAATGTAACTTTTTCCAAGTCAAATGTAACCTTTTCCAAGTCAAATGTAACCCTTTCCATTTCAAATGTCACCTTTTCCAAGTCAAATGTCACCTTTTCCATTTCAAATGTTACCTTTTCCAAGTCAAATGTCACCTTTTTCTTCACTTCTAGCCTTAAATATTCCGTTTTATTTATTTATTTATTGAAAAATAATTAGTTTAATTAACATTATGACTTTTTTAATAATTTTGGCATATAATAATTGATATTTTTTTGGGGTCTCTTAGATATTTGATATCAAGTTCTGTTTTTTACTAGCTAATATTTAAAAAAATTAATTATCGTCTATTTAGTTTTAAGATAGTTGTTGATTTTGATTTTTTAGAGAGGAGGGGTAGTTTTTTGGAATAATTAATGTGTTTTCGGGTATTACAATTAAATTTTTCGAGCTGTATTTTTTATCGCTCGCGTGCATTTTAACTCGCATTAAATTTTAATGTTTTTTATTGATATAGGGATTAATTAATGTGCTTTCGGGTGGTTATGATTACGTTTTTTGAGCTGTATTTTTTTCGCTCGCGCTTATTTTAACTAAAATTTACTTTTTATGTGTTTTATTGATATAGGGATTAATTAATTTGCTTTCGGGTGGTTATGATTACGTTTTTTGATCTGTATTTTTTATCGCTCATGCGTATTTCAACTCGCATTTACTTTTAATGTTTTTTATTGATATTGGGATTGATTGTTTTGTTTTTGGTTCTCATTATAACGTTTTTTGAGCTGTATCTTTTATCGCTTATGCGTATTTCAACTCGCATTTACTTTTAATATTTTTTATTGATATAGGAATTCATTTTTTTGCTTTCGGGTGGCTATAATTACGTTTTTCGAGCTGTATTTTTTATCGCTCTCGCTTATTTTAACTAATATTTACTTTTTATGTTTCATATTGATATAGGTGTTGAAAATTGTGTTTTCGGGTCCTATAATTATGTTTTTTTTAGTTTTATTTATTTATCGCTCCCGCGTATTTTAACTCGAATTTACTTTTAATGTTTTTTATATATAGAGAGATAATGTATGTGCTTTTGGGTGGTTATGATTACGTTTTTGAGCTGTATCTTTTATCGCTCATGCGTATTTCAATTTGGATTTACTTTTGATATCTTTTATTGTTATAGACGTTTGTAATTATCTTTTCGGGTCTTGTGATTACGTTTTTTAAGCTGTTTTTATTGTCGCTTGCTCTCATTTCAACTTGCATTTGCAGTGGTCTTTCTTTGTTTTTGTTTTAGGGGATTCTCATAACGTGTTTTGAACTTTATTCTTTTATGCGCTTGGGAATTTCTACAAACCGTAGGTATTATGTTATAATATGATGTAAACATTATTTATTGTTTTTTTGCAGGATCTGATTACATTTTTGATTTGGACGTTACATCGCGATTGCGCATTCTTCTAGATCACTTTTCATTTAAGTTAAAATGTGCACTAGCTATAAATAAATGTCATAAACTCTATTAGTATTCCTGAAAAAACTATAAACGATCCCTCTATCGAATATTTATGAAATAGAAAGAGTAACTTAAAATGAGTAACAAATTTGGTTCAAATAATGTTATCAGAACACCCGAAAATAGAATAAACGATTCCTCAATTAAATTATCAAATAATTGTAAGACCGAGTTAGGAAGCGGATCCTTTACAAAAGATTTAGTTGAAAAAAATTACTCAGGACGCTAGAAAAGGAACTATAACTAATCCTTTTATAAAATAATAATAATAAAAAAAAAAAAAAAAAAAACCTAAACGATGTATATTCCAGCAACGTTATAATGAGAACCCAAAACAAAACAATCAATCCCAATATCAATAAAAAATATTAAAAGTAAATGCGAGTTTAAATACGCATGAGCGATAAAAAATACAGCTCGAAAAACGTAATCATAACCACCCGAAAGCAAATAAATTAATCCCTATATCAATAAAAAACATTAAAAGTAAATGCGAGTTGAAATACGCATGAGCGATAAAAATACAGCTCGAAAAACGTAATCATAACCACCCGAAAGAACATTGAGTAATCCCTATATCAATAAAAAACATTAAAAGTAAATGCGAGTTGAAATACGCATGAGCGATAAAAAATAAAGCTCGAAAAACGTAATCATAACCACCCGAAAGCAGAATAATTAATCCCTATATCAATAAAAAACATTAAAAGTAAATGCGAGTTGAAATACGCATGAGCGATAAAAATACAGCTCGAAAAACGTAATCATAACCACCCGAAAGAACATTGAGTAATCCCTATATCAATAAAACACATAAAAAGTAAATTTTAGTTAAAATAAGCGCGAGCGAAAAAAATACAGCTCGAAAAACGTAATCATAACCACCCGAATGCAAAATAATTAATCCCTATATCAATAAAAAACATTAAAAGTAAATGCGAGTTAAAATACGCGGGAGCGATAAATAAATAAAACTAAAAAAAACATAATTATAGGACCCGAAAACACAATTTTCAACACCTATATCAATATGAAACATAAAAAGTAAATATTAGCTAAAATAAGCGAGAGCGATAAAAAATACAGCTCGAAAAACGTAATTATAGCCACCCGAAAGCAAAAAAATGAATTCCTATATCAATAAAAAATATTAAAAGTAAATGCGAGTTGAAATACGCATAAGCGATAAAAGATACAGCTCAAAAAACGTTATAATGAGAACCAAAAACAAAACAATCAATCCCAATATCAATAAAAAACATTAAAAGTAAATGCGAGTTGAAATATGCATGAGCGATAAAAAATACAGATCGAAAAACGTAATCATAACCACCCGAAAGCAAATTAATTAATCCCTATATCAATAAAACACATAAAAAGTAAATTTTAGTTAAAATAAGCGCGAGCGAAAAAAATACAGCTCAAAAAACGTAATCATAACCACCCGAAAGCACATTAATTAATCCCTATATCAATAAAAAACATTAAAATTTAATGCGAGTTAAAATGCACGCGAGCGATAAAAAATACAGCTCGAAAAATTTAATTATAATACCCGAAAACACATTAATTATTCCAAAAAACTACCCCTCCTCTCTAAAAAATCAAAATCAACAACTATCTTAAAACTAAATAGACGATAATTAATTTTTTTAAATATTAGCTAGTAAAAAACAGAACTTGATATCAAATATCTAAGAGACCCCAAAAAAATATCAATTATTATATGCCAAAATTATTAAAAAAGTCATAATGTTAATTAAACTAATTATTTTTCAATAAATAAATAAATAAAACGGAATATTTAAGGCTAGAAGTGAAGAAAAAGGTGACATTTGACTTGGAAAAGGTAACATTTGAAATGGAAAAGGTGACATTTGACTTGGAAAAGGTGACATTTGAAATGGAAAGGGTTACATTTGACTTGGAAAAGGTTACATTTGACTTGGAAAAAGTTACATTTGACTTGGAAAAGGTTACAATTGACTTGGAAATGCTATAATCACATAAAAGTACGGGTACTGTACTTGATAGTTTGAAATAATCGATTTTAAAATCATAAATATTGTGACCCTTATCCTTTTTACTTTCACTTACCTATATATGAAATATTTAGTTAGGAAAAGTATTGCAATCGTGAACATTTTCTAATTCCAGTTTTCAACGGAAATACACATTAGGATCCCATGAGTCCAAATGACCAATTCCTGCGAAAAGGTCTGTGTGTGTGGTAAGTCCAGCACGAAAACCAATAGTCCTATAAAACTGAAATTTCATATTTAAGACAACTATACGCCCAAGATGTTACATCAACTTTTTCACCAAAATCAGCTAACCAGAAGAACCATTTTGCACCTTTTTACGATTTTCTCAAAAAGGGCTCAAACAATTTTGATTAAACTCGCAGTATCGATGTAAAATTTAATGGGCTTTAATATCATGTAGGTTTGATTCTGATTGATATAGTCTGACAGGGCTTAAATGCCGATATTTTAAATGTTCTTCCTCTAAAGTACCTTTAATTTTGTAGATTCTATAAAAATAACCATATTATCTTGTTACGATTGATGAAAAAAAGGTAAATACATAAGTTAAACGAATTCGATACCCAACTAAAGGAGAAAACTGAAAAATAATTTTTAATGCAATTTTTTATTTTTGAACATAAGAACAGTAATATACATGTATAATATACTGTTGGAAAGCTAAAGATTTAAGAAAAAATATTATCATATACACAAGTTGATAAAAGTTAATAAAGAATGATGAAACTCCGATAAAACTATCTGATCATTTTAGATAATAATATAATAGATTTGTTAATAAAACACATGTTTCTTTAGAAAGTTAATTTCTTTAAAGGTTTCACTAATTTTTATCTCTAACTGTATTTGAAAATTCTTTAATCAATTTTTAAAACGGAAGTAAGTGAAAGTTGTGTGTTGCCTACACCAGATCTTTTTCTTTAATTTTGATTATTGGCTTTCATATGACTTAATTGTATTATTATTATTTTGTTTCAGGAATTGCTTGAATCATGTGTACAATTCGCAGCAGAAAATTTGGATTCCGTTATCCTTTCTGAAGGTTTTGAATCTTTAGACCCTGTCTTGAGTAAATCCCTTGTATGTAGTGCTATAAAGTTGAAACATGGTCTTCTGTGATCAAGAATTTAATGGTGGTAGTACAATCGAAATATGTTTTTCTGGTGGAATGTATGTAAATTACAGTTTTAAGTGCTACCTATCTTATTCCTAAAAGAGACTCAGATATTCTTGGTTAATTTTTTGTTTCACTTATTAATGTTTTACTCCTTTATTTTTCTCTAATGTATATTCTTTACCTCTACATCAATTTTTAAGAAGAGGAAAGTAATATGATGATCTATATTCATTTTTTGTAAAAAGATATTTCAACTATGACTGAAATGTAAAGCATTATATATGTATTAGTTAAGATAACTTATCAATTAAGTATCCTCCGTTTTTAAATTAAGTAAATATTGTTTGTATAGATTAATAATTTTCAACCATTGTAAGATATTTTATGTATATAATTATTTCTGTAAATTCAATTTTACAAAATATATTTTATGATTTATTGTTTGAATTTATAAATAAAGCAAATCATTTATTTTTATTTGATCTCTAAAATTTATATGTGTAATTTTCCTTTGTCATATTTTTTTTTACAAGAAACTGCATTTATGAATACTTAATTATTTATTTGTTTTTCTTTATAAATACTAAAATAAAGTCTCCTATTATTCATTTCTTCACCCACTTTACTACTCACTTACTCATGAAGCTGACCATGGAATTTGAAGCATATTATTGCTTGGTATTTACTTACTGGCAGTGTGTTCCAACGTGTGATACCGCTTCAGGTCAGAGTTGAGCCCCACACATCTCTATCTTCCTAGTCTCTCCCTCCTGTAGACCTCGGCCGGCCATCTCTTTTCGGACTCCTTCTATCCACGTGGTTCTGGATTGTCCTCACCTACACCTTCCAGGCAGTTGCCGGTCCAAGAATCTTAAAGCCAATGTTTTAGCATTTTCCTGCAGTGCCCATACCTGCCGTTTCCCTGTCCTTTAAAAAACCGTCTCCTCTACAACATTATGTTGCCTCACCACTTCATTTCGGAATCTGTCATTAACTGGAGAGGTCTTTTCCATAAATACAATTCTAGTCTGAAACAAAATATGAAGAATGAGGTCTCAAGATCAACTTCCGAAAGACTGAGTGTATGGCACTAGGAGATGAGTAACATGATCTAAACATCATATGATCAGATGTGCTGAAAAATGAAGGCTTTTAAAATACCTTGGTTCCTATCTAGAAGGTGTTGGGGGTATTGGGTAGGGATTTAGAGGTGGACCATTTTCTGGAACTAAAAGTTTAAAGCAAGGGTGTTCCCTGTTTTCAAGCATGTTTAAGATATTCTTGGCTGCTTGACATTTATAAACCTAAATGTTTTTTCAAAGTAAATGATCTTTAAGATAATAGCATTAAATTAAACATTGTTTTAATTTGTAAAAATATCATTATGTATATATTCTATGAAAGTTTATCCAACTTTTCAAAAACCTTGGAAACCAGTCATTTTGTAGTTAACACACTTTTACTGCTGTTAAAGTGAAAGGAATTAGGAGATCTTGAAGCAAAACTGAACATTTCGATATATCATTGTACAAATCCTTTTTGATTTCTCAGGGATTTATCAGACTGGATTTCATGAAAAGTTGAAAATGCTTTATTGTGATTATTATCTCATTAAGTGATAAACATAATTACTAAATAGTGGTTGGACCTAAAGTGATATCAAGTCTAAATACTAAGGAGTCAGGAAGAAATCTAAAATTTTGACCATTTCTTTTCTATAAGCGGTTTTCCTTTCGTTTGAATGGTTAAAAGTACTTGTCTAAAATATGTTAATTGCAAGTTTGTTGAGGTCTTCAAGTAAAAACATTTTTCGAAAAATGGAACGTGGATTGTATTGAAAACTTGGGATAAATAAGGAATACATGAATAGGCGATTCGATTAGGCTAATTATTAACAACCTGTGTAAATACCCTTAACAAAGTAAAATTAAACAAGGTTAGATTGTGCTGTTCATTGATTTCGAATATGAAATTCTAAATTAAAATGATTTCAATTAGTTTCTAGGTAAAGAACTAAAATATATATGATTAGCTGCAATAAAAATAATATTTTGTTTGAAGAGACAAACATTGACTTTATATCTAAATTTCATTAATGCTTTCAAGACTTTAATATCGATATATATGAACATGCGATTTTTTTATGACTTGGCGTCTATGAAAAAAAATTAATTGTTGTATTTGTTTTAAACATGAATTAAAAAATTATTTCAATTATTGTATAGATTATAAAAATTATAATGAAGTGATAACTTGAAATGAGAGACAATCAAGAAAAAGAAGGAGAAAACCTCCAGATTTAATGCCGGTATCGTCGGCAACACTGTACATATAAGTTTTTAACGTGTATTGTTGTTTACCCCGAATACTCTGCTGCTAGTCCTTTTAGTAATATTTTAAGCCGTTGTTCGTAAATTTAGAAACTTACACAAGCAAATGTTCGCTCAATTAGTTTAGTTTTTAACATTTGAATTAGATTTTAGACATGTCTTCATCGACTGCTTTTTCCTCGAAGACTGGTGGTGGTGATCAAAGCTTCCAACAATTGGACTTAAGTGGAAAACTAATTATTAAGGTTGTGTGTAATATATTTATATATACAACTTATTTAGTGTTGTGAATGCTTTTACTAATGGGTTTTTGTTTTTTAGGTTCAATTGGGAGACGACGTTCGTAGGATACCTATTCATAATGAAGCTATTACTTATGATGAATTAGTTTTAATGATGCAACGAGTTTTCAGAGGAAAACTTAGTAGTTCAGATGATATTACAATTAAGTATAAAGATGAAGGTATGTTAATTATTTCTTTTTTTAGTTTAATATAACGGTTTTTATTAATTAAAATTGGAAAATTTATTAACTGATGTAAGGTGTAATTTCATTAAGTTTCTCTACTTTTTTAGATGGTGATCTCATAACCATATTTGACAGTTCAGATCTTGCCTTTGCTATTCAATATAGCAGAGTTTTAAAACTAACATTATTTGTTAGTGGTGATGGAAATAAGCTCTACCAACCTCCACAACTTAATAAAATTAGAGGTGAATTACGTACTATTCGAGACCAAGTAAACCATTTACTTGATATCATAGAACCAAGAACTTATGGAGATTCATCTAATTCAGCTTTGGAAAGTGAGTAGTTTATCAGTTTTGAACTGAATTGTTTAATAATACAAGACTACTAACGTTCTAGTTTTTGTAATACTTAGTTATCTTGTATTAACATGCATTATAACCTCCTGTTGTGTTAATTATTTGTGTTAACTAATTATCTTTTGAATGTTACTTGTTTGGTTTATGGTTATTCATACTTTGAGTTGTATTATTCTTATTGCTACTACTTAACCTGTTGTAAGTGTGTGCCAACATGCCTTTTTTATTTATTCAAATCTCTGGTTTGATCTGTTCTCTTTTATTAACTGCACGATTAATGTGTCAACAGTCAATAAAGTAGTAGAATGGGGCATTATGCGCACCTGGAGAGTTTTGGGCCATTCTGCTTATATTGCAGGTGTGGAGCATTTTATGCTCCTAAGTAATATGCTATAGTAATAGTTGACCAGAAATTGCTGTCTGTCAGGAATAATAATTTCCATTTCGAAGTCATTAAAGCTTCATGATATTGTCATAGTTGTTATCTAAGCTTTTCATTATCCATTATGTGCGCTATTTAAATAGAAAATGTGCATGGTGGTATAGACTTCTAGTTAAATCAGTTTCTTATATTTTGGCAAGAAGTTAGACAGTCGAACTGATATGTTTAGATAGCAGTGGTAAAATCAGAGAGCGAAATAGTGATTGGGATAATGATTTAAGAGATGGGGAAGAGAAATCAAGGCCGAAAAAAAGTCGATGGGGGGACCCAAATAACAAGAGTGATCCTCCTTGGACTAATATGAAAGGTTAGATCAAATTTATTTGTAGTGTTATAATTTTAGTTGTATGTTATTGAGGAACCATGTCTCTTTATTTTTTAATTATGGCAGTGATGCTCCATTCCTAAAGTTAGGCTTTTAATAATCTTAAAATTCTCCAGGTGTGTAATGATTGGTCCCTGAAATATTGATAGGCATAATTTTAGGTTCTCTTGTTTAATTTAAGATCATTATTGCACATAATTAGATTATTATGGTTTAGTAGCTTTAATTATGTTTTCCATTTTAGTTTCTCAATTAGTTTTCTTTTTATTTTTTCAATTTAAATAATGAGTTAACTTTATGATCTTGTTTTTATTTTAAAATTATTCTTGAACATTCAACAAAGAGACATAGTTCAGCAAAGTTTGAGATAACAAATAAGGTGATACAACTAATTATTTATTACCTTAATTATTGTTACAAACACTGCTTTAGCTTAATATATGTGGAACTATATGATTAAATTAATGTGACTAATAGTTTACACTGTGTTAACATTATGTTCTTTAAATTTCAACCAGCTTTCTTTTATGTAATTATTACTCAATGTTTTTTTAAAACCAACCTCTATTTTTTTGTTACCAATATCTAATGATAATTTTATAAATAATTTATATTGTACTGTTCTGAAATCAATATTAATCATTTTCTTTGTCTTAATCTTGGGTGATTTTTAAAAATAAAGATTCTAACTGTGTATGTAATAACAACACACATTAAAAGAATTGGCAGCATTTCAATTTAGGAAACCAGCCATTAAAGCCCAATTACTCTCACTAATTCAATTTTTTTTCCATAAAAACAAGGTCATGAATTGCATTTTTAATTTCAGTTAACATCTGTAATAATATGATAGATTTAGAACTTGAATATTTTTAACTCAAGAATACCAACCCTGATTTTATTTATTGCAGTTTTATCTGCTTTTTCCAGTAGATATATATTACATATTTCTGGTCTTTGATTTCATGTTGCTCCAAGAAGAAGTTTGTTCTTCTCAAATATTTGTAAAATTTA
Source organism: Piezodorus guildinii (assembly GCA_023052935.1). Classification (NCBI taxonomy): domain Eukaryota; kingdom Metazoa; phylum Arthropoda; class Insecta; order Hemiptera; family Pentatomidae; genus Piezodorus; species Piezodorus guildinii. The sequence continues at coordinate 46,657,756 of CM041297.1, read as the reverse complement.
AAATGTTTAGATTACTCATATTTTGTCATATTTAATGTAATTTTACAAAGTTCTTGAGTTTTCTAATAATAAAATGATTCTGTTCAATATGTTTACCTGAAATAAAAAAAGGAACCGGTAACGAAAAATGTGTAACTGCATGTGCTGGACATGATAAATATTATACCAGGCTTGTATCAAGTAATGGTTAGCAAGCTTAATATGGAAAATGTTTATGTAGAATGTGATCTGCAATTTTCGTGCTGTTATGTTAGCTAAGTTCAATACAAAATGTACCCTGAAACGTTACTTAGTGACTAAATTTCTAAAGTTTTAACCTTAATCATAAAACATCAAATATTTTGCTGGTTATGATGGTTTTATTTGAATTTGTTGCGACATGATATTTATTAGGTAGGTAATAATTTTTAGAATGGAAGTCTAAATCAGTTTTATTATTTGATAACCTAAATTACTTATTGAGTTCCAGCTAATGTTTTTTAATCATTTTGAACTTTGAATAAAGTAAAACATTTTTTTTTTTCTATTGATATTTTATATATTTGTAATTTTATGATCATATAGGGTGTACCAAGTTTCAGTTATGGTATTTTATTTTATCATATTATTTAGCTCTGTAGTTAATAAAAAATGTTTAGTTTTCAAGTAATTAAAGAACTTAGTAAGACAAACTAGCTACACTCAATTTACATTTAAGGAAAATTGGCAATGACGACTGATAAGTTTAATATGTAATATCTCTGCTAATTCATAAGTGATTTCAATGATTCTCTCTATGTTTTGTAGGGAATTTAATCCTATATTTAATAGCAATACCCTGAAGGCCTCCCCTGAAAACAATGTAGTGCTAACTTTATACAATGGATGGACAGATTTGTTTCTATTCGGTATTTGGATTCTACTTATCTTGAAACGTGAAACCTCAAATTTTAAGTTTTTGTTTTTCTTGGTCAATTTATATGAAGGTTCATTGTTAAAAGTAATAAACCAAATATGATTAAGTTTTACAAATAAACCTGTTTATGATATATTTGTTATAAATAGATTGATTGTGCTGTATTATCACAATAGGAACTTACATTATCAACACTGATGCCGGCCACTAACGTTATGTTGTGTTTTTGTTATCAAATTTAAATTCCCAAGATTCTTAAAACATTAAAGTATTTTTATAAAAAAATCTTCATAACACCCCTCTGCCCTCATGACAACTATCGAACTAAAATGTTTGTTTTGTCAACTATTCAAGTTGGCATTTATAAGTATTATAAAACTTGCTATGGAAAAATAAATTTTAAAAATTTCTATGAAGAGTTCATTAACTTTCTATTAATAAAGTAATACATATTTAAAAATTATTAACTAAAATTGTAAAAAGTTAACAATAGAGCATTTTTTTTAAATTTACATATATGAAGACATATGAGAGGAGACCCTCAATTCTTTTTTATACATGTCTGATTTCAGACAGATTCTAATCTCTAAGTCTCGGTTTGATTGTATGATTCGTTCTTAATTATTATAGCTGTTTTTGAGAAATTAGTTTAAAAAAATTTATATGAAACTGGTGATAAGGAATTAGTAAGATTTTCTGGGATAGTCGATTTATGAGGAAACAGTTGCTGTTACATCTTGTAAATATCTCTATATTACTTTTTTACACATTTTCATGTTTATAGAACATTTTAGGTTTTTGGCTGGCTACTGACGCACAGATCATTTTGTTATCATTTGTGGTTTTGTTTCAAGATTATTTTAAAATGTTTATTTCCATTGTATTCTTTAATTTAAAACTACTGAGTAGTGGAATTAGGTCAAAAACTAATTGGTAAAAAATATTGAATTATGTGAAATTGCTCAAGTCACAACTACAAATAAAACTTTACTCTACCAATTTTTAGATTATAACTTCTCATCCAACTGCTTTTTTTGAAAAATCCATTTTATAATTTCTTTAAAACACAGTTTTTACATCCATTTCGTTAATTACCAATCTGTATAAATTTGATCATCTTACTAACATTTGATTCTCAATTAGATAATCTTTACCTTGCTTCTTGTTTCTTTTTTTGTCCCGAAGACTTGCTATGTATGTCAAAATGTTGGGTTCGCAATAGTTTTTTTAAGCCATCCTTCTCTTCATTGCCACCTGAACTAATAATTTATGAAATATAATTTATTATTATAGTATTTATTTTAATATAAATATTTAAATTTTTTATTTCAAGATTTGTTACTTTATACAATTTGATGTCCATAATGTCCCTTTTAAGTTATTTAAATTAAATTTTAAAGTTCCTAATTTGCTGTTATTTCAGATGATAATAAGCCAAACGGAGGAATCTCAAACCAAGCCAGTTCTAAAGAGTTTGATCCTCTTCAGGGAGATGAAAAAGCATCTGATGAAAAAGAAACCTGATTCAGGCAAAGGTATTATTTTATATTCGTGATAGAATGAAAATCGATTCCTGTTATTTTAGACTGCTTGGTTTTATTGAGACTTCAGTGTTTTACAAATCCAAATGGTGTTTCTTATACCTCTCTCTTGAAAGCACCCCATATTTTGTTTTCTTGTTTCTTTTCTATCTAATGCCTATTCCTTTTTACTTTCCTAACTTACCATTTATATTATCTTGCTTACAGAAACCCCAATCTCTAAGAGCGATGATGTGAAGCAGCAAGACCAGGCTCAACAACAGCAGGCCGCTGCTGAACAGGCGCAGCGGCTCATGATGCAGCAACAGCAGATGGCTGCTCAAGGGCTAAGCATGCAGCATGGCCATCATGCTCACACTCAGCAGCAGCTACAGATGCAGCAGCAAGGTAGTTTGAATTAAGGTTTAATTAATGACCTCTGTTATTAACTTTTCTAATATCTAGTTATTAAAACTTAAGCCATATTCCGCATTAGATAAAATAAAGTGCAGGCCATTCTTGCGGTCTTCAGCGTCATTCCTGATTAATAAAGTGGTTAATATTCAGTTATAAAACTTTAATTCCTTTAGATTTTTATAATCAAATTACAGTTTTTTATGTTTGAGCCTTACAGTAATTAAAATTTATTTATTTATTTACTTATTTTACAAATGACCCTCAAGACTTGATAACAAATCTTACAAATGACCCTCAAGACTTGATAACAAATCTTACAAATGACCCTCAAGACTTGATAACAAATCTTACAAATGACCCTCAAGACTTGATAACAAATCTTACAAATGACCCTCAAGACTTGATAACAAATCTTACAAATGACCCTCAAGACTTGATAACAAATCTTACAAATGACCCTCAAGACTTGATAACAAATCTTACAAATGACCCTCAAGACTTGATAACAAATCTTACAAATGACCCTCAAGACTTGATAACAAATCTTACAAATGACCCTCAAGACTTGATAACAAATCTTAAACAATGACCCTCTAGACTTGATAACAAATCTTACAAATGACCTCAAGACTTGATAACAAATCTTACAAATGACCCTCAAGACTTGATAACAAATCTTACAAATGACCCTCAAGACTTGATAACAAATCTTACAAATGACCCTCAAGACTTGATAACAAATCTTACAAATGACCCTCAAGACTTGATAACAAATCTTACAAATGACCCTCAAGACTTGATAACAAATCTTACAAATGACCCTCAAGACTTGATAACAAATCTTACAAATGACCCTCAAGACTTGATAACAAATCTTACAAATGACCCTCAAGACTTGATAACAAATCTTACAAATGACCCTCAAGACTTGATAACAAATCTTACAAATGACCCTCAAGACTTGATAACAAATCTTACAAATGACCCTCAAGACTTGATAACAAATCTTACAAATGACCCTCAAGACTTGATAACAAATCTTACAAATGACCCTCAAGACTTGATAACAAATCTTACAAATGACCCTCAAGACTTGATAACAAATCTTACAAATGACCCTCAAGACTTGATAACAAATCTTACAAATGACCCTCAAGACTTGATAACAAATCTTACAAATGACCCTCAAGACTTGATAACAAATCTTACAAATGACCCTCAAGACTTGATAACAAATCTTACAAATGACCCTCAAGACTTGATAACAAATCTTACAAATGACCCTCAAGACTTGATAACAAATCTTACAAATGACCCTCAAGACTTGATAAAAATCTTACAATGACCCTCAAGACTTGATAACAAATCTTACAAATGACCCTCAAGACTTGAAACAAATCTTACAAATGACCTCAGACTGATAACAATCTTACAAATGACCTCAAGACTTGATAACAAATCTTACAATGACCTCAAGACTTGATAACAAATCTTACAATGTCAGTTGTACAATTTAAAAGAAAGATATATGTACAATTAAAGTAAGAATTTATTGAAAGCATTTACTAAAACTAAAGTTTACAATTTGTATTTTTTTAAAAGAACATTTCTATCTTTTTGATTTTCACTTTGTCCAAGTTTTTTAAAAATGCAGTCTCTTCCTCTGGTGTAAAGTTGCGTTCTCTCTTGTATTTTTTGCACCTAAAAACTAAGTGTAGCGGGTGTTCTAGCTGTCCGCAGACTTCACATTTTCCATCTTTTTTTATTTACATAAGTGCAAGATGTTTGTTAGTGCACCCGTGGTTAGTCTTCAGTCTTGCGATTTGTACGATACTTGTTCTTGTAAGTTATACAAGGCTCACAGTGGGTTGTACTTTATAGAAGTCTCTCCCTTTTGATTGTGGCAATTAAAATTATTGATGCTTTATATCAAGGATGTAAAGTTATGATGCATAATATTGAGGATAATGCATAATATGGTCGACTGTTAAAATTATAATAGGGGAAAGTAATCAGGAGTCAGTCTGCTATAGAATATTTTAATGAAGTCTTTTATTATTTTCCAATACAATTTCATACCCCTAGAAGCAAATTAACTAAACAAAGTTTCAATCATGGGTATGAAAAAATAATTTTGAAGGTAATATCAGAGAGTCAGGAAAAATAAATAAAACATTAAACTTTTTATCATTATTGTTAGCATTTATAATAATTTATTGTTATTTTGACCTGGTCCCTAGAAGATACCTGTAACAATTAGTTCGTGCAGTATGTTAGAGGCTATCATAGATAGTGAAACCATAGGACAAATATTTCTGTAATCAAAATTAAATATCCAACAAACATGTATTGAATGATGAAATTTAGGATACAGAAAACTTTTTGAGTTTAAAATTAGAGTTAAAGGATGAAGACTAATGACAGGATATTTTATCTTATTTTCTAGTTTAATTTAAAAAATGATAATCTATGAACTGGATTTATGTTTGGCATGGGTAATTTACTTTTCTGATAATGGTTTATATGTTTGAGCCGATACTCAGCAAAATTAAAATATTGTTTACCTGACTGCTCATTATTACTTTCACTTACTATATATAGTTAGGGAAAGTATTGCGATCATGTTTTTATTTATTATTGATGTATTAATTATATTACAGCTTGTGATTTTTTATAACTATCCTTGTTCAAAAGATTAGAAAAAAAACCTCAGAGCATTATCATGATTCAGACTTATATTACTTGAATTAAATACATTTTCAATCATACTAGGTGACCTAGTTATATTTCCCCTCTTATTTGAAATTCAAGGAATAATCAACTTGGCAGTTATGATATATTCAATATTAACACAGGTTAAGGGGCATAACCTTGTTTATAGCATAAAGAAATGACTAGTAGTGTGATAGCAAGGCCCATCTATTAATAATGTGGTATTAAGATGAAGTGATACCATCTAGCTTAGTTAAACTATCGGGTATAACAACCAAACCAGAAAATATATATTTTTAAGATTTCACTTGATTAAAGTTTATTAAGGCTTGTCTCTTGAGACTATTAAGAACAAATAAATAATCAGAATAAATTAGCATTTTAAATAAAACCAGAAAAAGAGAATGTGATAAAATATCCTGTTATTGAAGTCTTCATCCTTTACTTTTTATTCTAAACTCCTCACAAAGCTTCATGTTTCCTAATTTTCATTAATTTAGTACGTGTTTGTTGGTTATTTAAATTTTATTGAAGAAATATTTGTCCCATGGTTTTACTTACTATAATAGCCTCTCTGACATATCGTTCAAACTTTTTGTAAGAGGCATTTTCTAGAGCATTTTATTTCTTTTTCCTGACTCTTTGATATCTACAAAATTATCTTTTCATACACATGTCAACAAGTTTTTGTAGTTTTCTTTTAAGGGTAATGTATGGGGTATGAAGTTGTAATGAACATGCAAGTTAGCATATGACCTTTGCAGTTGACATCACTTATTTCTTAAAATTAATAATTTTTTTGGCTTTGATTAATTAATAAATGCAAAGGCCTTCTACGTCTATTAATGGTTCCTGATGTGAATGTGTCAAAATTTTTAAAACTCACCTTCATTTGCCTGTTTACTATGTTCGGAATTTTTAAACTTTTAAATTTGTCAATCATATTTAAGTTGTTGTAAGAATGTGAATTATAACTGACGTACTTCTCTTTTGACATCTTCTTTATTAAAATCTATCGCTTCTCTGAGTCTGTAATTAATATATAGTGATGAGGATTTTCTTTTAAATATTTTTCATTAAAAAAAAATGTAATATATCAAAAAAAAAAAGTAATACTTTCTGAAAAGTACTGATACTTCTTGAACCATACAGCTTAAATCTTATCTCATAATTAAGAAAATTTTCATTTTAATATGGATTTTACTTATCCTTTAGAAAATGATTTATTCTTCCTATTACTAACATAATAAACTGATGGCTCCTTAGCTATTTTTTTATTTCAGTTTAAAAAAACAAGTTTGTTCCGAACGTTTTGAAAATCTTTATCTTCCAACTTTGTAGGTTATGCGCCTTATTCTGTCTCTGGTATGATGCCTGGTTCAACATCATCTTTCAGCCAGTATTCGCAGTACCCTCCACATCTTCAAAGGTAATTATGAATTTATATTTATTTTGTTAACTGTGTTTTTAACCAAAGGTAGCATCAGTAATCCATTGCTTCCAAACTGTGATAGATTGTGTTTGGGTCTTGTCTGTTGTGGTGGTTGCTTGCAAGTAGCAATTGTTTTTGATACTACACCTCCATGATGCACAAGGCTCTTTTATTATTAATGTTTCATTCCATTTTTTCACTGTAATTATTCTTTTACGTTATGTTATTTTAATTGTTTTTGCCAGAAGTTGTATTAAGTAAAGTTTATATTTGAATGACATCAGATCCGTAATCAGCTCAGTCAAAGAAAGTGTCTCGCAGTCAAAGAAACAGTCACGGTCAAAGAAACGCAGTGGAGATCCGTTGTTGCCAGATCTCTTTTCTTACTATCCACCCCAACCCAGTCCTATGGAACACATCAATTGAATAGAGTAAATATGGTTTGTTTAATACTTAAATAAATCATTTAATTTTATGGTGTTTTCATGAAATAAAATTTGACATGAAATTTTTTTTTTTTTTGTATTAGTAGTCCCTCAATGTGTTGTTAATAATTTCTGCAGATTTTCAATATTATTTTGAAAAGAATCTGTTTTTTTTTTTTAATTATAGTTGATATATTTTTTTTTTTTTTTTCATGGACCGTGAGAGTTTCTGTTTTGTATAATTTATTTATTAACCTTAAATGTTTTACTTTATTATTTGTCTTTGAGGAACCTATTAGACTGATTTTTATTTTTTAAATAGGACATTTTAGATTAAAAAATAAAAACAATTATGACGGTTTTTATTTTGAAAATTGTTTTATGGTATTATATGTCATATTTTGGGGGTACTTAGTTTAAAAACGTTACTTTGTAGGCATTGGACTTATAAATCAAACTTTTCCGTTGAACTCAAAATTATATTATTCTGTTAATTTATTGAATTAATTAAAGTATAAATAGTGTATGTTTTATTTGTATGGTATTGTATTTTAAAAATGTTGGCTAACAATTAACTAATTTTTATTTCCGTGAACCAGCTCTTGGAATGTGTTAATTTACCATAATCAAACCAATTTCGTCAGAACATTTTCAAATTTTGAGGAAATGTATTTATGATTGTAGTAAATTTTTGATTTTTTTTTCTTAAGCTTGGCTAGTTTATGTAAATGGATTTATAGCTAATGTCAATTAAATGATATGATGATAAATGATATGTGTATGGATTCATACATTTATTAAGGTATTGTTTTTTTAACGCTATTGATATTTTTAAATCATGGTGTAGGTCATTGAAATGTATCAAGTTGGTTAAATAATGGTTTTGATTTATTTATTAATTACCCAATTATTGTGTACTACTTATGTTTTTGTTAGAGCATGGTCACAGTAGTAATTTACTGTATAATCACTTTATTTGTGGTTGATTTGCCTGTTTCGTATTTAGATTTAATTTTTGCTTGATAGTGGTTTTATTTTATTTTCATCTAGGGATTTTTGATGTAAGTGCCTTAATTACTTGAGATAATTGAAGTTTAGCCGACATAATAAAAAAATACAACTTCTCATGATAAAAATGTTTGATATTGAGAAATTTGCAGATAATGTAAAATCTTCTTTAGGGCCTTATATTATTCTTAAAGACTCCGTGGTTAATATTGGGACTCAGGTTTGGTTGAGGATGGTGAACGCACTGTCTGTCACATAATTTATTGTCACCATAAACTATTACAATTAGTCATTATTCTGAAGAAAGTAAGAGATTCAATTATTATTGATTAGAAATGCAGAAATTCTTAACTAATACTCAAACATAAATCTGGCAAATTCTAACCTGCAGCAAAAAATATAAGTACTTTCTTTTGACAAATATTGCTTTCTTGAGTTATGATTGTTTCTTTAACATTTAGGGATCTAATTTCTTATAAAATAATTTCAATTTTATATTTCATCCATTTCTCTATTTTTATCCAAGTTTTTGTCAAGGGATGGGAAGAAATTTGTTATCAAATTATTGGAGCTATTGAGAGTGAGTCAACTTTAAGTATTGGGTTGTGTCACATGAAATGTCCGATTTCAAGGTAAAGGATTTTTATTAAAAATAGGATATGAAAACAAGATAATTTTATTCCAAATATTTACCTTCTTTTTCCAACGTGACACCAACTTTTTTATCCCCCAACTGAAAAACTCTGAGCTTTAAAGTGAAACAAAATCTGAAAACACACTTTTCACTTGATCATCATTTTCAAAATGTTTTCTTTTGACGAAGTTGTCTAAATTCCTGAACATGTGGTAATCTGTTGGAGACGAGTTGGGAGAATATGGTGGGTGTGGAAGAACTTTGTTGCCCAGTTCTTTCAATTTTTGTATGGTATGTTTTGAAACATGGAGTCTTGCTGCCGCTCAGTGAGATCATGGGGGTCCCCATGTATCGAGCTTTTTTACTTTCCCAATACACTTTAAATGTCTGGAAACGGTAAATGCACTTGCATTTAGTTGTGGCTGAGAGTCCTTTAACTGTTTGGTAGGGGTTTCCTTCTACTGTATGTTTGAGGACATCGTTGTCTATTACGGACGGATGTCTTCCTAGGGTGGGGGAAGTTTTTTAAGTCGGCATCCCCAGCTGAAAACTTAACAAACCAACGGCGAATGGTCCGTTCATTAACACTCCCTTCCCCAAAAGCCTTGCAAATATTTCTAGCAGCCTTAGCTGCTGAATGGCCGAGTTTAAACTCGTACAAAAATATTACTCGAAAATCGCGTGTTTCCATGTTCATATTTGGAGGTATACTAAAAAGTGGGTAATTGATTGGGAAGCTAATGTTTATAATGCAAAGATAGAGGATTAGTAACTGTTTACTTTAAATACATATAAACGGTTAAATAATTTTTACATGTACATGAAATTTGACATTATAGAAAATAATGAATTTGGTTGGTTTAGGCATGTTGAGCTGTAAGGGAAAGGCTAGTGCCTATAGAAGAATATTTTCTTGGTGTGCAAATAGTTTCGGAAAAAGACACTTTCTTTATTTATGGACTCCTAACAGTAACAGGGTATAGAATTAACATAAAGATGAAAAAATACCAAGCGTTTTGGTTGTAGAAGTTGGATTGAGGTTTATTATGATGATAATGATATGAGGTTGGTTATGATAAAAAATAAGAAATTATTTTTGGAATAATCGATTAAAAATGAAGAAACTTTAAAATGACAATTGTTATAATTAATATAATAATGTTCTAACACTAACAATTAAATTGCATATTTTTATTCCGTTTGATTGTATGTAACTACCAGAAATATTATGGTTGTTTTAGTTTTACATTCATAGATAAAAAAAATCAGCATAGTATGGAATGTAAAGTAATTAAATTAAATGAAGGTAAGGTTTTCTTGCTTTAGTTTGGTTAAGCCGGGTCTACTCTGTGCTACTGTATGCCGGTTGAGCTAAGTTGTGTTGGTGTAGACAACCTGCTTTGACGAGCCCTGCCAATCTCAACCCATAGAAGTCTGTCCGGGTCAAAGGAACCCGAATGGCTCTATGCTGTGCAAAACAAAAATATAGTGGGGGAGGTCCAAGGCGGCTTCAGTCAACATTAAATCTGGGACCTGCCTCTTGCAAATTTAAATCTTTCATTGATTTGCTTGCCCTGTATCGTTGCCGTCTTCTTCTGAGGTTCAGGCGAATCCAAAGTCTTTTTTGAGGCTGACTTGAAACAAGTTTCACCACAGCCTTAGCTGACATAGTGACATCATAGTTGGTCATCATTTTTTTATAAGATTTCAAGTTCAGCGAAGTCACCTCTCTCTATATTGAGAGTAAATTTTAACTTAAAAATAATGATTGGCTTAGTTTTGGTGTGGACATTGTGCCGCATAGGTCCGGAGTGGCTGCGGTAGCCTGCCTGGCCTACCATGGCATAGTTGCATGTGACTTTATACTCAATAATGTACACCATAATTGACCTACCAAAATCCAATAAATTAATAAAAAAAACTAGGCCTGACTGATTGATGTTTCTTTATTTATCACTTTTATTTGTCGGATACTAATAGATATTTCTTTGTTATCATGATACTGGTATTAATGAGCAGTTATGTATTTTTAACAGCTTGTTTGTGATAGAGGGAGAAATGTTGCCTTCCGAGGGCTGATAATAATAATGTCGGATCAGGCTTTAATTTTAGTGAAGAACATGAAGTGTAGAGGAATTTGGTTTAGCTGTCAAAACATAACCTTCCATTTCATCAAAATTTTACTATAGACAATTTCCCATAATTTTTAACAATATTTTATCATAAATTTTGTTTGAAGAATGTCAGGAAGATTAATTTTTTAAATGTCATGTCGATTGTGACCAATATTTTCTCTTACTATGCTAAAGTTATTTAAGTTTGGAAAAATGCTTAACTGGACATAATAAAAGCATATCCATTGTGTATTAAATAAAATAGATACAGAATATTTTAACCACTCATGATTTTTATATTACATCACTATATTATTTTAAAAATTTTACGATTTGATTTTGCTATCATTGACATGGCTTCATTTTTATTATCTCCATTCCATTAATTATATATATTTTTTTTTTTTTATGGTTTCAATTTGTGATTTTTTTGTTTAATTTGAAACTTATAGTTCTGAGTACATTTGTTTATATTAGTAGTTTTTGGGGTGTAATATACCTGTTTTTTTGGAACATTACTGCTGGAGTATGAACTAATTAAATTTTTGCTGAAAATTCATTATCTGATTTTGTTGTTAAGTTATCTTTATTTCAATATCCCATCTATTGTTAATATTTTTTACCCAAATTTGTAAATCTAAACTTATTATAAAAAATGGTAGTTTTTATGACATTATTAAGTGACCTTATTTTATGAATCGTTATTCGGCATAGATATTTTATTTCATGGAGTTAAAGGTAGGATAACTAAATTTTAAGAATAAAAGTTTACTTTATTTATTTTTTTAAAACAAAATTTCTTTGATTTTCGATCGGTCACACATTACCTGTTATATATTTTGTTTCAAAATAAAATATATTAGTATCTAAAAAAAAGTCAAAGTTATCTGAACTTATGAGAAAGTAATGGATCACTCATTTTTTAAAAACCAAGTGAAATATCGCAAAACATATTTGTTGTTTTATAAAATATTTTCTAAGGGCACTAATCATTATTATATTCCTAAACTGGCTATATCAAGGGTCTTTCCGGTAAAATTATTTTTCTTAAATTTGATTGTATTTATTTCTTTTATTTGATTCCCATAAATAAATAAATTAAAGTTAATTTACAGATTAGGTTAGTGTTGCACTCGAAGCTAGTATAAGAATGTTTATTTTTAAGTTATAAGTTAAAAGTTATTTTAATAAATTTTTATCTCTTTTAATTGATATTGTATTTAATTTTAAAACTGTAGAAGTAAATACATTAAAAACGTTGTCACTGAATATTGTTGTATCTGTCTGGTTATAGTAACTATGCATGCAATGTCTCACTTGTTGTTAATGCTAATGCTTTTGAAACATTTTTAGTTTGAAATGTGACTAACATTTTGTAATAATTTTGAAATTTTATTACTAACATGGAAATATATTTATCATTGGGTGTAAAGAAAATGAAAAACAAAACAAAAAACAGTCGACCTCAAGATCTCTAATATTGTAAAATGTTTTAGAGCAGCCTTATCGAGTTTTTTCTTGAGTTAAAATTGCTCTATTAATTACAGCTACAGTCTTTGTTGAATTGTTACTAACTTTGTGGATTTAAACAGATTTTTTTCAAGTATTTATATTACGAAGAAATAAATATTTCTTCTGTATTAAAAAAAAAATTCATGTCAACTTTTGTTGATGGAGACATATTCTGTGATCGACCACTCCATATGTATAAATCATTCACTATCGATTAAAAAAAAAAAAAAAAAAATGGTTATAATTGCATGCTCTTTTGAATAAAACTAATCTGTTTTAATTTTAAAGAGGAAATTTTGCTTTTTAATTCATATAGCTTGTGCATTTTAATTTATAATTGTAATTGCCTTTTAACAATTTAATTTTTGTTATCAAAGCTTCTGTATTATCAGTTTCAATTTAGAATTTGCATGCATATGGAATGGTCTTAAGGCTATCACAATTTTATAACAAATAATTTATCTTCTATTCTTAAATTTTAGTTGATTTATATTTAATATGTTTATGTTTTATTTAATATTGTAAAAAAAATCTTATGGTAGTGAAAATTTTATTTATAGGTGTTTTTTTTTTTAATATAGAGTACATATTACATTGAATCATTTGGGATAAAGAGTAATAAAAAAAAAAGTTTTTTTAATAGAAAGATATTATAACATTTGTATATTATATAGTGGAACTTTTCTTGTGGGCATTGGTAGGGAATTATAATTCGTCTCTTAATAAGAAGTGCCCACTTATGCTTGAACCTAGGACAGTATGGAAATTAAGAAATAAAAAGGAGTTATACTTTGTATATGTAGTAAAGTTCGTGTAAACAGTTATTAGTAACATTTTTTTTTGTACATATGTACTTATGTACAGTATAGTTAGTCTAAGGATAATAATAACCATTCTTTTGTTTTTGTATGTGGCTTTCAAGGCTTTTTTGTTAGGATGTAAGGTAAATATTTAATAACTATAAGTTGATTCCGTTGAAACATCTTGGATTAACTGTTTTGTGGAAATCAAGAATCTTTCTAATATTCCCCTTTTCATGCTTGTTCTTCAATGATATGTGACTTTTTGTCTCAGAAATAGTCATGTAGCTTATCATTTCAAAATTTAATAGCAGATATCCTCTTCAGCTAATTTATCTGTGACATATCTTCATCTCAATAATTTTTTTAATAAGTCTTTTAATAACATGTTCATCTAGTATGGATGGTTTTATGATTTTTTTAGTTGATGAATGTTGATAACGGTGTTGTCATGTCTGGTAACTAGTAGCTGTTGCGTTTAATACTCCTTGTACATGCAAAAAATTTTATCTTTTTGAATTATTTTTGTACAGAAGCGTTAGTTTTGGTATTCTAGGTAAAGAATTATGGTTGTATATAACAGCTAATGGTACGCTTTGTACTATACAACTTTTAGGTTTTAGTCATTATTTTATAACATGATGGGATGTATAAATTAAAAACTAAAATACAACATTGTTTTAGAAAAAATGTAACACTCTATTTTATTTAAAAAAAGAAATCTGTAATGTAATGATAATGAATTTCTAAATTAATATAATTAAATTACTCTAAAATAGTTTTATGTTATTAAATTTCTGTCTTTTCTTTCAGTTTTGTCACTTTAGCTTCTTTGAAATTCTTTTATGAAGCTCCAGCAGTAATAAAATATCATAAAAGCCTTCTGCCTTTATTAATATCTCTCTTTAGTTTCATGCTTGTCCTGGTTAGGAGGGAGGGAGAAGTAGTACTGGGTTGTATGGAAAATGATGTAGGATTTTAGGCCTTTCTTTAAAGCTATTAATCTCTATATATTAAGACTTCTTCCCTTGGTGTTGATCTTCTGCAAGCTTTCATGGAAGGAAATTTCCTAAAACAACTGTTGAAGAGTTTTTAAAGAAAGGTGTTGAAATTGGAAAGGTGAAGAAAATTCAAAAGTTGGGTTCCTCACACATTAAATGACTGCCAAACAAATCAACATTATGAAATTAGTGCCTTACAACAACAATCCATTTCTTTCTCATCCACATTATTGTACAGACCTCTTGTCAACTGTTACATTTTTAAAACACATTTACAAAATAAAAAATATTCAAAGATCCTTAGAAAATGGGTTTTCGGAATTTATAAATTCTTAGGATTCCAAATTCTATTGAGCGGGTATAGAAAAGCTGCTTTAGACATTGACAGAAATTCATTGAAAGTAATCGAGACCATTTCATAAAAATCGAAACGGGTATGAATAATTTTTTTTTTTTTTTTTTTTTTTTTTTAAAACTGTGATTCAGCTTTATTTCCGGGAAAAGCCAAAACGTCATTAGTATATGCTCTTACAGTTGTTAAAAAAATATTTATACACCTGGTTTATCAGTATCATATTTTGTTCCTCTTCTACCAAGTCTGTGTAGAGGTTTTGCAGAAGCCCCTTCACTTTCCCCTTTTGGCGTCTCTGAATCTGGCCTGATCCCATGTCAGTCCCACTCTCCTCAGGGGCGCACTGACGTATTCCCTCGAGGTGGTTCTTCAGCCCCTGGGTCTTGTGTCTTCATCTTGCCCAACATGCCCAAACCATCTCAGCTGAGAGCCCCTTATTGTATCCAGTCTGGGATTTACATCCATGGTTAGCTTGATGTTCTGGTTTTATATCTGATCCCTGCTATGGCTCTTAGGAACGTCATTTCCTGGGGGTTGAATCTTGCTTTCACTTTTTGGGGTTAAGGTCCATGATTTACTCCCATAGGTGTGAATGGGTGTGTAGACAGATTTTTAAACAATATTGTTTCCTTTTGGAAAACAGTGATTTTTTTTTTTTTTTTCTTTCAAAAAGAAACCAATCGGGTAGTTCACATGCTATTTCAATAGTTCTTCTCGATTTTACTTAATTGATAAAGTTGTTTTTCTTGCCGCTCCACCTTTATCCGCTGCTTCATGCATCCGAGTCCTCATGATTTTGGTGTTAACCAACAATACCAAAACAGGATCTGATGTCTTCTACAATTTGCAAGTTTTGTAATTTTGGTTACTTTTCAAGCAATAGCATGAGAGACTAGCGCGCTAGCCAATCAGCCACGGGCTCCCCGATGTAAAATTTAATGAAGTTTAATATCATGTCAGTTTCATTCTGATTAAAATAGTGTTACAGGGCTTAAATGCCTTGGCTTAAATTAAATTTTTCCCTCTAAAGTACCTTTAATTTTATAAATTCAGAAGAATTACCCAAATAATCTTATTAGGATTGATAAAAAGTAGGCTAAATATAAAAGTTGAACGAATTTAAAAACTAACTAAAGAAGAAAATAGCAAAAATATTTAAAAAAACGTAATTTTCGTTTTGTTTTTTTTTTTTAACAAAAAAACAGTAACAAAGATTTATAATATATCTTTGGAAAGCTAAATATTTTAGAAAAACTATTATCTTATGTAAAAAGTTGTAAAAGGTCATGTAAAGTGACAAATAGGGCATACAATTATTACCGATAATTATACATAACAATTTATTGTTGCGATATTATTTAATCTAAATGATATGTTTCCAACAAAACTGAATTAACATTTTATTTAAATTTCTTTATAATTTTTTTTAATTGTTCTTGAATTGATTTTTACAGCCGAGGTAATTGAAAGTCGTGTGTTGTCCATACCAGATTTTTTTACTTTCACTTACCTATACATGAAATATATAGTAAGGAAAAGTATTGCAATCATGAAAATTTTTGAATTAAAGTTTTTAACAGAAATACACGTTTTAGTGTTCCTGAGTCCAAATAACTAAGTCCTGCAAAAAGGTCTGTGTATCCGTAATAGTAGTAAGTATGCCTTGGCAAAAACAAAAAGTCCTATGAAACTGAAATCTTATATTTAGGACATCTATATGCCCAAGATGTTACAGAATCTTTTTCATCAAAATCAGCAGACCGGAAGTGGAACCATATCCTTTTTCATGTATTTGACTCCTAAGAATCAGGGGAAAAATTATCATAAATTAATTTCAAATTTTACTATTAAAACACTAATAACATAGGAAAAAGAAGTTTTAAAAAAAAATCTCGAAAACCTTTTGATTTAAAAAGCTAAAAATTTAGGTGAATTATTTTTATTTGACACCAAACTGATCCCTTAGGTTTAAGTCAAAAAAGCCATGGGGGCAGATTTAGAGCCGAGGTAAATGAAAGTCTTGTGTTGTCCATATCAGATTTTTTTTTACCCATTGTATGTTAAGCAATAGACCTCTTAATTGGTTAGGCTATTAAACTACTTATAATTGATTCAGTTATTTAATATACAGATTCTGAATATCTCTTGGTGTTATTATTTATGATATTTTAATTGTTTATTATGATAATTGTGTTTTTAAATATTACCTTACTATTGGTTGATATGTTTTATTAATATTAATATTGTTGGGTTGCAGCCAGTTCAGCGGTGGCGGGCACAGTAGCGGGAGCGCCCTTGGTAGCCACGGCAAGGCTTTGGGTGCAGGAGCCCCCCTTCAAGCGCTGGGATCTACCGCGGGGTCTACCCTCCCGACGGAGCTGCCCCTTTCACCCAAGGCCAAGCCCCCATCCCCTACAGCAAAAGCTCCCAGTACAAGTATCAGTGAAGTC
This sequence comes from Piezodorus guildinii, assembly GCA_023052935.1. NCBI lineage: Eukaryota > Metazoa > Arthropoda > Insecta > Hemiptera > Pentatomidae > Piezodorus > Piezodorus guildinii. Next base: position 46,640,484 of record CM041297.1, on the reverse strand, counting down.
TCATCAACGATCAATCTTAATGTCTCTCTCTATCTTTCTCATTCATATAGACCTACAATTTCTTTTTCTTTCTTTTATACATGTAAATTGTGGTTTTAATTAAATATAATAGCGAATCTTTGGAAAAAAAAAAATATTTTTTTTAATGCACTTCCTTATGTCGTGAGACTGTAATAGTAAATAAGTGTTTTAAACTGTATCATTATAGAAACTGTGTACATCTTGTACTAATTACATTCCTCAATTCGTTCCTATATTTATTTCGAAAAAAAAAAAAAAAAATCATTTTGTCCAATCTTTTAATAACATGCAATAAATATCATTTTTAAATGAACTGATAAATTTTTTGATTCTTTAACTTCAGGAAAACACTTCTAATGAAATGAATTCCATTGTCAAATTTTTAATTTTATTTATTTTCAGTTTTCCGAAATCAAAATGTGTAACTTACAAGTGTATCTTAGCACCACAATGAACCTTTTCAATGTTGAACAGTGAAACTTCCGATTCCTTAACACTTTTATAGAATTGGATTTCTCTTGTGTTAGTCATGTGAAGTCTGTTGACTTTGTAGGTGGTAAAATGAGTACACGCTATTTTATAACTGAACAAAGAAACCTTTCTATTTTAGTCATATTTGCAGTATTTTTTTCTATTAATCGGCCGATTTCTTGCCTTTTTATTTTAAATGTTATATTAAGACAAGCTATATCAATTTAGTGCTGTACTATTTTTTTAGTTTTTTTTTTTTAAATCTTTTTTTCCAATGAATTAGTAAAATAAATATGTAAATAGTGTTGTATAATAAAAGTATTTTTAACATTGGATAGTAATAATTTTGTTTTAAAAACATTGTTTAATTCATTTCACCTACGAATTAGGTTGTAAATTAAGTGGTTCCCCTCTTGGTAATATTAATGTAGGGGCTTTTCACTTTGGAAAAGCCGATGACTGAATGAGAGGTGGAAGAATTGTGGGATATAGGTTAGTTTGTAGTGTATAGATCGGAAATATCGCAGGCAAGGCCAGTGTTCCTCTATCGGAAATTTCACTGTATTTAGTACTTAATTATAAAAATTAGTTTTCATTTATTTTCTTCTTTTTCTATGTTATTTAATTTTTTTATTGCATCACCCTTCAACTTTCAAATTTAAAAATTTAGAAGTTGAGTTTAAATCAGTTTCAAATTTATATCAACATTCTATAATTTTTGTAATTTCCCTATAAGCACATATTCTTTCACTTATTCGGATCCTCTTTTAACATTTCTCAGTTCATAATGTTCTGCGTTGTCACTGATGTATGTTTCTTTGTTACACTTTAAGAGGTTTTGAATGAATGATTTGGAAATGTTTGGGTGATGCATGTAAATGTTTAATATTTATTAAAGAAACAATATATCCCTATAAAATAAAACAAAACTCTGTAACATTTTTATTTGGTTAAATTAACAGCACTTATGTTCTATAAGACCTCTTTTTCAGTTTGACTTCAAATTTCTTTCTTTTAGGCAATTTTTTTTTAATTTGTGTCCCTTTCTTACTTCTCAGTATATTCCGTTTTCTTTGTTCTTTCTGTATTCAGTTCTTTGTCTCAAGTCTAATGATGATATAATTATATTTAATTTGGTGTATTTGAAAGTAACAAATGGGTCACAGCTAGTGTTTGAATTTTGTAATGAACAGCGAGCCAGGATTAAAAAATTATCCTTATTTTTTTTGTTTGCTTCAGTTAGTACTTTGTATTAAAATAATTAGATATTAATTCTGTTTAACATTGCGTGTGTATACAGACAAATGTGTAAGATAACAAAACATCTACAAACACAAATTTTAAATTTTTGTTGAATTCCATTTGTTGAATGATTTTATCTTTTTTTCAAATCACGATATTTATATAATATTATTATTTTTTTATGTTGCAATGGCTCATTGGAGACTATTAAAAAACTGTTAGAAAATATATTTAAACATGTGAAATTTTTCTGTGATCAAGATTTTAGGATCATTTTTATGACTGACTGTGTCTTATGAGAATATGTTTCTTCCTTAAACTTCTGTTAAAAATATTCCAAGGATATTAAGAACACGAATATATGTATATATATTTACATATATATGTATGCATATATTATATAGTCTTTTGTAGTTGGTCGCTTAATTTAATAGTAGGAATAAAAAGTTCTAAAAAAAAAGAAAAGAAAAACAAAAAAAAATATACTGGCTCTATTTAGAAATTCTTTATTTAGATCATTATTTTTACTTTGAACTATTATATAATTACAATAAACATAATTGATGATGACTTGTTTTCTATGTGATTATTAATAATAACATTTAGTGAAAATTGATGATTTTTTTTTTCACCTAAATTTTTATTTGTATTAAAAAATATGTTTTCCCTTACAAATAAATATTTCCTAACATATGTAAATTACGTAAGCCAAATGAATTAGTTAATTTACTTTCATCATTGTTTAGGAACTTAAAATTTTTTTAATCAAAGTAATACCAATAATGTTTTAGAAGGTACAAAGGTTTCTATAATTATTTAGAATAGAGCAATTGATTATTATTTTTCATATATCACAATTTCTCATTTTTATGAACTTCTTCTTATAGAAAGAACTTCATCTAGAGGACAGCATTGCTTTTTATAGTTAAAATAACAAGATTTTCTTAGTACATAAGTCTTATCATGTTCTAGTGCATATGATAAATCAAAATCAAGAACTGTTGGTTATTTTTTGTTCTGATTGCAAAAATATTTTTTTAAATATTATTTTTTAATTATTTCTGCTCATCACATAATAATTACTTTCTATGAATTCTTAGCTCAAATTATTTAATACTGAAAAAAATATTGAGAATTTAAAATTTCATACTTCAAATCTTGAAATGTCATTGACACATACTTTTTATCAATTATAGATAATAAACAAAATTCAATCAAAATAGCCTTAATTTTAAAATATCAAATGATTAAATTGATCCTGGGACACAATTTAGATTTGTGTGCAATCCTAGTGAATGGTTTATTTTATTGATGGATGATTACTTATAAAGTTAATAACTAATTTTGGTTTATAAAATATATAGGGAGATTCTTACAAATTTATTATTTTTAAATATTTGTTTTTTTTTAATAATATAGCCTCAGAAAACAAATATAGCTTTAATGTCTTATGCTTTTCTTTGAATTACTCATCAAGTTTTACTTTGAGAAATTTAAAGTTCTTATATTCAGTTTACTGCTGCATAATTTTTGTTTACTATAATAGGTTAATTAACACCCAAAAAATGTATTCATTTGTAGGCTATAATGAAACTTTTTAAAAATGTTTAAAAAATAACTCAACTATTCTGCAAATTTATGGTTGTATAGCTTAACATGTTACTGGAATGAATTAGTTAAATTATAAAGATTCTATATTAAAATAATAAACTTTAAATTAAGAAACATTATATTATGCCAGTGAAATGAGTTCTTGGTTCTATTATCATTAATAAAATTTAATGCCTGAAGTGTAGTCTACTAATAAGTTATTGATTCACTAATGATTTGCTCTTTGGTTTTTAATTTTAGATGTAAAAGAAATATAATTTATTATAATACTATTGATGTAGTGATTCATTTGTTGTGCTTAACAAAAATGTTAAATAAGTTAAGATGAATAAAATGAGCTGATAGACGATACCGGAGTAGGTGGCGCTTGCAGTGGCAGAGATAAGAAGCTGAGAACGATAGGGAGGTTGCGCACCGGTATGCGCAGTGTTTGGTGGGCTCTAAGTGAGACATCTTGTGAGCCGTAGGAAATAGTGTGTGTGCAAGTTGGGGGTTTCTTCGGAAATCCGATGTATATTGTGTTATATTAGGAAATATAAGAAGCCTTAGGATGTCGTCCAACAATCAGAAACAGTCCACTACGGCCCGCGTTATCCAAAGTAAGTTATATATACTGTTTTAGCCTCCTCTAAGGATAACTAATTCAGGATTGATTTTCTGGGTCGCCATTGCCTGCATTGCCTGGTCTATTGATTACTTGATGCATTTGTCGAATTATACTTTGTTTTTATGCATGTAATTAAAGGTATCTGCAGGCCCTGTTGCCTAGTATTATCTAGGGCAAGTCATTTGAGGCCGGTGATGTAGGAGCGGTAAGGCGCTCAGTAGTTAACCTTTGCACATATCTTAACCTAACAGCCTGTAAATATCTGTTAAATGTTGTTAAAACTTGAGGGCTTACAAAGTCCATATGACCTGGTTCTCATTCTTATTGTGTTTTGACCTTATATGTTGGTTTCGGCCGTCCAGTCCCCCGCTCCTATCTTGTTACCCCTGTAGCTCTGTTATCATTATCAGTAAACATTGATTATTGTTTTGATTCTATGTTACCCAAGATGTTTTTCTTTGTAATCTTTTATAATAAACAGATTGGAAATGGGTTTTAGACTATCTTTAGCCTCGTTAATAAAAATATGCTGAAAGAATTAATAGATAATTGTTCACTTACTGTCTTTCGCCTTATCATACGTGTACAAATTCGTATGTATTTTAACTGATTTATTTTTCTAAATACAATCAAGTTAAAACGAAGTACAATTTTTTTTATGCTTCGTGGCATCAAATGAAGTTTCTATCATTTTTTACACACGATTTCATGTAATGAAGTATTAGATTAAGATGCATTTCCTCACTGATAAATATATAGATAGATTTAAATAACATATGTTTCATTTTCTAAAATTAATTTGTATGCGTGAAGAAGAATCTATTTCTAAAATATTTTTGTTTTTAGTTCATTAATCAGTTTCGAAAATAACAAAGGCTTCTAAATGAACTATTTCTTATTTATATTTGATTGATCTTTGTCATAGTTGATTCCCTTATATGATTTGATGTGTGTGCATTTAAATTATTTTTATGAATTTAATTATAAAACTTAGACGATATTGTGAGTCCACCATCAGTTAAATCTCATTTTCTTTAAGAGGTAACGAAAAATACAAAAAAATAAATTAAATGTAGACATTTTATTCATTTGGAAGTTCCCCTCTCCACCCACTCTCTCAGCAGTATTCCTTAACGAGTAAAAAAATAATTTTTGTGCATTAACAAAATGCAAAAATATAATGATCAAATAACTATAAATCAAACAGGTTTTAACAACTTGGCGGATGGTTAGTTGTATACATAAGTACATTTCGTAGTTACATCTCAGATATATACTGATTACGATTTTGTGTTTTGTATTCATCCAAATGGTATGATATATTCTACCTCTTAATTTCATTTTATACCAATATTTCATTGCTTTTTCATTACTTTTTAAATATTTGAGCATGCCATTTTTAAAGAATATGGAATTATTAAATCGTTTGGCAATCCGTTTTTGAGACACAGAAAGAGGTAAGTAGTGGAAGAAAGTTGACCTGGATTTGAGGATAGATCGGACAAGTTCGTTAGCCAGTCTGACCTGTAATCGAATACTTTTACTTCCAAGAGTTTGCTAAATGATTGCATTAATTTAAAAAAAAAAAGTTATTTCTTTGGATTAATTCCATTGCTGATGATCAATTCTGATTACCGCCTAAATTTTCCGAAATTCAATCCTATTTTCATAATAGAACCCTCCCCCCCCCTTACGTTCCATGTTTTGTTCATATATTTCTATATTCTTTAATATAAAAATAAAATCACTGTAAAAAATATATAACTTGTAACTTTTTATTATTTTAGCATTAAGCTCTTTTATGATTCAATGCAAGAACTAATTTTAATCCAGTTATTACTAATTTTCTATTAATGTACTTAAACAATGTTAAGATTACTCCTGAAGAAGAAGGTAAGTAATAGTTATTAAGGATTTTATGATGAAAAAATAAAAAATTTCTCGCAATATACGTATATTTTTCTGAATTATAATTATAAATAGAATGTACCTTATAAAATAATTTTATTTTTACTAACCGATGTTACAGTTTCCTAACCTGTTCTCAGTAGTACTCTCTTTAGTTAAGGTCATGGTGTGATAGTTGAATCTTAGTCAGAACATAAGTAGAAATGCATACAAAAGTGTCGTTCTGCAATTGTTTAAACACATATTTTGAAGTACATATTACGACAGAAAATTAAAAAAGTAGCTTTTTATTAAAGGTAATATTTTAATAATTATAATACATTAACTAGCAAAAAGTTATACATTACGCTATTAATGACTGGGTTTTAGTAGGATGTATTTTTTATGAATGTTGTTGTTTATCATTTTACATATTTTAGATTCAAGGAAGAGGTTTTAAAATTATTTTACAGATCTGAAACGCTTCATTTATTTGACAATAATTTAATTAGCGGTACAGTCCGCTTAAATAGCCTCAGTTCCCCTTCATTTCTCCTGGTACAGTCTGGTCAGAATATCACCTCCATACCTTGTTTGACTTTTAAAAAACGTAACTTAAAACTTATTATATATATATATTATATATATATATATATATATATATATATATTTTTTTTGTTTGTGTGTTTGTGTATTTTACTTTTTTTTATAAGATCATGTATATAATGTAATTTATTCATTAAAAAATAACGATCAAACATATTTTTTTACTCACACACTATTATTTATGTGATTTTAAATTGAAATAAAAATTGTAACAATATATTGGAGATATATTGGATGCTATAAACTCAGTTATTATTAAAGGAAGAGAAAAAAAATGTTTTTTTTTTTTTGCGTGTTTTCGGGACAACGAGATTTGTTTAAAAAAATTCCACCATTACCGGAAAGAACAAATTTTTGTTTAATTTTAATATTTGAAATTTGTTGAGATGAGGCTCTATAGATCGGGATCAATATTATTTTTTCATAATTTTGCACGGTATATCTATCAACATACAAGGTGTGTAAAAGATATATATATATATATATATATATATATATATATATATATATATATATATATATATATATATTTTATGTGTTCCAAGTGTTATATCCGGTGTTGCCTTGCCTAATATTGACCGTGCCCTGCTATCGTGCTTCTGATATGACTCGTTTCCCTTTATTAAATGATATTCTAGTATCCGTGTTTAGTATTTATAATTAAATAATAGTACGAATTTTTCAAATTATCTAAGAAAGTATTAATTTTAATTGTTATACTACATACAATAGGTTTACGTAATGGTGTTCATCCATTTTTCTAATAATGTACCTATAAATAAAATATATAAATACTAGCTCTGCGTCAATTTCTTTTATTTTGATCGCGATTAAGAAGTTTTTAAAATAATATATTTTAAAGTACTTCTAAGTAAATGCCATTATATACTAATGTGTAAATTTATTTTCTTGTGGCAGAAGAACATACTGATTTTCTCCGCAACCCGATCTTCACAATGCGACATATATGTAGTTGGCCGTGTGAAGAGCAGTCTTTACGTAAATCGACTCCTATGTGTTTAAATGTTTGCCCCTGTGATTTATTAATTGTTACGGCAATATATAACCTAACGGGAAATTGAATTATTTTAAAATTAATGGGTGAATCATTTGGAATCATTGGAAAGCGAGCTTAATTTTCCCCGTCTTTTCCACTGATTCTTCACTCCTAGTGATCACAGGATGATGTTATATAGCCTTCCTCGATAAATGGACTATCCATATTAGTACTAGTATCCATATTATGACTATCGATATTAGTATATATATTAAACTATATATTTCAAATATATATTTATTTATTTGAACTATCTGGCGAATACAATAAAACAGTGTTAACTACATATTAATGTCCTAATTCGTGGCATTTAAAAATAAACAGAATAATTTTTTCGCTACTATTGTATAAAAACTAATTTTGTTCTTTCGTATTTATCGACACGCGTGCGGTCTGGCAAGGTCTCTTTGGTTTGTTGTCACATCATTAACTCTAAACTAACATATACTCAAGATAGTTGAAGAAACAATGTGTAGATTTTGGTTGCGTCGAATGGTATAATTCCACCCTTCCCAATTTTCGGGTACCCGCTTTTAAGAGACTGGGTATGCCCCAGGATGGTTGTGCTGAAATAACAGAGTAATGAAATTATTTTAGCACAGCCGAGATTCGAACCCGGGACATGGATTAACTACATTATTGCTCTCTGCACAGGGCAGCATAGCTATTTATTTAGTGAGTGTTATCTTATTCTAAAAGCCTTTATTTTCTTATATATCAATAAATAACTCTTCATCCAACGTTTCGCGATCAAGGCATCACATAATAGAACAATATAAGATCATATTTGTTTTATCCTCGATCATTAGAATAGTAATCTAGATGTATAATATACTTTAGAAAAAATATTATATTAGATCCAAAGTTATATGAAGTAATACAGAGTGATGAAAAGCGGATAAAACTACGTAATTGTTATGTATAATTATTATTATTATGGCCCTTCTGCGGACCATGGGACTTGTGTTATTTATAATAATTTATATATAACTAGCTGACCCGACTGACGATGTCCATTCTTAATTTTGTCTTAGCGAAATCGGTCAAACCGTTCACGTGTGGTGCGATGACCAAGGAAAAAGGAGATTCATTTTTGTATATGTAGATTATTATTGCCTTAGAATATTAAAAAAAAAACACCTATACACCTAAGTAAGTTTTCTCTTTTTTCCTTCCTTAAGATTCTTCTCCTGACTTCAATTATATATAAATATAAAGATATAGCGATTATTTTTATACTGCAAAATAAAAATAAAAACACTTATCTACCAAAGTGACATTTCTCTTTTTTTCTTTCGTATGATCCTTCTCCTGACTTATATAAACATGACAAAAAAGAATTAGGGGAAATCGGTCAAGCTGTTCACGCGTGATGCGATGGCCAAGGGAAAAGGCGATTTATTTTTATGTATATAGATAATTAATTGTACTAGTTAACGGGGTTACCTATATCATGGTCGTTAGCATAACAGCCTCCTATGCCCAAGGTCTCGGGTTCAAACCCGCAGGTGGAGGTAGGATTTTTTAATGGGTGTAAAAAATCCTTAGTTATGCCGTCCTTCGGAGGGGACGTTAAAAGGTGGTCTCGAGCCTGTGTGATGTCAGGTACTCGTTAAATATTCCTATCCTAATTAAATCTGGATAGGCAAAATTGAGGACTCCTTCTGTAGCATCGTCCGATTAGCCATAGCAGCATAAAGGGACGTTAAATAAATAAATAAAACAAGTTGGACTGTCAATATCTTCATTGCCAATTCAGTCACTCATAAATTTGATTAATATTTCATTCCTTATGACCTTTACAAGTGTCTAGAAAGAATATGATTGCCTCTAGATCGACATGAACTATCATCGAGAAAATATTAATGGTGATATTGAGCAAGTTAGTGGTGGATTTTTTTTTTAAATAATCGGATCATTATGCATGTTTCTAATTATGCAATTTAATGAACTCTTTTCTAAAATTTAAAATAAAAATTTTGGTGAGGTTGCTTGACAAGTATTAAGTATTTAGAAAAGTAAGGCCGCTAAAGGTAGGTAGGTACTTTTTTAAAAGTATCCTTCAAGAATGAAAGATTTTTTAATGATGGAATAATTTGACTGTAGATATGGAGAAGTTGTCTGGGGGTATACTCAATATATTGGTGTGCCGACGTTACTGTATAATTTTTAGGCCTTTATCAGTGCTAAGGAAAACAATCTAACAACCTATAAAAATTGAAGGTAAAGTAGTAATAAGCTAACATTACAATGTACAGAGACCTCCTTAGTGTCTTTCTCTTTCGATTTTTAAAAACAAAAAAACCTCCTTATAATGTTAATATGCTTACCACTTGTTCCTCTGTCTGTTCAGTAAACAATGAATCCCAACTCATAATGTTGTATATACCTTCCCGCCTCCTTTAAAAAATCCTTTGCCATCCTTGCTACCCTATTTTGGAATTCCTTTGCCTATATCCATTCGTAAATCCTTATCATTATCCACTTTTAACACCTACTATTTGATCATCTCCTAAAGTATCAATCTTCCCAACATATGTAATAGGGGTACTCACTGCGTTTGCTATAGCATGCTATTTGTGCTATTGTGCTGAACCCATCAATTTTATACAGGAAATAACTGTAGAAACTCGACGGGTTAAGCAAAATAACACAAATAGCATGCTATAGCAAACGTAGTGAGTACCCCTAATATTTAAAACTGCAGATGCTATCTATTCATTGTCACAAAATCCGTCTTTTTATTCTTGAACTGAAGTCTTTAATAACCAGATAATTCTGATATATATTGAACTGTTCTTGTTATTCTTAGGAGACTACTCATTCCAGAATAAAATTACTTTTCATTTCATTTCATATACAATAATAAATTAACAGTAATAAAATATGGAAACAAATTGTAATGTAAGAGTTCATTTTGGTATGAAAATATTAGAAGATTATAATAACAAACCAAACAATAAATATGCATTATGAAAGTTTTACTTTTTGCTAATAATCAAATATTTACATACCAAAAAGTCATCTTATATTACTGTTTGTTTTCAAATTTTATTTTGTGCGTGTGTGTCAATTCTAGTTTTCAATGGAAATACACGTTTTAGTGTCCCCTGAGACCAGTTGACCAAGCCCGTAAAAAGGTGTGAGATTGTGTAGTATAGCTCCAAAACGATAAGCTGTATAAAATTGAAATTTCATATTTTGGCCGGCTGGCAGGAAGTGCCACTTTATATTATGGCTCACGTGTGTCGCGCCCCAGATTTTTTAATATATAAATGACGAAGTTATAGAATAACAGAGGGCACAAAAAGAATCTTACCAAACCACGACCTTGAGGATAGGTGAAATACCCCGAAACGTTGAGTAATGTTTTTCATGTCTATATAATTTTTTTTTTGAATAATTTAAAAATCAGCCCAATTATTTTCTAGCTTAAAAAAATAAATACAGAAGTTTTTATTTTTTCAAAAAGAAGTTGGAACTACTTGCTGAGTTTAAGTTGAAAGTATTATGTGTGTCGAAGTGAGAGGGCGAAAGTTTTACCGCTCAGGATGTTCCCTGACATGGCAGCATATCAGTGCTTGCGAGAGAGGGGAGAATAGGAGAAAATTTCCTCCTCCAAAATGACCACGTACTGGAAGAAATATTAATTGTTAATTTTAAATAATAATAAGTAACTAATATTACCAATACACGTGTATTTATAATTTAGTTTGATAACATGCCCTGTTCGACTTATGTGGAGTCAGGACGTAAAACCCTCTTTCTTTCCATTCCAGAAAAATCCTACCTGAATACTCTTAAATTCCGCCTCTGTTCCATACAATAGTGGTAAAAATCAGATCAGACTTAACTGAGTTATAGTTTTTATATAATATAATCAACTATAAATGTGGAAATAACCTACCCTGTAAAGTATTATTAGAGTTGAATTAGTTTCAACTCAGTGCCACTTGAGTTCCTCCTTGTCAATTGTTATAATAGTGGTATTTTGAAAAGTTTTTCTATCGTCTCTGGTCCGCTTTTCGGAGTATACTTGTTGAAGAAGTGGCTTTATAATTTATGTTTACCGAAACTTTGGTCTAGGCAGTTGCTACTTCTGTGGACATTATATCATGCCCAGTCATTTTCATCCCAGAAACAAACAGTCTACCATCACGCAGTCAGTAATCCCATTGAAAGCCGCGAGAATTAATACTGAACAACAGAGGAGAAAATTTACAAGGTTCGTGACTAGGGCTCGTAAGCGGTCTGGCATTAAAGGCCCCGGGAGGTATTATTTTCATTTTCCAGAGAAAGGTAACGCACACGTCAGGCGTACAAAATGTTGCTCTAGGATTTAAGTGGTGTCCCCAGGTTGTAATGGGAAGAGGTGTATCTAAAGGGAAGGGGAAAGGGAAGAAATGTTCTTGACCTCTGAGAAAACAAATTAATAATAATGAACTCCGTTTTCGGCTGCTTTAACATTTACTGGATGAACGAGGGATCACTTGTAGCTGGGTGGCTAGCATAACAGCCTCCTATACCAAAGGTCATGGGTTCAAACCCGTGGGTGGTCCTCGGATTTTTTAATGGGAGTAAAAAATCCTTAGTCATGCCGTCCTTTGGAGGGGACGTTGAAGTTGAAAGGTGGTCAGGTACGCGTTAAAGACCCTTATCCTAATAAAACCTGAATAGGCAAAATTTAGGACTCCCACTGTAGCATCGTCCGATTAGGCATAGTAGCATAAAGTGACGTTAAATAAATAAACAAACAAAAAACTGGATGTACGTTCCGAAGTTCCTTTTAACTACAAAATACTTGTCTGCATTACTATCATAAGACCAATCTGGTCCTACGAGCAACTAAACCGTCGAATTCTTTCCGTATCCAATACATACAATCCGAAATCCTTATCGAATGAACTCATCCATAATGACCTTAATGTTCATGTTCCACATGTTGCTGATATGACCCGAGCCAGGTTCCTCTTTATTCCATACCACTCCAACACAGTAATTTCTTTCCTTGCTTCCTCTTCTTTCAAGTCCTGATAATCATCCGCGTCGTTAAAAAAAAAAACCTACTGATTTAGAATATTTTTTAGAGCGTTGCCAGCGGGTAGCCCAGTAGTTCTCTACATATTTATTAACCCCTCACATTTACTTTATGTATTTATTTGAATGTATTTCAATATATGCATTTTTTTAAAATGCTGAAAAATACTAAAGCTAAATTTCCTATACCTATCAGTATGGTGTCCGTACTAGTGAATTACTGTCTTGTCAAACGCACTCAAATTTATTTTTTATGGTCTCGCGGAACAAATCTCAGGCTATACCATTCAAGGTAAAACATTTTGATAGCCTATTGGATTATTCGAACTGTTCCGCTGATTATTCATTCCTACTACAGTTCAAAATAACAGCATATGACTCCATAGACCGCCAAAGTCGTATCGCATTTCGATTGAGCAAGATATACCTAGAAAGTTAGTAAACGTGGTAGCAATTGTGCTCCTGTTTACCTGGCTATAAAGTTTTTAATTGTGGTATTTTTGCCAGTTTTACTTTGCGATTTGTGATAGGCTAATAACCTATTTATTTATTTATTTACAATCGTCTTTGTTTGAGCTTTTATTGTTATTTGCAATCTGAGAAAAAAAAAAAAATTGCAATAAGCAAATATGATGACTTCCGAAAGTCGGTTAAAGCAAGGGAACTCAAGGCCACCGCCTCAAAAATCGTCGGGGTGGGTTGTACGGGTTCGTGTAGGCTAATAACAAAACCGAAAAGCTACTTTTGCAATTGAGACGTTGATTTCCAAAAGGTACTATATCCATTCTAGGAAATTTTAGAGGAAGCGCGAAAATCTCTCATTACTATATTATTAAACTAGCTAATTTGGGTCTTTTTGCATTAAAATTTAGAATTATTTTTTTACTATAATAACAACATCGTATTGAAGTTATGGAATGATTTTGTTTAGAATGATTTGGAACGAAAATAAATGCGTAATTAGTACTTTTAGAAAATGACCGCATTTCTAAATCGCGTTTTTTAAGGACTTGAGAATTCATTTGATAACATCAAATAAAACATATAGATAAAACTAAATGATGAGAATACAAATATGTCAAAATATCAATTTCGTAAAAAATGTCCTTTAGTACCTTTTGGAAATCAACGTCTCAATTGTTGCTATACATAAACGTTTTATTCCATGTTAATTTTTTGTTGTTAATAGGATTTGTATGTTTCTAATTTGATTTGCTCGTAAAAATAAAAATTGTGAAAACATACTCAATGTTCTGTTGTGCGTTATAGAATTCATCAATTAGTTTATGCTTAATTAATTAAGAAAGCAGTATTTTCTCAAAATTGCTATAAGTACGAATACTTTGTTTACCCACTGCTGTAAATAAACTTGGATTCCCTCTGATTAACTAACTTGTTACTTATACAGGCGCCATCTCCTCTTCCACTCCGCATATCCACCTACTTCTAGGTGACCTCGTTTCCGCCTTCCCGGTGGCTGCCAATCCAAAACTCGGTTTGGCCATCGTTCGGTAGACATTCGTAAACCTCTGATTTTGTTTTTAAAAAATTCTTATACCACCTTCATTTTCTTTTGTGGAGACCAATCGTCAGCTTTGTGTGAGTTGCTGTTCCTTCCCTGAACTGCCGTAACACGTTCACCCTGGCGCTTTCCACTGGTATTTATTTCCATATCCATGTTATCTATTATCTGTAAAGAGAAAAATTAAAAGAAGAACATTTTAACTCCCTTTCAAGCTTATTTCAGGCAGAAATCTGAAGTTAAGGTGAAAAACCCACAAGAGTTACAAAATTGCATAATAAGACCCCCAAGGCTCTTAGCAGCGTTAATCTAAATTTATACAGGCGGTAATCGAGGAAACGCGGTATAAATTCGAGCAGAAATTGAAAATCGGCGCCGGGGTTAATGTGTTAAATATTCTGTACCTCTCCCTCTTTAGAGAAATCACTTACTTACTTTCCAATTATTAATCACTTTAATAAATTAATTATATTAATCAATTTAATGATTGATGCATTGTTAAGTATAGATGCATTGTTCACCAGTAAGCGACAGATTCTAACTTATCTCTATTGCCCAAATCCTAATTATGAATGATATCTTCTTACATTTAAAAAAGAACAATTAACAATGGCTTTTCGCATGGTATCTTATATTTAGTTCTAAATATAAAATTGTTGATAAGTTCCAGTTTAATAGCCCCTGGTTTAGCAGTGGAAGATCGTTGAGCCCTAAGTAGAAGGTGGAAGCTACGTTGTAAAGTAAATAGCAGTTGCTAAATATACCTTGCTATTTACACTTCGCCCGCCCTGGGAAGGTTTCACTCTTACCTAATTATTGATCCACCTCTATCCCCAATGTTTTTAATATTAGTTTTCATAATACTTTTCCTGAATGAAAAATAAATTATTAATACTAAAAATAAATATTATTAATAACAAGTTATGTAACTTTTAATGATTTATTTCGTTACAGTTATATAAGGAAATTACCTAATGTTAGCACCTATGATGATTCATTTTAATATTTTTACTTTTTTTTATTTATTTTTGTACCATTCATTCTGATCAAAATATTTTTTTGTGTTCCGGTTAGTTATTTAGTGTTGATTTTTGCTGGAACGTTTTTTAAAGTATTCGCGTGAATTATATTATTCGGCAAAAAACATTCCTTGTTTACTCATTTTATGCCTCTTTGTGCTACTTTGGCTGATCCGACGATGCTAAAGTGGGAGATCTAAATTTTGCCTATCCAGGTTTAAATATGACAGGATCCGCTCACTAGACTTAAACGACAAGAAACTGCTCGCCGCTTTCGATTACTTCAACACTTACTAGACAGACGCTCTAACCTTCCACTTAACTACAATAGACTCCTCTACATGACCAGCATTAGGCCTATATGGACTTACGGAGTTAAGCTTTGGGGCTCTACTAAACCTTCGAATTTTTCTGGGATCCAGTCTTTACAATTCAAAATCCTTCGTAAAGTCCTCAACGCTCCTTACTTTGTCACAAATAAACTCATTCATAAAAGACCTAAATGTTCCATTTGTTGCTGACCTAGCCCGAACCAGATATCACTCTTTCCATAACAAACTCCTCTCCCTGTATAACCCACTAGTTTCAATCCTTGCTTCCTCTTCCATTCCTGACAATCCTCCGAGGCGTCTTAGAAGAAGATGGCTTCGAGATCTTCTGGTTTGGAGTGCTACCATTGGGTAGTTCAGAGTTATTATAATGGGTAGTTGTATTATGAAGTACTTTTTGTAAATTTCAATAAAAGAAGTTAAAAAAAAAAAAAAAAATATGACAGGCATCTGGGATCTTTAGCGAGTATCCTGGCATCGTTGAAGAACGGCATACACAAGGGTTGTTTAAAAATATTCTTATATCTGCTTGGTTTGGATCCGCGATTTTAGGCATATTCTTATTTCATATTTATATAAAAATTGGCGAATTCCTACAGCATCTAATCCTTGTACTCTAAAATTTTACGAAAAGTCCCTTTGTATTAAATAAAATAAACTTTAAAATGCTATTTAACACATGTAAAGGAAATTGTTTTTGTTGGATAGTTTGTTTCTTTTGATTGCTACAATTTTCTTTAAGCGCTAAAATAGTTTAAGGAAAAGTGCGGCCAGTAGTGGCAAATTATATAGATTAGTTATTTTTTAAAATTATACTATTGTAAGCATAAAAATATAAAATAAAATGGAAGTTTAACGTTCTGAGAAACATAGAACAACGTAAAAATCCATTATTTCATCATTTGTAACTTTGCCTTGGCACACTGATTTTTTTTTCTGTAGATTTTTAATGAATACATTTCATCCCTCAATGAACATTTTTTTTTTTTTTTTTTTTTTTTTTTTTTTTTTTTTTTTTTTTTTTTTTTTTTTTTTTATTGAGCAATATTACAATCTGTCCAATTCAGGACATTTTTAATAGTGATAAAGTACAACATTCATACTACATTCACACGATATATACAAAACTATAAATTTATATAATAATAATAATAAAATATACATATATACAAAATAAAATCAATAAAAATATATACAATAGTCACTCATACCTATATACAATTCACAAGCATACAGCACGTGAGTGGAGAATCTAGCCAATGCTAGAACTCCAATATACATGTTATAAGAGGTCACGAGGCCACTGCCGTTTCAACCTTCTAGGTGGGTTGTATGGATGGGTGGGGCTGGATAGGGATTGAGCTAGAGGATTAGGATGATGAATGAGATTCTGGTGGAATTTGGAAAATTTGGATGGAATCAGGTCTGAAATAAAAGGAACATTAAGGTCGTGGTGCAAGGTATTGTTGGAAACATAATAAGGAGCATTTACTATTGTACGGAGGACTTTGGATTGAAAGGATTGAATGCGTTTGATGTTAGTACGTTTAGCTGTCCCCCACAGTTCAAGTCCGTAGGTCCAGATGGGCTTCAGTATTGTCCTGTAGATTAATAATTTGTTGTCAACTGTAAGTTCAGATTTTCTGTTGAGTAGTCGGTATAACTGTCCGAATCGTCGGTTGAGTTCTTGTCTTTTAAGTCTTGTATGTGGGTTCCAAGTCAATCTTTTGTCTAATAGTAAGCCAAGATACCGGACTGTATCTGAAGGAGGAATTGGAATGGAATTGAAGTAAACTGGCGGACAGGAATTTCGTCGAAGAGTGAAGGTTACGTGTTTGCATTTGGCTTCGTTCACCTTTATGCGCCAAGCATTACACCAGTCTTCGATAAGAGAAAGGTGTCTTTGCAGGTTTAAGGATGCTGTTTCAGGATTGGAACTGGATGATAGGATGGCGGTGTCGTCTGCAAAAGTAGCCAGAAAGGTATTAGGATGTGTAGGAATATCAGCAGTGTAAAGGATGTAGAGGACGGGTCCCAAGACGCTGCCTTGAGGAACACCGGCCTCAACGGGATAAAGGTTAGAAAATTCTACACCACAGCGAACGCGGAAGGAACGGTTTGAGAGATAGGATCGGAGAATGAGGTATAGAGACTGGGGTAAATGGGTTTTCAGCTTGAAGAGTAATCCAGTGTGCCATACCCGGTCAAAAGCTTGCGCAATGTCCAGAAACGCACCAGAACAATACTCTTTGCATTCAAGAGCTGAGGAAATATGGTCTACAACTCGGAGCCCCTGTTGAACTGTGGAATGCTGAGGACGGAATCCAAACTGATGGGAAGGAAGATTTTGAGATTCTAATATGGGTAGGATACGTTTAAGAAGAAGCCTTTCGAAGATTTTTGAGAGGATGGGGAGTAGACTAATAGGCCTGTAGGATGAAGTGTTGTTGGAAGGTTTGCCTGGTTTAAGAAAAAGAATGATAGTGGAATGTTTCCATAACAGAGGAAAATAGGTGGTGCGTAGGATGCAGTTGTAAATATAAGTAAGGAATATAATAGCTTTCTGCGGAAGTTGTCGGAGGATCTGGGGAGTAAGGAGATCGTATCCAGGAGATTTACGGAGGGTAAGTTTTTGGAGAAGATATTTGACCTCAGAGGGATTAATAGCTTTAGGAGGTAGGGAAAGTGGAATTGGTGACATAAGAAAGTCTTGCACTGTTGCGGTGTGATTGGCGTGGGATTCCGGGTGAGGAGTGAAAACTTTGGAGAGGTGTGTGGCGAATTCCTCGGCTTTATCTTCATCAGACGCAGCCCAGGAGTCATCACCACGTCGGAGAGGATGGGAAACTTGATGGTATTTTAGGATCTTTTTCGTGACATTCCACAGGGAATTATCACGAGCTGACAGAGAGGAGAGGTAGGAGTTAAAGGACTGGGAACGGAAGGTCGCCAACTTCCTCTTCAATTGTCTACAATAGAAGTTATAGGAGCGGCGATCTGTTGGGTGTCGGGTGCGCTGCCATAATGATCTTGCTCGGCGTTTGGTATGGATGAGGTCTATAATATGTTGTGGAAAATGATTTTGGTGAGGATTTATATTGGGGTGTTTAGGAGAGGAGGCAGTCCAGACAGCTTGTTGGATGGCGGTGGTAAAGGAATAGACGGAATTATCTAGGTCATCTGGGGTTTTGAGGGTTACTCTGAGGTCAATATTATCGGTCAGGATTTGGCGGAAAAGGTTCCAGTTGACTGGGCCTCGGATGAATGATGGTGGAATGGGTTTTGGAATTGGAGTGAGAGATACTTTTAGGATCAGTGGACTATGGTCTGAGGATAGTTCATCAAGGCGAGTTACAGAAAAGTTGAGGGAGCCTAATCCGCTGTGGATAAAGAAGTCGAGGATGTCAGGATTGCGGTTATGATCGGTTGGCCAGTAGGTAGGGGAGTCAGGAGGCAGGATATTAAAATTTCGGGAGTTGAGTGCAGACTGCAAATTTCGTCCCCGAGAGTTCGTGGTTCTGGAACCCCACTGCTGATGCTTGGCGTTTAAGTCTGCACCCAGAATGAAACGATTCCCTAAGGAATCCAGGAAGGATACAAATTCGGAATTGGAAATGGAATGTTTAGGAGGACAGTATGCAGATGTGAGGGTTACCGGAAAGGAAAAAGTCTTGATTACTATGGCTGTGGCTTGTAGGAAATCATAGGTGGGAAGTGGGAGTAAATGATGAGAGAGGGATTGGTGGACAATGATAGCAGAACCGGCATGGGCTTTGCCGTCTGGGTGGTCAGTACGGTATGTCATGTATTGCGGTATTTTGAAGTACTGTTTAGTCGTTAGTCTTGTTTCAGTTATAAGTGCAACATCGATTGTTTTGTCTTGCAACAACGCTGTCAGTTCGTCAGTATGATTTCTAACACCATTCGCATTCCAAAGGAGAATGGATAAGGAGTTAGGTGAATTCATTTAAGGATTTTTCAAGGCAGGGATTAGATTTGATACTAGATTTGTAAGGAGTGATATAAGCGGCATAACAAGAGATTTGATTTCGGAGATGAACGATGTCATTAGACTGGTAAGATCTGTGACGTTTGATGGTGGAGGGATATGAGAAATTTGATGTTGAGGAGTTTTTTGAAGATTAGGTAAACTTTGAGGGATAGATTGTTGTACAATAGATTGAGAAAGTTGAGGAAAAAGTTGTTCCGGCAGTGCCTCGACTTCATGATTCTGGTTTCCACCTCCAAGCAAGTGGGCAAATGATACGTTTGAATTTACAAGTTTAGATGGTTCTCTTCTGCTTCTGGTTGGTACAGCTGTTTCATTCGGATCCTGAGGTTTTTGGTATCTGGTTCTGAGTTTCTTGTAGATTTCACATCCCTTGTAGTTAGCCGGGTGGTCCTTGAGGCACAGAGCACATACAGCGGGTGTAGATCTTGATCTTGTACATTCTTCTGTTTTATGCTGTTCACCGCATTTCACACAGCGTGGTATGTGATGGCAATAACTTTTGGTATGACCATATGCCTGACAGTTATGACACTGAACTATTTCCCTCTTTGTGTAAGGTTTTTCAACTTTTACACGGGTATAGTACAGTCTACTGAGGTCATAGATTTTTTCGACTCCTGCTGATGGTTCCAAGTCCACAAAGAATAGAGGCAGTGGACTTTTATCTTTTAGAACGTTGGTGACTTGCCTCACTTGGAATCCTAATTCTGTCAGTTCTTCTTTGATAGCTTCAACGGGTGTTGAGGAATGTAGGTTTCTGATTACGACCCTTAATGCTCTCTCCTGGCGCAGCTGATAAGTATGAAAGTCAGCTTTGGTCTCAGTCAGATATTTTACAATCTTTCTGTAGGTTTCAGCAGTAGTCGGAGATATTTTAGTATCATTGGTTCTACTTATACAATAATAACTATTAGGATCAGTTACTTTGTTTAAATGCGCACACATCAGTTTAAAATTTTTAATATTTTTAACAAATATTGGTGGAGGTAGTGGTTCCCTGGGTATAGGAGAAGATTCCATGGTTTCTTTTTCATTTTGGAGGATCTCAAATGGATTCGGTGTAAAAAACGGGGATTCATCAGTTATTCCTTGTGATGATGTGCTGGGCTGTGGTTCAGATCCTAATGAGGTAGCTGACGCGGTCGCTGGTGGAATTATTTTTTTATTTTGTTCACGGCGGGGTCTCTGTTTTGTAGGAGACGAGTTAGAACCTGCAGATCTAGATCTTTTACTTGCAGACTTTGAGGACATGACTTGGTGAAAATATCTCATTGATTAAGAAAATAATAATAATAAATAAATAATGAGATAAGAATTAAAGATAAAAGAAAGATAAGTTAACGAAAAGCAAGCCCGAGCTTGCCGAGCTAGCGGCAATCAGCTGATCAGTGACCCTCCTTTCACTTTTTCGTGATTGTACAAAGTAAATTATAACTTTGCTTACCGAAATTTCTCCAATATTCACTGCCGTAGTATTCCTGAGGTCTAGTGATGTTCTCCAGACTGAATTCAAGCGAATTCCTACTGAAAAAAGCAAAAATCTGAGAGACGATGTAACGTATGACTGTTATCATCGAGCGCATCAGCTGATCTCGGCGGCTGATTAGAGATTTTGGATGGTCGATGTCTCGTCCCTTGATGGAGACAGGGGAAATTATAAATATTAGATTAGTTATTTTAATTTTATTAATTGTTATATTTTTCGTTTCGCTAATATTTTCCAAATCGTTGTGTAGTAAATGCGAATTGTGTAAATTAAGGGTGAGCGGGAGCGCAGAACAGCGAGTGCCCTGTCCATTAATATCTCATCTCGAATCTCCTCGGGTATATTATCTTATCTTCCTTATCGTCCGCAGATATAATTTTTTTCCCCCTTTGCAACACATGAAATGCCGGAGTATCAGATACTGGGTTATATAAAGTGAACATTAAGGGAATGAACAAATATGCGAAATAAAAGGAAATATATTTTATTGAATGATTAATAGTTGCGTGTTGTGCAACAGTCTGCACATCCATTCTTCCTTTCGATCGTTAGTTTTATTTCCTTCTCTCTTCTCTTTGAGGAACAGTTTCTCTAATATTTGTTAGTATTTTTATTAGCATTCCTCAATTGTTTTTCATCATGATGTCTTATTACTTTCACTTACCTATATATGAAATATATTGTAAAGAAAAGTATTGCGATCGTGAAAAATTACGAATTCCAGTTTTCAACGGAAATAAACGTTTTAGGATTCCCTGATCCCAAATAACCAAGTCCCGAAAAAATGTTAGTAAGAATAGCGCGTTCTGAAATTTCATATTTAAGAAAACTATACGCCTCAGATGTTACAGTAAAATTTTCATCAAAATCAGCAAACAAGAAGAGCCACTTTATACTATGCATTTTGAACCTTTTACGATTTTCTCAAAAACTGCTCTAACGATTTTGATTAAACTCCCTATATGGATGTAAAATTTAATGGGCTTTAATATCATGGTGGTTTCATTCTGATTGAAGTAGTCTGACAGGGCTTTAATGCCAATATATTAAATTGTCTTCCTCTAAAGTACGTTTAATTTTGTAGTTTTCAAAAAAATTAGACGCACCATCTTATTTGCATTGATGGTTGCATGTTAAGCGAATTAGATAAACAACTCAAGTTTTTGGACAGATGAATAATAATAGACGTATAATAAATATAACCGTTGGATAGCTTAAGATATTAGAAAAAAATATTATCTAATACTCGGCATTGTAAAGGTTAATGGAGAGTGATGAAAAGCCGATAAAACTGATTGTTGTAGATAAAAATATAATAGATTATTTAATAAAACACATGTTTCTAATGAAATTCAATTTAATTAATTCTTCAACGATTTATTTTTTGGAACCACCACTGTAACCATCAGGAGATCCGATCAGAGGCTCCCGTGTGAGGAGGGAAATACCTCAGCAGCCGTCTTCAGATGAAAATTCATACCAAATTTTGCAAATAATAAAAGGGTTGAATAATCTTATCCAGCCCCTTTTGAGCCTGCTACATACCTCGCTAAGCTAACCAAAGCCGTGAACCCTCAAAATGGCTCCTGATCAAATAATGTTAGACTGATTAACACCACATAAAAGCCTCCAATTAAGTAAAAAATACTGGACGGCATACATTAAAAAACCTGACGAGAAGACGTGCTGCTGGGTACTGTCCTTCCTCATGCCTGACATGTTATCATTTCGTTCATTTTTGTTATCCCATTTGCTGGTTGTCACTATATATCTGACAGGTACAAATTAATAAATGAAAATTAATTAATTAATTAATAAAAAAATATCTCTCAATGTATTTAAAAATTCGTAAATTCATTTTAACAACGGAGGTAAGTAAAAGTCCTATGTTGCGCGCACCAGATTTTTTTCGGATATGTTATATTTGTTTTCAAGTTGCCTTCGACAATATATGTATGCGTTTCTTTCTCCATGTATTTGGTCCTGCTATAAGTTGTAATTTTCATTAACTAAATCCATTTATTAAATCGCAAGTCATTTGATCCCCTTCCGTCCTGTGTTATTTGTCCTTAGTGTTGACTTTATCATTAGACCTTTACGCTCGGATAATATTGTAGATAGGGTTACATGGTGGAACCAATTCATTCTATTTTAAGATCATTGAAGAAGCTACATTAGGAGAGGAACCTTAGTAATCAATAATCTTTTTGTATTTAATCATTATATTAGTGTTTCTGTTGTCGAATATAATGGACTTGGATCAAACTAGGCCAATGGTTCCCAAACATTTTTTTTGGTGGTCTCCTTCATCTAATCATTACAATGTCAAGCGATAGTTATTATCCATAAAAAATAAAAATGATTTTATAAAAAAATCTGGTGCGGGCAACACACCACTTTCAGTTACCTCGACTGTTAAAATCTATTTAAAGACTATTAAATATACTTCAATTTGAAAACTATTTTAAGTTAATTTTGATAAAACGTGTATTCATTTTCGGTGGAAACATATGATTTAGATTAAATAATATAACTATATTATACGGATGTGAAACGTGGCCGCTTACTTTGAAGGATGAACGACGGCTTAAGGTTTTCGAAAATAAGGTATTGCGTAAAATATTTGGTCCAAAGAGAGATGAGGCCACTGGGGAGTTTAGAAGGTTGCACAACGCGGAATTGCGGAACTTGCATCCTGTGAATATAATTGAGCTGATTGCATCGCGGAGACTCAAATGGGCGAGTAAAGTTGTTGGGCTCGATGACGAGCGGATTCCGAGAAAGTTGGTATTTGCTGATCCGACTGGTAGGCGTCCGAAAGGTAGGCCGAAGCGGAGATGGGAGGATTGCATTAAGGCTGATCTCGGGGGCTTGGGCTTGAATGGTGAACATTGGACGAGTCTGTGTAGGCGGAATTTGGTGGTATCGGCATCGAACCTTCGGGTTCGCTAAGCCTATTATTATTATAATATAACTATATTAAATTGTCAATCACTAATACGTTTATTCCCCATTCGTCACTTTATATTACCTTTTACAACTTTATGTATCAGGTAATATTTTTTCTAAGATCTTTTTCTTTCCAACGGTATATTATACGTCTATATTACTGTTCTTGTTATAAAAAACACAAAAATTGCATTAAAAAATATGTTTGCACTATTCCCCTTTAGTTGTATATAAAATTCGCTCGAAATGCATATTTAGCCCCTATTTATCAATGCAAATAAGATGGCGTGTCTAATTTTCTGAAATCTACTATTAATATATTGGCATTTAAGCCCTGTCAGACTATTCCAATCAGAATAAAACCTCCATCATATTAGAGCCCATTAAATTTTACATCCATATAGCAAGTTTAATCAAAATCTTTTGTGCCGTTTATGAGAAAATCGTAAAAAGGTGCAAAATGCATGGTATAAAGTGGCCCTTCTGTTAAGCCGATTTTGATGGAAAATTTGCTGTAACGTCTCGGGAGTATAGTTGTCTTAAATACGAAGTTTCAGTTTCGGTCGGCTTATAATTTTTGCGCTAGACCATACACACAGACGTTTTTTTCGGGAATTGGTCATTTGGACTCAAGAGACCCTAAAACGCGATTTCCGGCGAAAACTGGAATTCGAAAATTTTCACGATCGCAATACTTCTCCTATTATATATTTCATATATAGGTAAGTGGAAGTGAAAATATTATTTATTTTCAATCACATCTCTTTTCTTACCCCGTTGGATTCGAGTCAAATAACAAATATGTAAAAAATTTAAGAAATATATATTTTTGAGTCGGCGATTACATTATTTTTCAACGAGCCTCTGCAATATACAAGATATATAATTGTATACTTTTCAATTTATTAAATAAAGGAATTAATTTAACGGATCAGGTTACATTGCAGTGTGTGCTGAAGAATATCATGCATGAAATTTCAAAACGCTATGTTATTACTGTTTCGATTTCGATAATTATTTTTCGTTTCAAGTACTTATCGATTCTGCCTTTTTTTTAGGGATATATATATTTTTTTTAGGGGAGAAGTTAGTTTGGGTGCAGTCATATAAATACTTAATCAAGTGTTAACTTAATTTATTCGTGCTTACGTTTCGGCCTAAATTTTAGGCTTTTTTCAGGGCTATAAAACAGAAGACCAGTTGTTGAATACAATTTTACATTTAAAGATGATAAGTTAAAGAAATATTCTGATTATTTAAAACAAAATAAAACAGTACTTATGATACACTTTATTGAACAAGCGTTTTGTTTGTTTGTTTGTTTATTCGTTTAACGTCACTTTATGCTACTATGGCTAATCGGACGATGCTACAGTGGGAGTCCTAAATTTTTACTCCCATTAAAAAATCCTAGGGCCACCCGCAGGTTTGAACCCGCGACCTTTGGCATAGAAAGCTGTTATGGAACAAGCGTTGTTCTTAAATTATTTTTTCTCACTTTATTATTTGTTTTCCTTTTCTTGCTTATTTCTCATATTAATTCAGATGTGTGTATATATATATATATATATATATATATATATATATATATATATTAATAATAATCATAATAATTATCACAACATGACATCCTATAACAACCATATGAAACTGTTTCAATATCAAATCTCAAGCATATATAATGAAAATAATAATAAAAATAACAAATATTATAATAATTAGAAACAAAAGGGCAAAAGAAAATTTTTAATAATTTAATCAAAGGTAAATAATTAGATAGGGTGTGAAAAAATTAAAAAATTACAGCGTGAAAAAAGAGTTACATATTTATGATTTACAAAATGTATTTTGTAATTCATGTATTTGTAATATTTTGTACGCCATATATATGTAACTATTTTTTTCACACTGTATTTTTTTTTTTTTTATGTTCACGCAATATCTAATTATTTACCTTTTATTAAATTATTAATTTTTTTCTTTTGCCCTTTTGTTTCTAATTATTATAATAGTTTTTAATTATCATAATTACTGTTTTATTCTGTTTCTGATTATCAGAATATTTCTTTTGTTTGTTTATTTATTTAACGTCATTTTATGCTACTATGGCTAATCGGACGATGCTACAGTTGGGGTCCTTATAACGACATTCTGTTGACTAGTACATTGTTTGTTTATTTATTTAACGACTAATCAGACGATGCTACACTAAAAGTCTTAAATTTTGCCTATCCATGTTTAATTAGGATATGGATCTTTAACGAGTACATGACATCGCACAGGCTCGGTACCCCCTTTTAAAGTCCCTTCTGAAGGACGGCATAACTAAGGATTTTTTACTCCCATTAAAAAATCTTAGGACTACCTGCGGATTTGAAAATGTGAACAGAATATTTCTTTAACTTATAATATTTATATATTTTATTCTACAACCGGTTGTTATATTTTGTTCTATAGCCCTGAAGAAGGCCTGGAATTTAGGCCGAAACGTAGGCACGATTAAATAAAGTTTTTACTTAATTAGGAATTTATTTTATTTATTCACACAGTCAACCATTTTCACTTCACATATATTTTTTATTCGATGAAAAAAAAAACAACGATAAATATATTACTTTAAAATAAATCTAGATTTGAGACAGGCTGACAATAGATTGCCCCGCATTGCAGTGGAGCCTTAGATAAATACATCGGGGACACAACCATGTTTCCCGATTGTAGCCCTGATGAAATCCCAACAATGACGCCCTGTTGGCCGATGCCTGGTGGCTGCAATCCTCCCGCTCTGTCACATTAATGGGGGCTTTGCTCTTCTCTTCATTCCCTATAATTGCTCTTCCTTTTGTCATCATGTTTTTTCCTGTTTGCTCAAGAATCTCTATCAGTGACTTGGGAGAATTATTGTTTGTTTACTTTTTTCTCCTCATAGAAGAAAAGATTTTTTTTTTTTTAATTCTTATCTATTTGTAAAATTTTATGAATAAATGATCTGCTCTAGACAATGGCGTGTTTCAAATAACTCGTTTAATACATCACGTTTAGAACTTGGATATAAAACGAATGTAATAGGAAAAAATATCTACGAACCCTTGGATTCAGTACGCATAGGGATTGGGTCTGCCACTGTCTCTGGTTTTAAGAACTGTCTTTGGGTAAAATTCGATATCCCAATTTTTGGCTACCAACTTTATAGAATCTGGGTGAATCCCTTGAGGATCTCATGGCTGATATAGCAAAATTAACAATAACCACAATATTGATCCGACTATTGCCTCTCAAATTCTCCAATCCCACCTCAGAGACCTTGAAGTGTGGTGTCAGAACTGGATAATTAAAATAAAGTCCCACAAATCCAACAAAATTACCTACCCTACCCTTCGTCGTAAACCTATGACATCCTGCTCTACTTCCAAATAATAAAAATCCGAATTCCAATAAATAAATATTAAAAAAACAATAACCTCAGGAAGTATTTATATTTTGTTCTACTGTGAACCTATTATTTTTATACTAATTGAGCGAAATGATCTTTGAATTTTCTATTTTATTAGTTTTTATTACTTTCTTTAGCGTTGAGATAGTTACTTTGTCTTGTATTTATTAGGGAAATTTAGGAGCAATCACCTTCAAAACTGTAGCTTAACTAATTATTCGTAATTTATATGAGATTCATCAGTTTTTTATTTGTGTTGGTTGTAGTATAATTCTTTTATTCAAGAAAACGAAAACCTATTTCCTTTTTTGTTCATAATTCGTAAGTGTGATTCCCAAAACGATAATTTATGCTTGCTATAAATAAATATGACTTCTAACGCAAATGATTTGATGACTAAAACCAAATAATTGATGATAGTGTGGCCACTTTTAAGAGTCAGAATACTTTTTTTTCCAATATTGTATTTTTAGAAAATTCAAACGATCATGCTCCTCAAGTCCCCTGATGCTTCATTTTACAAAATTAAAAAACAAAAAAAAAAAATTTCTCCAAATCACCTATGAAGGTAGAGATATACATCATATAGAGATTCTAGGCTAACGGCCATGCAAAGAGGTGATAAGGTCTTGATTTTTCCCCAATTTGGGTATCTACTTTAAAGAGGCTGGGTCTGCCCCAGGAGTGTCTCCATACCATATGGTCGCCCCTCCTCCTCCGGCTGAAGTGACAGAATAAATAATATTCTGTCATAGCCGGGTTTCGAACACAGGATAATTTACAAACATAATGAAATATTTAAAACTACCTAATGATTCTGCTTAAAACAAACAAACAGATGAGATATAACTGTAGTTATGGAAAATATTCTTATTTTTAAATTGATTCTTTGTCAAATTTCATAAAGCTCAAGCCTTGAAGCTCGAAGCCTGAAGACTGTAAGGTTTGAACTTGCGGGACTTGAGGTGTTAGAGTCTCGGAGCCTCAATTCTTGATTATTCAAATACGCATAAATATCTTGTTTTTTTACTCATGCATAAGTGTCCGAGGTTGCTTAAAATCTATTGGATTGTAAAAAATCATTGTTACCTTGACAGTTACTTAAAACTTTATTGAAACGAAAACGTAATTCATTTTGATGGATTAGATTCTTACAATAATAATTGAAACAAAATCTGGTGCGAGCAACACATGACTTCTTATATTAAAAAACAAACAAAAATTACAACAACAAAAAATTTTGCTCTTTTATCCTTTAGTTGGTCATCAAATTCGTCCACTTTTTATATTTAGCCGTCCTTCATCAATTTCATAAAGATGATATGGTTAATCTTTTGGAATGTACATAATTAAACGTAGTTTAGAGGAAGACAATTTAAAATATCGGCATTTAAGCCCTGTCAGACTATTTCAATCAGAATAAACATCCATGATATTAACGCCCATTAAATTTTACATCGATGTAGGCAATTAATCAAAATAGTTTAAGCCGTTTTTGAGAAAATCGTAAAATATACAAAATGCAGGGTATAATGTGACCCTTCTGGTTACCTGATTATGATGAAAAAGTTGCTGTGACATCTCGGGCGTATAGTTGTCTTAAATATGATATTTGATTTTCGTACGACTTTTGGTTTTGCGCTAGACATACCACACACATAAAACTTTTTTCAGGACTTGGTTATTTTGACTCAAGGGACCCTAAAACGTGTATTTAAAATTTTCACGATCGCAATACTTTTCCTTGCTATATATTTCACATATAGGTAAGTGAAAGTAAAAATCATTGTTACCTTGACAGTTACTTAAAACTTTATTGAAACGGACACG
Source organism: Piezodorus guildinii (assembly GCA_023052935.1). NCBI lineage: Eukaryota > Metazoa > Arthropoda > Insecta > Hemiptera > Pentatomidae > Piezodorus > Piezodorus guildinii. The sequence continues at coordinate 46,611,365 of CM041297.1, read as the reverse complement.
TTATTCATTTTGATGCATTGGATTTTTACAATAATAATTAAAAAATTACGAAGGACGAAATTTATTAATAAGATAATATGAAAAAACGAGGAGTTGATTCATTTCGATATCAATAAAGAAATGTCGAGTGAAATATTTTACGCACTACCCACTCATAATTAACTAAATGCTTGAACGTGATATTCTTGATTACATCTCTACGTATTTCTTAATGGATTTCTCTGTATAAATACTGGAGGTATGGTGCTTCTATTTCAGATTCCAGTAACCGTATTTTTACAAGTGCTGCATACATCCGAACCCATCTGGGATTCAACGATTCAGCTATAAATCAGGTTGTTAACTTAAAAGGCAGTTCTTAGATGTTATTTCTTCAGTTTAGTTGGCAATATGGCCCTGTGACATGAATAATACATGGAAGAATAAATTACAGATACTAGAGTCAATATAATCAGTTGCTCCTGTGAACTTGTTATTATTTTGTTATTTATTTATTCAATTTGCCTTTCAATAACGAACAGTAAGAGGTATCCGACACATAGACAGAATTATGATACCGTGTGTTTAGTCCTTGTATAAATTCTCATTTACCCAAGGCTGTTTGCGATCTCACCAGTCTTGGCATATGCCAGACATTTCCATTTTTTTCTACCTCCCCATCTGGAATTTCTTTATTATAAAAGCTCTAAAGTTAATGCATATATTTTTAATATTATTTTTTTTTTTTTTTCCAAATGACCGTCAAGACTTGAATCCAAATCCTATATGGTCAGTACTTGTTTGCCATAATTTAATAGAAACTTAGGTTACGGAACCAAGTATAATAGAAAAAGATAAATAAATTAATTAAATAGAGTATAAAATAAAATTATGTAAATGAGACAGGAAGGTGACTCAAAAAAAAATAGAAGAAATGAAATAATATTAAAATTAAATTAAGCTGTGTGAAGTGCCTCATTTTTATTTTATTTTATTTATTTTTTTATTTTTTTTTTTAGATTTTACATTGAGCGTTAATGAAAAATTTCTTGATGATCATGAACTTTTCTTTGTCTAACTTATGTAAAAACATTGCTTCTGTTTCTGGGGGAACCACTACTTCCCTTTGCTTTCTATATTTTTCGCATTGAAATAGAATATGACGCGGGTCTTCAGGGACTTTGCTTGTTAGGCAATTGCCATCTTTTTCTATTTTCATCAAACTGAGAAATTTTTTTGTGCAGCCATGGTTTTTTAATATTATTACTTTTATTAAAGCGTCTACGTTTCAATATTAAACGAATGGGATAACTATACCGATGATTATATTTGATTCTGTTGTTTACTTTATATGTAGAAATTTATACCAATTTTTTTTATTTCTCAATAATTTCTATAAAAATGATGACGTCCTGAAGGTTTCTTAAACCTTTGAAAAGAAGGTCTTTAAAACCCGATTTGGATTTTATCTTTGAATTTTTTAAATCATAATTTTGGTTGTCTTTTATAGGTTTTTCTCAAGTTAAAATATTAAGCAAAAAAAAAAAAAAATAATAAACAAATCTGACCAATTGACTGACCAGTCATAATAATTGAACTTTTAATTTGTTTTATTCTGGTCAAGAAAACACTCGGAAACGGGAAAAAAGAATTTTCTGTATTCAAGTCGTCAAAAAAGTATTCCTGAAATATAAGTAGTAACTTAATGGTTCATTTTGATGCAGTTCATCAAAGTGAGGGTATATCCTCATTCCTCTCAACTCTTACCTCATTGATTAACCTCATTATAATTATTTTATAAACATATTTCTATCTAAACTTTTTGACAGTATTTGATTTTGTAATTTACTTTTAAAAAAATGAAATCCGTGCAATGCATCGGAGAAAATAATTTTTTAAAGGATTTTATGCCATTTGCAATATGTGGCTATAATAGAAAATATATTAAACAAGCATTACATCTCTACATGTATAAAATGATATCCCGATTCTTGATTTGCGCGGACTCTTTCTAAACCACGCAACTAGTAATATAAACGTATAATATATCGTTTGAAAACGCATGATTTTATTATAAAAGTTACTATGCAATAAAATAAATCGTACAAGTTAATATAAAGTTGTAAGTCCATAAACGTAGGGACATTTGTTCTTGGCAAAGAGGCAGGTTATAACAGTCAAATGTTGCCACCGTCGAACAGCATCGTGCGAGTTATATTCTTCTATTTAGTACGCAAGATTTTAGAAACAATACTACGTACCGATTTGTAACTGAGCTGTTAACATAAACCGTAAGTTGTTATAAATATATAAACTATCATTTTTATCAATTATTTCAAATTTAATAATATTTCATGAAAACAGAATTTTCTTACGACAAACTAAAACTCCCAAAGCAAAAAAATCAAAATCGGCCAGACAGAGATTTTATTAAACATGAATGACACTAGAATCGAGCAGGGGCGGGTTCGTTAGTATTCATATAAAATGATAACGTGATTTTTGGTTTCCGCAAACTCCTTCTAAACCACAGAAAGGATTTTGATACGGTTTTCACTAATATTTATGGCATTCTTTCCCGAAGGTTTATAAGTAAAACTGATTTCAATAGAGTTTTTCTTTATATGGAAAATTAAGTTTTCTGTAATCCAGGAATCAAAAAATCTTTCCTGAAATATGAGTTGCAATATAGACTGTTTGAAAGCGCAGGATTTTACAAAAGGTAATTTGAAACAAAATAAGTTGTACTAGTTAACGGGGTTACCTATATCATGGTCGTTAGCATAACAGCCTCCTATGCCCAAGGTCTCGGGTTCAAACCCGCAGGTTGAGGTAGGATTTTTTAATGGGTGTAAAAAATCCTTAGTTATCCGTTAAAATGTGGTCCCGAGCCTGTGCGATGTCATGTACTCGTTAACGATCCCTATCCTAATTAAACCTGGATAGGCAAAATTTAAGACTCTCAGTGTAGCATCGTCTGATTAGTCATTAAATAAATAAACAAACAATGTACTAGTCAACAGAATGTTATAAGGCCATAAAGTTATTAACATATGTTATATTCTAATATTTGTAATGATGGAGGTGTTGCCACCGTACAGTATAAGTTCATTCAAAATGCACCAGAGCGAAGCAGGGCGACTTCATATTACGTATATAAAGAATTAATAATATAAATGCAGATAAAAATATGTGCAACATATGAAACTCAATTCCATTTTTATGGGCACGTTTGAAAACAAATAAAATTTAATCCTTCATTATTTTAATGCTAAATTGTTATGTATTGAATTTTTATTATATTTATTAGAGGAGATATAAAGATTTTGAATCTATAGGAGAAGAGGTTGCTTGAGAGGGGAGTAGAAGAGTAAAGGGGTCACCGTGTATCGACCAGAGGGTTGCGTTGGGGTCCCACAGCTGTATCTACGCCCTCCCACACGCACGCAACACCGCCTGTATATACGCACTATCACGTGCTTATAAAGTCGTATCACTATCATCTTATCACTTAATGAAATATTAAAACTGTAGAAAAGTGTTTTAAATTACAGTTTAATCCATTAATTGTTCCACTGTTTTAAAACTAAACATCTTGTGCGGGCTACACCCGACCTTTCCTTACCTCGGTTTTTAGAATTAATTTAAGAACTGTTAAAGTAAGTTAGAGTTGAAAAAAATTTAAATAATTATTTTCAGTTTCGTTGGAAACATATGTTTTAGATTTAATAATACAACGATAAAAGTCATTATTTACCTTTATTAATTTAATTGTATGCCCTTGAAGTCTTTTTGCATTGCATTTTACAGATTTATGTATAAGATAATATTTTTTTCTAAAATATTCAGTTTTCCAACATCATACGTCTATATTACTTGAAAAAAAAAATATATTTTTCCTCTTTTCTCCTTTAGTTAGCTAAAGAATTGGTTCAACTTGTACATTTCCCGTTTTTTATCCACGCTAAAAAAATAATATTTATTCATGAATCTGCAAAATTAAAGGTACTTTAGAGGAAGAAAATAAATTAAAAAATCGGTATTTAAGTCCTGTCAGACTATTTCAATGTGAATAAAACCCGTATGATATTAAAGATTGCATCGATGTATTGGGTTTAATCAAAATCGATTTGTGCAAAAAAATAAACAAAAATATTCGCCTAGCCAGAAATCTTGAATGCGACAGAAAACATTAGCAATCCTGGACTAAATGACTTTCAGTGCCTATAGAAATTAAAAATCATTAATCCTTAATTCAAAATCGATGCAAAAGAAGAAGTAAACAAGTGAAAAGTGCCTGGTATAAAGTAGCACTTCGGTCAGCATTTTTGTTGAAAAAGTCTCGTGTCGTTTATGATATTTCAGTTTCGTACAACTTTCCGTTTTCGTGCTAGACTTACCACACACACGCAGACTGAGGGGACACTAAAATGTGTATTTCCGACGAAAACTCGAATTCGAAAATTTTCACAATCCTATATATTTCATAAATATGTAAGTGAAAGTGAAAATACCTCATTTCATGTTTACAAAATGTTTGCTCTTTGTGATGCCTTTCATATATACAGGATGTTTTTATATTTTTGGTTTATTATTTTTTAAATTTAATTGTAATCATTACAAACTTGTCTATAGTTTAACATTTATAGCTCTTGTTTTTTAAAACGTTCTTGCCCGGGCTGAAACTCCTTTGTTTCTAACTTTAGCGATTATGTTATAAGATCTATCGGGCGGGAATTTTATGAATACTCATCTATAAAAAAAAAAAAAAAAGTTAGGAAAAGAACTATACGATTAGCAAACGACGTATTGCAGTCGTTGTGCCCACCTAAAGATAAAGCAATTTCAAGTAAAGATACCGAAATTGTGAATGAATCATACCTACGTTTATGATATCGTTGTGTCTGGAAGAAAGCCCTAAATACGGAATTCCAACGCATTCGACCATATGGTGCAGCTGAGCATGTCTTTATGTAGCGGAAGATATATCAAACGTTTCGTGATCATGGAAAGGATCATGCTTGCTTGCTTCTTGTCAAAGGCATGAGTACCACTGGAGTAGTCTGTTATTATCGGGGAAAATACGAAATAAAAAAACCTGTATTCATAAAATCCACGAAGGTTTCTGGATTCAGTTGAAATTAGTCCTTTTGAGGCTAACAGCTGTATAAGGCTATTGATGCAAATTTCGAATAAATGTGTTCCGACGAGTACGTCCGAACGAGGCGGTGATATTCTGCGCGTGTTCTGATCTTCTTGTTGTCACAATACGTTTGTGCCGACCAGCAAACAGAAGAATTTGATGAATTTGTCTTGAAGTACATAAATCGAGTTAATATTTTTAAATGGTGGAAAACCAGCATGTACCTATTTCTCATTAGAGACGATAAAGGAGAGTTTCAAATTATATTTCAATTCTTGTCAGACAAACGAAAAAGTTATTCGAATATTTAAGGAGACCAACTATAAATGAAAATAGACTGAAGGGGCTAGAAGGTCAAGATTAAACCCAAGAAAACACGAAAAATGGTCGCAGTTGACCCGAAAAAAACAAACTGATATGACGTTCAACTGGTTCTGATGACGTCATGCATGTTCTGACGTGTTATCACTTCCACTGTAAACACTCTCATTAGGAGTAAATCATTCGGTGAGAACTCTTCAGAAAACATTTTCGTCTAAACTCGCATTCATAGTAACCGTAGACTAAGGATGTGATGGTGCCTGGGTCTCACGTTAAACCGTGAGGTCTTCCTCCAGATTTTGGTAGTCACTGTGTCTGACCCAGAAAAGTTTCGCGTAGCAGAATATACTATCTTCCTACCTTAGCCAGATCTAAAGAACAAACGAACCTGAATAAAACATATGATTCTTTAAATCGGTAAATTTTGTATTGTGATTGTATAAAATTGTAAAAATTCTCTATTTAAAGTTTTTTTAAGGCATCGCTGTTAATTCGCCACATGAAGCTCAAGAGATAAGCAAATACCCAACAGGTCTTTGTTGTGTCGTAAGGCATTAATAAAGTGACGATACTTCAGCAGTGTTTGTCACGGAACTTAACGCGTAGGATAAGAAATTTAAGTTATAGATTTTTCACACATCAGCATTACCTCAAATAGGATAACAATATATAGTACTGAATTTATAAAAAAGAAAAAAATATTATTTACTAAAACGCATTCATACTCGTGGTCATAAATATTTATGGATATTTCCGTGAGAATCACTCAGATGACTAACACGTGCGGACTATTAGGGTAGAACTTTGTACTATATTAGTATCACAGTGTTCATTCCATTTCCTTCCTGTTATCATTCCCTGTAGAGATTATTCATTAAGCTTCGTATTTGCTGATTATCAACCCATTATCTTATCTGTGACCTTTTATATTACAATAAACCCGGGTTTTAAACGTTTACCGAACCTGTCCTTCGGAGAACACTTATGAGCTCCCTTAAACCTTGTCATTAAAGTTAAATGCGTTTATATAAGCTATAATCCGAAAAGCGGCCTCGAAAATACTGTTTACTGCATCGTTGTTTGCGCCGTATATTCATTATTAAAAATTTGACTAGTTTTGAAATGATGAAAATTGATGACTTAGCGACACATGGCTCACGATTCGTTAGGTCATTGCGATCCGAAGTGTCCAACTCTCTGCCGCTACTTGAATATAAATGTCAGGTATGGATGGTGGTGAATAATCTGAAAGCCTTTCCAATGAAACGATTATTCATAGTTATTCCCATCACACCTATCAATAACTGTGAATGATTTCTGTGCAAACAACAGATATTTATTTCCAAATCCATATTTCCTACAATTTGCCAAACGGAATAATATTTACCACCTTTGATTATTGCATCTATTCCATTATATAATAAATGGAGGTTTAAAACGAAAACGAAAAACCCCATCATTATATACTGTTTAAATACATCTTCACGTTTTCATAGTTAAGAAAATAATTTTTAAAAACCTCAGTAATTCCAATTGTATTTTTCGATAAAGCATATAGGATATCCCAGCGAACATATAGAATTGACAAGTCACAGTGGATAAATAATTTTTAAAAAGAGTTCTTCGTTTCCATTTGCATTCACTCATATTTTCTTTCTGTTAGAATTAATTTTTTTTTTTTATTTATTGAGAAATATTACAATTTGTTACATAATGAACAGTAGTAATAGTGATGTAATACACATTCATATAATATATAAAGAAAATAATGATAAAGTAAAATTACATAAAATCGGAAATAAATAAATTCAAATGTATACAAAAAAATAAAAATTAATAAAAACAAAAAAGAACAACAACAAAAAAATCAAAACAACAACCTTTAGTAGAGATAAATACAAGTTGGGAAATAAATAAAAATCATACGAGCAAACTTAACTATATACAATATATACAATCTGCTAAAGGGACCCTAGACTCGGCTGCTCCCTCCACAAGGGGGGGGGGGAGAAGCCGAATCCAAGAGATCCCAGCGCCTCTCACTCAGCGCATCACTGGTGTAAGCCACTGGAGGCCAATCTAGGGCGCAATAGCCACAAACATACAGTACATGAGTGGAGGATCTGACCGGTGTCAGAACTCCAGTATAAGTGTTTACAAAACGTCGCGGGGCAACTACCGTTTCAATCTTCGAGGAGGATTGTAGGGATGGGTAGAGCTAGAAAGCGATTGAGCTAGAGGATTAGGATGATGAAGAAGGTTCAGATGGAATTTGGAGACTTTGGATGGCACCAGGTCTAAAATAAATGGAATATTAAGGTCGTGGTGTAGGGTACAGTTGGTAACGTAATAAGGAGCATTAACTATTGTTCGAAGGACTTTGGATTGGAAGGATTGGATACGTTTGATGTTAGAATGTTTAGAATTAATGAAGTTTATTAATAGGAATCTGCTTCCTATATTTGTAAGGTGGGGTTATCGTGTATGGAATTCATTTAGTTTGCCTAATTGTATTGTTAGACAATTTAAATTGCCTATAACTAAAGATTTGTTTCTATTTTGGGATTATGTGTTAAACACATGTGTTACCATTTCTAGTTATGGCTGACAAGTTTGCCTACAGTATACCTAACTATTCTAAATTGGGATATTCTAGTTTTATTTTCTGTTGGCCGGTCACAATATAAAATACAACCAACCTAGGATGGATTCGAACCAGTCCTGTTTTACGTTTGACGTTGCTTAAGGTCGCGCCTTAACACTTAACTACCACAGTCTCAGAGACCTGGTCGTATTTTAATACCGTAATTTGCTCATTTGTCGGTTGTTATTCCGAAATGAAAATTAATCAGATTGCGCTTGGCTTAGAATCTCGCTAAAGCAGACTGACGGAGATAAAGCATTTGATTATCCTTTGCGAAGCGAAATAAAGTCGGGATATTTCGGCGTTGCCGTTGGCATGTGCTTGAAAAGAACCCAGTTTGGAAGCGAGTTTATTTTCCATTAAATTCCTCCTTGCGCTTCTATAATGGTTTCTTTGAGGACGCAATTAGGTTTATTACCAGAGGGACGGATGGCTCTGTCTCCTCCCGCGGCCACTGCTTCTCTCTCCAATCTGAGGACCTTTTAATGCCGGTAATATTCTTTATACTGGTCATAAGAATGGTTAGGAGTTTATTGCAACATTAAAATGTAGTTTGCCTCTTGGTCTTTTAGGTCCGATGTGAGAGCACCAATGCCATGATATACGGGATCTTATTGGTCATTAGCCATAAAAATGTCGTCATAAATTTATATCTTCTAGTTCCACAAGCTTGAGCCGAAACGTCGGCAAAATTAAAATATTTAGAAAAAGACTGACTCCTGATTATTCCACCTATAATAGCCTGCATTACTATTTTCTTTCCTTTTGCTTTTAGATTTTCATTAAAATAATATTTCCTGATTCCAGAACACCTTCTAACATACATATCGGCGACATATTTAGAATAAGCACACTAGTTTACTTTTGAAACTTATGAAGGATCCTAAGACATGATAACTACACTTATTAAAAACTACTTATTTTAATTATTAATTTGTTTACATAATATTTCGCTTTAATTTGCTTATATCGTCTCTGTTACAAATAAGTAATTGACCATGATCATTCTGTGAAAAAATGAATAGCTAATTCAATTATTGATTTCTTACATTTTATTTTGTTTAATTCTAATTAATTATTAATAATGGACCTTCGTAATCGGCGAAGATACAAGAAAAAAAATCTTTGTCTGTCTTTTTATCTTTTTAACACACTGTAGCGTAGCGAAGAGAATGCGATTTAAGATTCCAAAAAATTCTTGTTTCAGATTAACCCCATTCAGTCAATTTCTCAAGACCTACAGGTCCCACGAAATACTTAAGATCTTAAAAAACCGCAAAACGTCTGATTGACATACCGAAATCCGAATGAAATGTTATCACTTGTAACATGACCTGCCATCATTAGACCCATCTTGCTTTATACTATCCTACTGTTCTGTGTTATGTATTCGTATAGTTACTTACCCAAATCCCTCTCCTCCTCCGCTGTAACCACTAGTCACCACTACGAACACTCCCACATTATCACGACACTATGGGTATAGGCACTGACACCACAGAACCCAGCTTACTCTGCAGCTTCCCTCACGATCTGCTTCATCAGCGCCTGTCCGTCCTCATTCCTTTATCCTTACGTTTCCAGTTAGTCCGCCTCCGGCATAGTGTTTAGTCTTTTAATATCACTTACCTATATATGAAATATACAGTAAGGCAAATTACTGCGATCGTGAAAATTTTTGAATTTGAGTTTTCACCGGAAATATACGTTTTAGCGTTTCCTGAGTCCAAATGACCAAGTCCTGCAAAAAGGTCTGTGTGTGGTAAATCAGTCTATCACGAAAACAAATAGTCGTACGAAATCGAAATTTCATATTTAAGACAACTATACGTCCGAGATGTTACAGCGACTTTTTCACTAAAATCGGCTGATCGGAAGTTGTATTTTATACCATGCATTTTGCAACTTTTTACGATTTTCTCAATAATGGCTCAAACGGATTTGATCAAATTCGCTGTATGGCTGTGGCGTTTGATAGGCTTCAAATGGTGTAGGTTTCATGAAGGTTTCATTGAAATAGTCTGACAGGGCTTAAGTTTCATATTTCAAAACATTAAGCATATCATCTTTTTAGCGTTGATAAATAACGGTTAAATAAGCAAGGTAAACGAATTTGATTAAAAACTAAAAAAGAAAATTCCAAACGTACTTTTTTATGCAGTTTTTGTGTTTTTGAACATAAGAATAGTAATATAGATGAATAATATACCGTTGGAAAGTCATTGCCTTGTCGCCGGACAAGACCATCTGGAGAAGTACGAAGAAGAAGTTGTTCTATCAATCTTCATAAATTACTGCATATTTAAATTGACTTTAATATGAGCAAGCTTTCCATGATTAAATGTATTAATAGAGATTTGTATTATAGAATTTCAGAGCTATAATAAAAATATAAGAACCTTATATTATATAATAGAAAATTAATGCTGTTTTAATAATTTTTTTAAATATTAATAATTGAAATTTACAACTATAATTTATATTACAACAAGTAAATATGCTAAAAGAAAAATCACATGAGACAGACTTGTAGAGGAACAACCCCACGGTAGCACTCCAGTAACTATTTTAAACTAGAAGGTCTCGAGGCCATCTTCTTTTCAGACGCCTCGGAGGATTATCGGGAATCGTATATGAAGCAAGGGTTGAAACTAATTGTTGGGGTGGGAAAGGATTTTGTCATGGAAGGATTGATATCTGGTTCAGGCCAAATCAGCAACATATGGAACATTTAGGTCTTTATGGATGATTTTATTTGTGACAAAGTAAGGAGCGTTGAGGATTTTACGAAGGATTTTGGATTGTCAAGATTGGATAAGGGAAGAATTCGATGGTTTAGTAGAGCCCCAAAGCTCAACTCCGTAGGTACATATAGGCCTTATGATGGTCATGTAGATGAGCCTTTTGTAGTTAAGTGGAAGGTTTGAGCGTCTGTCTAGTAAGTGTTGAAGTAATCGAAAGCGGCGAGCAGTTTCTTGTCTTTTCAGTCTTGTGTGCGGATTCCATTTTTAATAATTAAATACAAAATTTTTAAACTGTATTACAACTAATTGTCAGTGAAACTTTAATGATGTATGTAACATATATATACTTTCACTTACCCATGTATGAAATATTAAGTGAGGGAAAGTATTGCGATCGTGAAAATTTTCGAATTCCAGTTTTCAACGGAAATACACGTTTTAGGGTCCCCTGAGTCCAAATGACCAAGTCTTCCGATTTCCTCAAAATCGGCTCTAACGATTTTAATTGAACTATATGTATTGATGTAAACTTTAATGGGTTTTAATATCATGTAAGTTTCATTCTGATTGAAATACGGTGACAGAGCTTAAATGCAGATATTTTAAAATTTCTTTCTCTGAAGTACCTTTAATTTTGTAGTTTTTATGCAATTGATCATATCATCTGATTAGCATTGCTAAAAAAAACAGGTAAATACATAAGTTGAACGAATTCGCTATACAACTAAAGGAGAAAACAGCAAAATATTTTTGTATGCAATTTTTTGTTTTTGAACATAAGAATAATAATACAGATGAATAATATACGGGGTTGGAAAGCTAAATATTTAAACAAAAAAAAAATTATTTTATACATACTTTTCTCAAAATTAACTTAGGGTAATGAAAAGCCGATATAACAAACTGACTGTCGTAGATAATAATATAACAGATTATTTAATGAAACACATGTTTCGATAAAAATCCGATGTAAATAATTCTTTAACAATTCATTTTCGTTTCTAATTTTGTTTAAAAATTCTTCAATTTATATAAATAACAGAGGTAAGTGAAAGTCGTGAGTTGCGCTCACCAGATTTTTTGAACATCGATTAGAATATTCACCGCTTCCAAAAACTGATTTTAGATCATAATACGATGTAAATTAGCGATGATGCTGGTTCTGTACTCGTTCAAAGATTACCTAATAAATAATTATGGTCGTTTGGTAGATTGCTGTTTAGCTATTGATGCGGGTATCCAGGCGTGATAACTTTTCCAAATTGAGGTATTTAAAATCCTTTATGGCTACACAACGCCGTAGATAATGACGGAAAATTAACATAAATAAAATTTGTTTTTTTCACCTTTGAGGATTCAATATGCAGATAATTTATGCTGTTTATAGTCTCTTATTCAAGGCTTGTTTGCAGTGTCTTTTTTTAGACGCTATGATTACTTTGCTCTTTAATTGTTCTACTGTAATGATATCTTTGCTCTCGTATAATTTGCTTTTGTTTTCGAATTAATGATGTTTTAATATTATTTTTTGAATATGCAACCACTATTAATACTTTAGTTGCTTGTCGTGTCCGCAGAGTAATTAATACGATTAAGACTTATCATGTTTTTTTATGTTTTAATACTGCTTACTGCAATGATTTAGTATTTTTAAAATAAAAAATGATCAATTTTTTATCTCTATAACATGTCTAAAAATTAAAGAAGAAAGAAAGTCAGTATTTTTGAGTGGCCGTTTAAAAGTCTGCATTAATTGGAATATCTAATGAATTATGCTAAGATAATCAGGAATCAGTTAGATGAATAATTTTATTACTAGTTAGTATTTTTTTGTTTATATCCATAATAGTTTTGATATATTTTTTATATTTGCAGTAATGTAGATTACTCCTGACTTAATTGTCCCAGTGTCTTTCTTTAGATATTTTAGTTATTAATTCTGTGCTAAGATAGCAAAATGTTACAAGTCACTGTTTCTAAAACTGAAAGATCTTCTCATTCTGGAGTGTCCATTCGTTTATGTTCTGAAGTTGGTTCGTTTATTTGTACAAGATAGTGTTGTTTACTCATCAATTGAAAGGAAAAAACTTATGATATTATGTATGCTTACACATGAGCGAATGAGACTCCAGAATGTAAAAAAAAAACAAAAAAAACAATAATTCTTTAAAAATTGACGATTTTGTCATCTTAGCGCAGAATTATTCATAATTTTATTTAAAAATAAAGTCACACAACCGTTTAAAATAATTCAACAACAATTTTTATTGAGTAAAATTACAATCTGTCCCAATATGGACATCAATAGTAGTGGTGAAAGATATCATACATACTACATTCATACAATATTTACACAGTATAAAATTACAATAAAATATATACACAATAATGAATCAATACAATAAAGTCAAGACATCACTCATACCTATTCAAAATAATAATATATAATATTTGATCGAACGATGTGTTCTCCCCCACGACCCTATAAGTTTGTCAATAATCCGTTCTGTTCAACCTTTTTATTACTTCGTGCAATCTGAGTTCGAATTTCCTACTTCTATATATGTATTTTTTCTTGGACTGTAAATTCTTCTTAAAAGCCTTCTTTCTACCTTGAGTAAGTTCTCTCTTACAGCTACACTCGTAGTGTCTATGCCGTACCGTACTAGATGGCAACTTTTATATTATTTAATATAAACTTTAAAAAAATCATTTCAGCTTGTAAAACAAAACAAAAATTATTTCGTACGTAGAATTGTAGGTTTTCAATTTTTCAAAATGTATATTTTTGTAGTTTTTGTGAGTGAAGGCATATAACAGTGCATGCTGTTGGGAATGTTTCAAATACCGTTTATACGAACTGTTTAAAATTATAATAAATTAGCCTACTGTTTTCTGGTAAGTGAGATTCGTTTTGATCCGTTCTCTACGTTTTATTTATTCAACCTAGTTTGAACGTATGATTAATTAAAATATTTTTATGAAAAAAAGTGTTATTCTGTTTATTGAAAAATTGGGATGGGTGAATACATTTTAGAGTATGTCACTTAACAGTAAATATTATGAGTTTGTCTCCATGGAATTCATACGAAGTCAAACAATTCATTTTTAATACGAGTAATCGACCGAGAATCAGGTGGGAGATGATATGAATTTTTCACGTTTATCAGGTGGGCTGGTTGTTTACCATAATGCTTCTATGTAAAAAAGTTCTAAACCTCTTAATTACAAATCTCTTAAAATGAACACTTTCATGTTGAAAAAGTTTATGAATCACGTTTTTTGTATTTTTAAAAATTTAAATCATTCTGCGGATCGGTTCAGAAAACAGCCCATATCGAGACTAACTAGTTTCATTAGAGTTTATATAGAATTTTTAATTTATTTTTGTATATCGTCCTTTTCTTTCCACACTCATTAATCATTCCCAGTTATATATGTGATCAGTGAAAAATATTAAATTACAGTGCAATTATTAAAGTTGTTTTTACTGTTTATTTGGATTATACTTTTCCTGAAGCGTGAAATATCAAACATTAAGGGGCTTAAACTTTTTTTTTTTCTTAGTAAATGATTCAATTGAAAATAATTAATTACAAAATTTGTTTACTGTAGGTTTTCTTTAGTGCTCTTTTTCATTGGTTTCTATAATCTTTTTCTTTCTGTATATCGTGATATCCTGTTAAAGAGAATACTTTGTTTTAGAAATTGTATTATTTTCTTTATTTTTGTCCTTCTCTGTATGTATGATCTTCAATGAAATATTTTAAAAAAGCGCAGTTTAAAATATTACGAAATTTACAGTTTAAAAAAACGCTGCAAATTATTACACAATGGTTTTGTATTTCCAAATAACAGTATTAGAGTATAACTGTTTACATATCTGTTGATTGGCAATTAAGTAATATGAAAAGCAATGATTCAAAGGATAATGGCATATCACTACTTCTGATTTCAAAACGCTATATCTTTGATAGTTCTGAACCAATTTTAATGATTCCTTTTTTTGTTCTGTAAAAAAATTAATTATCTGTCAAATGGCACTAGAAACGTAGGTTTATTCGCTATTCGGATTCTACGCTTCTTGAAACGTAAGCCCTCAATTTTTTTTTTTGTTGGTCGATTACAAAAGTTTATTATAGAAAATATTTAACAAAAACATTTATACTAGACTGCGTTACTATTTTCATTCAAATAATTCTATTAAAATTGTCTGATTCCAGAACACCTTACATTTTTTTCTTTATCATTAATAATAACCGAGTTAGCAGAGAATCACATCTCTTATAAGTTGTGGCTTGACCATATTAGATAATTTTTTTTTCATGTTGTCTTGATCTCGAAAATATTTTCGATTTTTCTCTATCTTTAATAATAATCTATTTTGGGCGAAATTACATTTATTATAATTTGTTACTTGAGTATACAGATGCTTTTTTTAATTTATTTATTTTTTGTAATTATTTCTTTATATTTATTTATTTATCGCGCTTAACTGATTCTAAAACTCTATACATATTTTTCTAATATATAGTTTTTTTAAAATCCTGAAGTTTTGGGATATTCTAGTTCTTGGCGTTGCAACCCTGGATAGTATGACATTGGGATCCTACTTGCGACGTAACTGGCCCAGCGAAGCCTTCCTGCTCTAATAAATGTTGATCCATACCCCTCCTTGTACCCTGCATTTAGTGTAACATTCGACCTTCTCCGAATGCCTTGTTCCTTCGCATATAAACCACTATATATTAAACAAAGTACTTTTCTTTCGAACCTACGGAGGACTTGCTCTTTTACTTTAGTTATGGTCGAACATTCTGAGCCGTAGGTAAGTATCGGTCGAATAACTGTTTTATAGATTCTTGTTTTGAAGAATTTCGAGAATGCAGAACTTTTCATGTAGTTTTGAAGAGCAAAATAAGTACGGTTTGCTGAGAGAATTCGTCATTACGAAAGGAAAAAAGGAGTGACTTGCCTCTTTTATTTTATTTCCTTCCTTACCTTTTATTGCCTAATTATGAAATATTATTATTAAATTCATGCTTTTGTATAAATATTTTTTCACTTCCCGAAATTCCTTTAATCATCCTTTTTGTAAATCTTTGGATTAATTAAATATCCTATGAATTTTTTTTTTTTTTTTTTTTTTTACAAGTTTTTATTACCTTTTAAAGTTTTGCTTCCACCACAACTTGCCTTTGCCTTAATCGACCTGGCGTTCGTGAGCCCCCTGGCATTTCTTCGGCCCTTATCGCCTAACAATATTTTCCATTACTCCCGATAAGGATTTTCTTTTCTTTTCAAGATGGCGAACGCTAGTCACGCGACTTCCACCTGTCGGCGTTGGTGCTGCCCACAAATACAGCTGCCTTCGATAAAGCCCCCAGACACGCGATAGTACTTGGCCAGCTTCGTCGTTAATGTGTTATTGTGGCGGACTGGTCAATTTTCGATTGTAATCCTCCACCATTGGATGGTTTGTCTCCTTTCCTTTCGTTTGTGTCGCTTTGTTAACTGAATATTCGAGCATTGAAGGAAGGAAGTCGGACGATAGAGAACTAGGTCAGATCTTATCCATTCTGAAGCCTTTCTCCCCTTCGTTGGAGAAAAAAATGGGAACAAAAATATTAATTTTAAAACAAATGTATTTTTCCTGTTGTTTCTATCGATTGTCTTGTATGAAATATTTGAAGTTGTTCAGCTGTGAATGTAGAATAGAATGATGACCATGGGGGTTGTATTAGCAATTACAATTTATATCGCAGTGTGTAGAAAAACTAAAATTTGTTTAACGAAATATGCATGTTTCTTCTTACATTCACTAACTTATACGAGGCATGTTTTTTAAGTACGTACCGTTTTGCGATTCCGCCGCCGCAGCGCTACGGTCGGTACGGGCGCTGGTTACATACATCTCTTGTCTACGCTTTGACGTCATTGCAGTCAGATTCTTTAATGTATACGTTGTTTACTGTGTGTTTAAGATGCCTCCAACAATCGTGAGTCCCGCTGATTGTGAAGTACGGGCTGTTATACGATTTCTTAGTGCTAAAGGCGTAAAACCGATCGATATTCATCGTGAGATCGTTGAAGCTTACGGACAAAACTGCATGAGAATGCACGTTATGACAAGTACCTCAAAATTCATGGAAATTATGTAGAAAAGTAGATAAAGGTACAGGCTTTCATGTAAAAATAAAATGATTGCGATATCTTTCCACGTCTTTTTTTAATTCCAAAACGGTACTTAAAAACATGCCTCGTATAGCACACATAAAACTTATATATAAGGGAAATATTGCGATGGTCCAAATAACCAAATCCCAAAAAAAGGTTTGTGTGTGTATGTATATGTGTGTGTGTGTGGTAAGTCTAGCACGAACACGAAGAGTCGTATACTATACGCCCGAGATGTTACAGCAACTTTTTCTCTAAAATGCGCTGAGCGGAAGTGCTGCTTTATACTTTATGTATTTTGCACTTCTTTGCGACTTTCTCAATAACGGCTCTAACGATTTTGATTAAACTCGCTTTATCAATGTTATATTTAATGGACTTTAACTTCATGGTTTTATTCTGATTGAAAACAGGTTCTAAATACCGATATGTTAAATTATCTTCCTCTAAAGTGCTTTTGGTTTTGTAGATTTCAAAAAATTAGGCACATCATCTTGTTAGCATTGATAAATAACAGCTTAATATGCAAGTTGAGCGAATTTGATAAACAACTAAAGGAGAAAAGTGCAAACATATTTTTTAAATGCAATTTTTGTGTTTTTAAAAACAAGAATAGTAATATAGATGTATAATATACCCTTGGATAACTAATGATTTTAGAAAAATTCTACCTAATGCATGGAATTGAAAAAAAGTTAATGGAGAGTGATAAAATACTTACTGATTGTTGTAGATAATAATATAATGGATCATTTAATAAAACACATTATATTGAAATTCAATTTAATTAATTATTTAAAAAAAATTTTTTCTTTAAATGTATTTAGAAATTCTTTATTTTATTTTAACATCGGAGGTAAGTGAAGTCGTGTGTTGCGTGCACCAGATTTTTTCTAAGCTACGGAAGGAGATATATTCAGTATGAACTAAAATATATGTTATGAATACCTTAGTATTTATAAAATATTAATATAAAAGATATTTTCAATTGAGTTTTTAAAGGACTTCAGTTGTGTCTTTAATTGGAATCGGATGGTGCATATCGATCAAATTAAACGATATAATTACAACTATATCAAAATAATAATTCTGTAAACAATTTATTTTAGTACCTCATGGAAATCTGCGTCTTAATTGCTGTATACGTAAGGTTGCATCATATTTACATATATATTTCAATTGTACATAACTGTTATTCTTAGGGGACCTAGTCAAAGAATAATATTTTTTTTCTAGTATATTCTTTTCAATACTGTACCGATAAAGAAATTTCAAGTTTAAACTTGTTGAAGATGTAGTAAAATTAGAATTATGTGGGTCTTGAAAGTAGCCAACTACTATGTATATCTTTTTCAGTAATAAAGGTGGTATTTTTGGACGAAACTCAGCGAGATTTTACGTTCAAGGCAGGATGTCTTGTCACAATTTACAGATCTAGTTCTAATGAGAATTAATTACTTTTTTGTAAAGAGGACTTGTTTCATAAGCTTGTTTGATTATTTTAAACTCACTTAATGCTACAGTGAGAGTCATAAATTTCGCCTATCCAGGTTTAATTAGGATTCGGATCTTTAACGAGTACCTGACATCGCACAGATTAGGAATTGCTAATTTACGTCCCCTCCGAAGGATGGCATAACCAAGAATTTTTTATTCGCTTTTCAAAATTCCTAGGACCATCTGTCTGGATAAAATCCATGACCTTAGACATAAAAGGCTGTTATGCTATCCACCACCTCACAGATGACCTCTTTTTTCATTAGCATTTAGGTTTGTACTCGAGAATAAAAGTCTCTTCGATGGATTTTTTATCACTGATTGTGTAGACTTAAGCTTAAACTTATTAAACGAATTTGAGGCTACTTATATTAATTTAAATTCGCTGATCGTTATCTATCTTACCCATGTATCAGTTCTTTACCTTATCATATGATGTCTACAGGCGGAATCATGTGATGATTTAAACGACATGTTTACTGTATTAATGCAAAGTGAATAGTGAATGAACTTTGGTCGGATTTTCATACTACAACATTTTACAATTAAGACAAACTATGCTGATGACACCTGCGTGTTATCAGTTCATAAATATCTATTTATTGTCTCACATACCCTTCAAGCCAACATCAAACAACTAGAAGTATGGTGTCAGAACTGGAGAATAAAAATAAATTCTAACAAATCCCATCGAATAAAGCTTTAACCTTCGTCGTAAACCTTTGACTTCCTGCCGTACAGTATCCTTTAATAGCACTCAACTAGTTCCTGTTGAACATATCCGATACCTTGGACTCCTTGACAAATGCCCAACTTGGAATCCTCACACACGACTTAAACAAAAAGAAACTGCTGGCCGTTTTAGGGCTACCTCAACACTTACTAGACCAACGGTCAAACCTTCCTCCTAACTACAAAAGGCTCATCTACATGACTATTATAAGATCTATCTGGACTTCCGGAAAAACTGGAAAAAAACCTTCAATTTTTTCCCGCATCCATTCCTTACAATCCTCAACGCTCTTTACTTTTTCACGAATAAACTCATCCATGAAGATCTTGATATTTACTTTGTTACTGATTTGGCCCGGACAAACTCCATTCTCACTCTAACTCACTAGTTTTTAATCCTTTCTTCCTCTTCAGTTCCAAATAATTCTCCGAGGCGCCTGGAAAGGAGATGTCCTCGGGAACTTCTTGTTTAGAATATTTGTTGAGTGCTTCCAATGGGAAACTTCTCTGCATATATTTCATGTTATTACATATAATGATAATGTTAATACATATATTGACATAGTAAATATAATACTCCACAACTAAATTAAATTAAAGTTCATTGACAACTGTTTGAGCTCCCGTAGTCTATTCATAAATTCCTTTTGACCCAAGCTATAATGATGCAAAAAGAATTAGTAATTCTTATACAGTGTATATATTTTCTATATTTTAAATTTATAAAATGGATTTATATTTGGCTCTTTTTATAGCCATATAAAAAAGATGTGAACTTCTTTGTATGAAGTGTTGAAAATTTGTATTGTGAATACATAGTTTGTTTATTTCAGCTAGTTGTATAACCTGCTAAATATGTTCAATTATGTCATTAGTTTGGCTTTTGCATGTTCATTTTTTTGTTATTACTGTTCTTATTTTTTTTTAATTCATTGATGAGCTAATTTCATAAGCTTATTATTTAGGAAATTTATTTAGGAACTTAATATATTTTCTATTCAGTTTTGGCCTATATCGCCGCTGTTAATGAAAAGTCTGGAACTGACACTTCGTCAAGTTTCAGAAAAAATGCCGATGTTTAATAATAATAATGATCTCATCACTTCTCCTGACTATAATTTGATGAATAAATATTATTCCTAAAAAATAAGTATAACCTAGAGCAATGTTTTGATATTTGTTCTTTAATGAAATACTGTTTCTTTTCGAGTTCATAAATTATTTTTATATTATTGTTATTTTTTTATATCGTTCTGCTAATTCTGCTTAGCATTGCCATTAGTGCTTGCTTGCTTTTTCTACAATCTACTCGTGTTTATTTTTTTCTCTTATAACTTTTTTTCTTTCCTTAATGCAGAAATTTCTAGGACATCCCCATTTCCTTGGATCTGATAATTTCTTTAAAAAGATATTTACCACAGGCAGAATGAGAATTTTAAGGCTGGTTCTAGTAACGGGCTGTTTCCGAATTTAAACGATCCCCTAGGATATATTTTATCTTTTCAAAAACCTTTTTCTTTGGTCTGTGAGGCATAAAAAGCCTCCCTTTTCTTTCCGACTCCGCCATGCCATCGATTGGTTGAACCTAGAGGAGCTTGCTTTTATTCTGGTGAAAGTTTATTATTATTTTTTTTTTCTTTGTAATTTATTTGATTGTCAAATTTATTTTTGTTTGATATATATATATATATATATATATATATATATATATATATATATATATATATCGCATTTAACGAAGACGTTTACTATCCTGTTTTTTATTAGGGACATTTAATAAATCCTGTAAAATATTGTTTATACATTTTTTTAAACTATTGCTTCATTTTAATTATTATATGTTTTGCGAATTCAACAGTATTCTCATGGGTCATCCATTATACCGTTAGGATTGTTTAATTTAAAAAAAACAAAATCTTTTGGTCTTTTAGTATTCTGTTTTTGTACTGCATATATGGATGCATGCCATTCCCTAATTCTTTTGAACGTGCTCTCAAATTAATTTGTAGTACATGACGTAAAAGGCATTCATTTTCTTTTAGTAATTTTACCGACAATTAAAGTGCATTTTAGTTAGGAGATATTGGTTTTAAATATAACACTAGATTATTAAATACACTGTCTTAGTGTCTGCTGCGAAAAACATTGAAAGCACCAAAAGATGAATTATTTAAAATGCAATCTAGTTGAATGTAATGTTAGATGTTTGGAATATTGCAAATCCGATTGTATTTAAAAAACTGCACACTCTTATATTAATAAAACGACGTTAAACGTTTCTAAAGTATGAATTGATTCAACGAGTTATTCTACTTTTAATCTCAGGGAAGATTATGCAAGTTTTGAGCCAAAAGTTAAAGATGTAAAATAAAATATTTCGAATTAACTGATATATGGCTTGATGAAATATTTTTTTGACATTAAAATTTTAATATATACTTATTGCCATGTTTTTGACCGGCTGCTTTTCTGATAATATATTTATACTCGTATACTAAACATTTTGGAACCATTGGAGTTCTTTTTCTGTGGCGTATCGTGTTTACCTATCCCAGTAGGTGGCATGCAGGGAAGATTAAATTAAACAGGTTTCAATGAGAGCAATGATTATTAAACATAACTAATTCAAAGATTTTAAACTTAAATCAATTTATGTAATGTCTAGAACTATGAATGAGAATACAGAGGGAATCGTTGCCACCAGCTTTGCTTTTCCAGGAAATTTTCCAGTGCTTAACCTTTTTATTATTATTTGGCAAGACCCTTAATACTAATATTTCCCGCCATACCGTGTTTACAAAAAAAATAGTAAATGAGTGAATCATGAATAAATGAATTCCTGTTCACACTAGTGCCTAATAACCGGCAGTGGGATTATCTTTATTCGATGGTCATTTATTGGGTTCAAGTTGTATTTAGAGCAGTCTTTTTGCTTTTATTAAACAATGGACATTGCTGAGACAGGTAAGAAATTATATTTCTAAACTCGTTATTGAATATACGTTGCAATATCACCTGTAGAGTTAATTTAGCAATTTGTAAATGTATGCCCCTATTCAATAACGATAAACTATATAACCCCCTAGTTATCCCAAGGATTTGTTTCACCAGTTCTTCTAGTCTTTAAATATTACAAAGAATTTTTGCGTTCTGGGTGATACATAATTTTTTTTTCAGACACAACACTCCGAATCAAAAGTTTTACAATCTATAATTTGAAAAGTTTCCTAAATGATATAAAATACATCTATTAGCAGGTTTTAGCAAATCTGAGCCAATAATTAGATTTTTTGTATTATTTTTTCCCGTATTCTGGGACTTCAAACGTAAAATGTAGGGAAGTTTTAGATTTTAGCAAATACATTTGATGTTTGGCCATTGTGCGCTCGCCAATCGTGTAAAAAAATTAAATAGTTTTTATAATTTATTCTTATAATTTAAAAAAAAACTTTTCTGTAACTGGGACCCCAAAAGTAAAATATAGACAAGTTTCAGAATTTTCTCCACCTAAATCGGTCATATTTTCCACTGAGTGGCGGTTCAGCCTTTCAGCTTACTCTTGTCGCCTAGTAGCTGTTCCTGGGTCATCGCGGGGTGCCCATGGAGAATATAAGGGGGGTAGAAAACCCCTTTTGAATTTTTGCCGACAATGCTTATTAATATTTATTTAATTAATATTAAAATTATTTAATAATGAAGTTACTCCCCTCAATATTCTCAATACATAACAATATGTAGTATTTAGGATATACATTTTTAGAATTTGGATCTCCTTTCCATGAAGTGGTCCACGACAAATGTTTGTTGGGAATCTTTAGAATAAGCTTTCGAATCGTGATTCCTTGTAAATTCGAGTCCGACTAATTTTAATTTTTATTAAATAAATTGATCAAATAATTGTTAACCGCAGCTGTATAGTAAAATAAATAGTGTAAATACAAGTGAAATTGATTAATCAATCAAATACCGCACTGTCTACACAGTTTGAACTCACCGGTTACTTTGAAGTTGGGATGCCAAGCTACAGTCAAATTAGACCGTTCTTATTGGTTGAATCACTAACTGCTAGAGTTTACTAGACCGCGAGATTAAATCAAGCCATGGGCCAGCGAGCAGTTTAATGCATTGCCACCGATGACCGGAATTTCCCCGATAGGTCGAGTGGACAGGACTCCAGTTAAAAAAAAAAAAAAAACTGAAATAATTTTAAGGTATTATATTTTCTGTATACAATCAAGAAGAAACGGGCTGAAGAATAGTAATATTCCAGACAGAATGCTTAGTTAATTGCTAAATCTGTTTATCCATTAAGTCGCTAAAAAAATACATGACGTTTTAGTTTTTGCCCGAAAGTTAGGCTTACAGAGAGTTTCCTTTTTCTAAAAAACTACTGATACCAAATCACGACCCAAGTTGGTATGGAATAGAACATACCTAGATTTGAATAAAAGACGAAGTCTTATACAAATAAATCAAAATAATCTGATCCAAAGTGTAATAATGTTTTTAGCATTGTCTGAGATTAACCCCATTAGCATAAACAAACTCTCAATTGACTGACGTATCTCAATTTCTTTAAATGTTTTGGTTTATATTGAGCCGGGAATGGGAAAATCGACAAAGAGGTCAACGATGGAATCAGGAAATCAAATTATATTTAATTCCAGATCTAAGTTCCTGATTCCAGAGTTGATGGTACTCGTCGTAGACCGGAATGTCTGTGATGGCATGTGCAGAAAAAAAGAGGCATGTATTGGGATCGGGAGTATTGTAACTGCAAAATGTTTTATATACAGAATAATTAGTTGAGTTAAGATCTCATTCTATGTCGGTTGAGATATACATTTTCTATGATTTCATATTTGCATCTAAAATCGTTTGTGTGGTGAGTAAAAAGCTCTTCTGTAAAGGCTTTAAGGTCAGCTTTTGCTCTAACTAGAGTTTTAATTTATATCAGGCTTTTCTTTCTCCAAAGCTTTAAGTCTATTGAAATACAGTTTTGGGAGAAATACAAACGAGTGCTTCTAGCATGAGTGTAATTTCTGGAGTATCGATTTGTCAGTAATTAATCACTTTAATACTTAATTAGTTATCTCTAGGAGAACTATATAGTTCTGGGTATTCCGGGGACAACCAAAGAGATACTTTAAGAATTTCAATTGTACCTTGTGATACTTAAGGCTCCATACTTCAGAAGCATACGGTAATGTTGAGGAAACCATTAAATCTAATAATACGTTTTCTGTTTCCCATGTGTAGCTTTTACCATTTTTTGTCATGTCTATGTCTCTTAAAGTTGCCACCGAAGATTCATAAGTTGGTATGACAGTCATTAGAAATATTTTAGTTCACCTTAGCAGAAGTAAGTTCTCTTAAAATGTTTTTGGAAGTTATGGTTAGACCAAGTAGAAAAAAATAAATATAACTTAGTCTTGTTAAACTTATTGAACGTTTACAAGTATAATTGTAAACCTTTAAGAATCATGTGTAATGTGTACTTCATACTACGAAATTAAACGATTCCGTAACATGATACTGAACTTGTGTTCAGTAACTGACTATTTTCCTATTATTTATTATTACTACAGCTGTATTATGAACATTTTAGGCAGTATGAGTTGCCTGAACCGTGACTTACCACTTGGGAATATAGATACGATGAGCGGGTATTTTTCCCCTCTCATTTACATTCTGTCCTTGAGTGTAGTCCTGACATCACATCCGAATGTGTTTACCTTTCTCTCTTGCTGCTATAATGGAGATATTTATTACCGAAGGTGTCTCCTTCCCAGCCAGTATTATTTATAAAGGTTTATGCTATATTAATATTCTTAATTTTTAGTTCATTTAATAAAAAATATCTGGTGGTTGTATCACATCAAACTTTCTTCTTTATTTTATTTTATTTTTTTTTTCTTAGAAGTTTATTCTAATGGAATATTCTGATCAAAAAAAAAAATCTGGTGCCCGCAAGACACGACTTTTACTTATCTATCATCTATAGTATAATATTTTTTTCTAAAATCTTTAGCCTTCCTTCGCAATATTAGATATCTATGTTACTGTTCTTATATTGAAAATTATATAAAATAAAAAAGGATTGGTCTTTTCTCCTCCAGTTGTTTTTTTAATTCGTCCTATTTACATATTTACCCGTTTTTTATCAATGCTAACAATATTTTTTTAGTTAATCTACTAAATTAAAGGTAGTTTAGGGAAAGAAGTTTAACAATCGGCATTTAAGATCTTTCAGATTATTCCGGTCAGAATGAAACTCTTATATTAAAACCCATTAAATTTTACATCGATGTTTACATTAATCACAATCGTTTTTGAGAAAGTAAAAAGTGGCTCTTCTATCTCGCCAATTTAATTGATAAAGTTTCTGTATTATTGCAGATATATGTAGGCTTCTAAAATATAAAATTTCAGTAATCGTTTTCGAGCTAGACTGACTGACCACAGACACACGTGTGTGGGACTTGGATCATTTGGATTCAGGGAATCTTAATATTATAATTTTTATTGAAATTTACAACTGTATTTTGTAATGCAACAAGTAAATATGTTAATAATGATAAAATGCATTAAAAACGCGAAGAGAAAACGCCCATTGGCATCACTCCACTTATGGGAACCTTAAAACGTGTATTTCCATTGAATACGAATTCTCAATTTTTTCTCTTACTATATATTTCATATATAGGTTGGCGATAGTAAAACATTGATTGTTTTATTTAAACTTAATTTTATAGATTTTGCACCTCTCTCCACTAGCTTCTATGATTTTTTTTTTAAATATTGTGCTTTCCAACGGTATGTTATACATATACGTTTTCATCTTCAGAAATTATTTGTATTTTTTTCTCCTTCAGTTGGTTCTCCAGTAGTTTTATATTTTATGTTTATTCATTTCTTACTCCTAATTATGATTTCAAATAGTTTATTCGTTTAAATAATCTAAAGTAAAGGTGCTTGAAGAAACTTGTTAGTGTAAATTAACCTTTTAGTTTCTGATTATTTTAATATGGATACAAGCTCTCTGGTGTAATTTTGAAGTTACTTTGATTTATGTCATAGTTTTTAATATATAAATCCAAAGTATTAGTATTTAGTGGTAAACACCGAAATTATTTTGTGTGGGCCTTAGTTATTTGAATATTAAAAGTTGTAATTTCGAAGAAAATTAGATTTAGAATTTTTATATATGGAAGTAAACAAAATGTATAAAGCGTTTTCATTGTCGGTAGGAGCAGCTTCCACATCATCAAATTGGAAAAATGTTAATTTATGATCTTAATAATCTCATTCTTAATGGATTGATCTGCAGTAAATAAAACGTATCCTTAATCCCAAGGACTATCAAAGCTTAAATATTTGCCAATATTTTAGGATCTTTCTGTGTAAAATCTTCAATCGTAATCAAATGTGAAAAAAATAAAAATAAATCGAGCTTTATTAAAAACATTTAGTGGCATTTATTAAATAAAATAATTATTTAGATAGCAGTTTATTCGTCTTAGAAAGCTGTTGAGCCAAGATAGGAACGGGGACGTGGCCGCGATATGACTGGACGGGCCAAAGGAAATGACGTCATAAAATTGTTGATGTCTGTTTCTTAAAATCGCATTAATAAGGAAATATTATTATTAAACTTTTTATATAGGAGAATAATAAATAAACGCATTGTTTTATTGTGTTCAACAATAATTAAATAAAAATAAAAAATGTATCAATATCTTAGTTTTCCCTTCTTGTATCGTATTAATGGGATAATTTAAGCTTGGAAAAATCCTAGGAATAGGGGATAATATTCCTTTTTTGGGTAGTGAACTTTTCTTTTCAGGGGACCACCAATACTGTGGCTAGCATAACAGATTTCTATGACCAATTTTGGGGGTTCTATCCCGGCAGGTAGCCCTAGAATTTTTTAAAGTGAGTAAAAAATTCTTGGTTATGCCATTTCTCGGAGGGGACGTCAAATGGTGGTCCTGATCCAGTGCGTTGTCAGTTCCTCGTTAATGATCCCTATCCTAATTAAACCTAAATAGGCAAAAAGGTATAACACCCACTGTAGCATCTTCCGATTAGCCTAAGTAGCATAAAGTGACGTTAAATAAATAAACAAAAAAACCTTTATTTTGAGGAGAGTTGTAGGAAGTATAACGTACTTACCACCATTAAGCCAGCTAAATATGCTTATTACATTTAAGTATTGGACGGATATTAGTAATTTTAGATATTTAATATATGTTGGTTTTGTGTCAGTTTTATATTTTTTATGTGTTATGATTTTTTTTTATTTATAGAAATGTTAAATCAATAAAAAAAAATTTTTTTTTCTTGTGGTTTTAAGATAAAGAAATCCTTCGTTTTTTCCTCATAGGATTCGCCATTGGTTCCAATTCCAACTCTGACTTACCATCAGCTATTTGGCGAGCATGCTTTG
The DNA here is from genome assembly GCA_023052935.1 of Piezodorus guildinii. Classification (NCBI taxonomy): domain Eukaryota; kingdom Metazoa; phylum Arthropoda; class Insecta; order Hemiptera; family Pentatomidae; genus Piezodorus; species Piezodorus guildinii. The sequence continues at coordinate 46,583,679 of CM041297.1, read as the reverse complement.
GTTTCTGGTTGGCTAAGGATCTAACTTGTTCTTTCAGTTCACCTCTTTTATTTCTGTTCTAATTTCGGTCTGAAATCAGTGTACTTTTTTAAAAATTTTATTTCTCCGATTTTCATTTGTTATTAGTTTTTAGTAGCATCCATTCCCTAAAAGTAGTTTGCGGTTTATTATGACATTTTTATTAATGCGGTTTGTTAGTTGCGATTTATGCCTCGTAATGATTCAGGTATGTCGGTTTGTTTATTAGTCAGTTATTCCAACCCGCGTGAACCAACATTTCTTATGAAGAGAACATGAAAGAGACAAGGATATGTTAGAACGTGCTCGAATATGATGAATCAAATTGAACTCTGCACAGTTCACAAGATTGAGACAGTTATTCCATGAAAAAAAAAAAAAAAAAACTCAATTCAAATTTAAAACTGCCCGCTGATGGCAATTTCAAATTACTGTATTAATACCTCCTCAGTTTTAGATCTCGCGCATGCCGATCTTTCTGTACCAAAGCTTTGATATGACATGCCTCTAATATATTTTTCATATTTTGGCTAATGGTGTCGCATTTGTCAAATACATCTCTCCCCGTTTTCCTGGTAGCAAAGTGAAATCTGCAAATAAATCATGAATATAGTTTATGCTTGGAGAATGTTCCTTTCCATTAATCGCAGGTTTCTCGGAATCTCCTTCTTCTAGCGTTGGTATAACCCTGATGGGTAAATTAATCCTGTTCAGACAGATGCTGGTCACGTTTCATAAGGCAGGTATTTTTTTTTTTTTTTTTTTTAAACTATCTTTTCACAACAAGAAAGGTCTTCCAGTGTAATGATTAGTGTTCCTGACCTTTTACTATAAAAGCTACTTGTACCCTGATATGGTTTATCTATTTGAAGTAAGCGTTTGATTTCTGGGATGCCATGGGTAATTATTATCAGTAATATTGTCTTTTCAGACGCCTCGAAGGATTATCAGGAATCAAAGAGGAAGAAACGATTAAAACTAGTGGGTTAGAGTAGGAATGGTGTTTGTCATGTAAGGAATGGTATCTGGTTCGGGATAAGTCAGCAACATATGTAAGATTAAAGTATTTATAGATGAGTTTATGCGTGACAAAGTTTTTGTCATTGAGGATTATATTCCGAAGGATTTTGGATTGTAAGGTTTGGATACGAGAAGAGTTCGATGATTTAGTAAAGCCCCATAGCTCTACTCCGTCAGTCTATATCGGCCTTATGATGGTCGTTTAGAACGTTTGTCCAGTAAGTGTTGAAGTAGTCCAAAACGTAGTGCAGTTTCTTGTCGTTTTAGTCTTGTATGAGGGTTTCAAGTAAGAAGTTTTGTCGAGATGGAGTCCTAGATAGCGAATCTGTTCAACCGAAACAAGCGGAATATTATAAAAAGACACTGTTGAACACGATGTCATAGGTTTACTACGAAGGATAAGGTACTGTGTAATATATTTGTTCCTAAGAGAGATAAGGCCACTGGGGAATTCAGGAGGTTGCACAACGCGAAATTGCGGCGCTTCTACCCTGTGAGTATAATTAAGTTGATAGGTTCGCTGAGACTCTAATGGGCATGTTAAGTTGTTGGACTCATTGAAAAAAAAAAAAATTCCGAAAAAGTTTGTATTAGCTGAACCGACTAGTGGTAGGCTTCCGAAAGTTAGGCCGAAGTATTTAGTCTGATTTTGGGGACTTGAACGTGTTCATTGGATGAATCACAACCTCGTTTTATCAAGTTTTCAACAAATCAAAGATTGGGTTCTTGGTTTCGAGGATTGGATCAACATTTGCTATTTACATTTTCGTTAGATACGCTATTAATGTTTGATCTCAATTTAATACGAATTTGATGATCATCCTTCTTTATTTTATCGCAGGTATGAGCCATTTTTTTGCCAATAGGTGATAGACTATACCGGATCTGACTGTTCTGACATTTACCATCGCGGGTAATCGAGGTAAAGCATCTATTCGAGTCACGTTTCTGTGCGGCAATTGGATATACACCAGAGTGCTATCCTCGGTATCACTTCAAAACTTTATGTGATGCTTCATATGATTCGTGTTAACAGTACTGCACCACGTTTTAGGATTCAGTTTTTCAGTAAGTTATGATATTACTTATAGGAAAAGTGGATATTACGTGTCTATTATACTCAATATTTGAACATGTTACTCCTTTGATTTTTTTTTTGTATTACTTTTCAAAGTTCTGACTAATCCACCTGAGTTTTTGATGTAATGATAATATGGATTTGGATACCTAGCCCGCAAGATTATTTATAGGTTTAATTTTGATGCCGTTCTAATATTCTTGTCTCTAAATAGTTATACATTTGAGTATAAGATTCCCAATAGGTACTAAGAATGAGGACGGTATTTTGTAAAAAAAAAAAAAAATTAGCTTCTCGCTCATTATGAGAAAATTATATATGCTAAAGTGAAATAATAATTAAAAAAAAAAATCTTCAATTTTAGTATATGTACCGCCGAAGCGAGAATACTCTTGGCCGATTCTTATAAGGCGAGGGAAGATGATCGGCTGTTAATTGCTCCCACACTTCCTGCGGGAAGACCAACGTCCCCTAATGAAAAGAGGATATTCTCCACCTTCGGACAGCTTGAGTCGGTACTACGACGCACCAAGGGTAACAAGGCTTCGGGACTGGATGATATTCCGTATGTACTATTGAAGATGCTACCTCGGAGGGGTAAAGCCTTCTTATTAAACATTTTTAACTCCTGTATGCGGATCTCATACTTCCCCGATGACTGGAAGCAAGCGATCATAGTGCCGCTACTTAAGCCTGGGAAGAATGGAGACTCACCAGAGCATTATCGGCCTATCAGTCTCCTTTCGCATATGAGCAAGGTGTTCGAGAGGCTGATCCATCACCATCTGCTAGAGCACTGCAATGAGGAGTCCATCATTCCACCAGAACAGACCGGGTTCTCACGAGGCGTAGCCTGCGATCATCATTTAGTGAAACTTCAAAGGCACACCATAGAGCGTATGACGAAGAACAATGAAGCCACGGCGTTCATCTCCCTGGACTGCACACAGGCGTTTGATTGTGTATCCCACAAGTTGCTGCTTCGCCAGTTGGAAGACTATCGTTTTCCAGCTTCATTATGCCGATTGATCAGAAGCTACTTAAGCGGGAGATCCTTCGTCGTAAGGGTAGGCGATAAATTGTCAACTTCAAAGGACACCATTTGTGGGGTTCCTCAAGGTTCTGTATTGGGACCACTATTGTTTGTGATCTTTACAGCAAAAGTGATCTCAATGAAGCACCCAATGGCACTGGTAGCAGCCTACGCCGATGACATTGGCATCTATGCTTGTAGTATGAGACCGAAAAGGGCTCTCACCCTGGCACAAGGAGCATCGACCACTATTGTAGATGAGCTGAAGGAGATTGGCATTAGGGTGAACCCGAAGAAGACAGATGCTATTGTCATGTCGTTCCAGAAGGGGAAGAGCGCTTTGCCCACTGATTTTAAAGTGAACGGAGAAACACTGCCAGTCTCTAATTCAATCCTCTACCTGGGCGTCACTCTAGATAGGCACCTCACCTTATCTAGTCACGTCCGGGAACGACTCAAACTGGCCAGGAGAAAGAGCTATAGACTTAATCATCTACTCACGTCATCTCAGCTCTCACTGAGGCTGAAACTACAGATCTACAAGGCTATAATACGTCCGACTATGCTCTATGGTGCGCCCTTGATGCGGCATCTGTTTAAGTCCACTCTCAAACAATTACAGACGTTCCAGAACTCCATCCTTCGGCGGATTGTCAGAGGTACCAACTTACAGAGGGCCAGGAACCATATCCTTCATCAGGAGTTAGTATTGCCAACAGTGCCTGAATATATCAGCCGGAGGCACATTAAATTTTTTGATGGGCTGAAGGCCTTTGCTAATCCATTATTTTCTGATATCACCCCACCACCCAAGCCTGGGAGGTGGCAAGGATCACTACCTCTCGTTGACGTTGTCGCCGAGGGAAGGAGTTCGGACTATGTCTGAACTCAATTTATTGCCAAAACCCTGAAGAATGGTCCCTCCCATTTTGCAATGGATAAATGAAGGCTTAGAAGAAGCCCTTGAAAGATTACTAGTGCATCCAGCGCATATAGCAATCCTCTTTAGAATACCTCCGGGTAACAGAAGGACAAATCTGACAGCTATACATATTACATTTGTATTTGTATTTTGTTCGAAAATAAAACCAGAGGGTAAGGAAAAAAAAAAAAAAAAAAAAAAAAAAATCTTTACCACTACAACTCATGAAGAGTTTTGGGCTCAGTACAAGAGATTCGTAGTTTCCACGCCAACGGCAGTTTAATGAGGCCTTGATCACGCTCAGCCGCCAGGTTTTCCTCCTCAATTTTTGGGTATCTACTTTATAGAGGCTGTGTCTGCCCTAAGAGGATCTCCATACCCTAGGTCGCCCTCCGACTGAATGAACAGAATAAATAATAGTTTGCCAAATCCGGGATTCGAACTCAGTACCCGGAGAACAGTAGACTAGTGCTCTATCTACTAGACCACTCCGCTCCCAATTTATTTTTTAAAAAATACATTAGTAAATTAAATGAATAGCTCTCGGGCAAAAGAATTACGATTATCTCGTTCTATGTATGAACATATTTTATTTAAGAAATAAATGGAGCATAAGAAATAAAAAAAAATCAATCAATAACACAGCTAATGTAAAAACATAAAATAATCCACTATTATCCTACAACAGACAGATCATGTCAATATCATTGCTATTCAGAAAGCTATTATAATGAACTACATTTATGAACAAATATATACAATATATTATAGATATTTTATTCATTTTATGAAACGTTACAGCAAAAGAAAACCCTCCCATTGATTCGTGTATTACAAAAAGAATACAAAAAAGATAAAACTAAATTTAAAATATATTGAGGCAAGCATAAACTCTATCCGGGTTTATGCTTGGCATAGCTCAGTAATGCCCTGATGATGGCTCATAAGTTTGAGCCGAAACGTCCGCAAAATTAAAATATTTTTAAACAAATATTTCTGAAGAGATTGTAGTGTGCTAGTATTAAACAACCCAGGCAGTTGGGCAGCACTGCTTTATAAATAATATATTTTTTCTATCTGGAACAATTTACTGGAGTTATTAGTTATTATTATTGAGTTATTAGGGCCTAGGACTAGTTCAGAATAAAATGCAGAACTATTTTTATCAAACTTATTTTTTCTACTTTGTATAACTTATTAAAAACAAAACGAAATGTCCCTGAAAGTAAGCGCTTGTCCAGTTACTAAGAATGGGGCATAAAGTTATGGAATGTTATTTGTTTGGAGTTCTTTAATTACCAAGGGTCCCGTATTGAGTGGACTTGACATGGGTAATTGGTAATTGAACTGACAGTCATTTCGCTGATGTAAATTAGTTAACTGGATTGAGTAATGTAGATACAGCTCTGATGTTTGTTCTATGCTTTACCAGACCTGTAAATGGACTCTAAATACCTTAGTAAAGTATCACTTAAAAATTAAGTCTTGACTATCGATTTGTTACTATTTATGCTCAATAATTTAAAATATTTATATTGATCTTAGTATTAAGCGTACTCCCAGTCTCATTGCCCCTTTTTTATGGCTCGTTGCAAAATAAACCAGGTGGAGCCGCTTGTGTTAGTATAGTACGTTATTTTTTATTTTTTAATGTCAGTGGCTATTATAGGATACAATTATATTTAAATAACATTAACTTAAAACAGCAGAAAACTGAACCAAACAACCCACACACGATCAGGTAATTTACAAATTTGTAGGACTACTAGTAACGTACAACCAAATTTTTCATATTAAACCTTTTACTGAATGGTGTTATGCATAATATTGTAGAAAAGCTACAAGTAAACTATTTAGCAAAGATTGTAAATATTCTCATTGTTTATACATACATCTTAAAGTTTATTATAAATAAAGTTAAAAATAAAACAACTTTTTCGTACTAATGAAGCCAATGCTCCCTAAATAGTCGGTGCTTTCTAGATGGAATGCAACAACTGGTTCTAGTTTTAGCGGTCTTGTTTCTCTGCCAACTTGTTTTCTCTCTTGTAGCAGAATTTTAGGAACTTAAGGTTTCTCCCTTTTTGTATCTAGGGTCTTTTTATTACCCTTTTAAACTTTTTCTGAAGTTGGAATTTGTTTGTTGTTTTCCCATGCTATACATATATATATATTAAATTTACGTTCAAAATTTAATCCTTTATCATATAAATGTTGGAAATTATATGAGATTTTACTCTCATGTTTTATTAAATAGTGCCATAGAGACTTGTGGTATTAAACGGCTAAACACTGTATTCTGTTGCATTACAACACCTGGCTACATGTCTTACGTGAGACGTTACAAAAACTGTTAGCTCATGAAACTCTGTGACATCCACCCTACTCTCCTTACCTCTCGCTTACGGATTATCAGTTTTACACACCTGGATCACGACTTGATGGTGTTTAAGACACATAACAAAATAACTAATAGACAAAGGTAATTGGAGTTTATTATTCTCAAGATGGGAAATTCTATTCTGATGTACTCGTAATAAAAGTTGCGAACATTTTCGCAGAAATTTATTGATAGTAGTGGAGTCTATTTCGATTAAATAAAACAGTTGTAAATCTTTCTTTTTTCTTTATAATCCAAGTTCCAAATTTTCATCTAAAATTTTTTTAGATAACCCAATAATTGAACTCAATACAGCATAAACATTTTGATGACTTACTCAAACTACGCCAATCTGTTTTCAAAATAACAATGCTGGAAAATATAATTAATTATTTTATTCTGTTATTTAGGGGTTCATGTTAAAACAAGATCATTACGATGGGAAAGGGCATTACATTTTCTAATTTTCACTTCTTAAACTTCGAAAATATAAGACAAAAATAATATGAACTATTGTTCTTCAATAAATTTATTTTAGACTAGCTATATAAATATCAGCGATCCGTTCTTGCTATGCACGTGTGCATTTTAAATGTGTTATCATTTATGTTTTAAGAAGTTCAGTTTGACCAATTAAGAATTTATCATTATGGGATTATGTTTTCATCATAATGAAGTATACTTAGCAAGAAAATATCATATTAGATTAGTTTATTATTATTTATTAACTATATTAGTTTATTATTATAGGGAGCGGCGTGGTCTAGTGGATAGGGCGCTAGTCTACTGTTCTATGGGGTCCTGGGTTCGAATCACAGCTATGACAGAATATCATTGATTCTATTAATTTAGCCGGGGTTCGAACCTATAGTATGGGAACCCTCCTGGGGCAAACCCAGCCTCTTTTAATTGGTTACCCAGATTAGGGAAAAATCCTGGGGGCTGAGCGTGATAATAACCTCATTACTGTGCTGTTGGCTAGAAACAGTACGAATCTAAATATTTACTGAGCCCAAGGTCCTTCATGGGTTGTAGAGGTACACGATTATTTATTTTTTTATTAGTTTAGTTTATTGATTTATTACGACCTTCCATTTGTTTTAACAACTTACGTATAACCTGAACGATACTATTTGTTGGCAACATTGAATCGCCATAACCATAATAAAATAACATATGTTTATAAGTTAATGCGCTTACAACAATTATTATTAACTTGAACGACTTCTTTTATTACATATTAAGTTTTCTAAAAATTTGCGCTTTCCGACGGTATATTATACGTCTATATTACTAGTTGCGTGGTTTAGAAAGAGTTTTTATATTTTATACGGGATATATTTTTGTGTAGAAATGTAATGCTTCTTTAATATATTATCTTTTATAGACAAATGAAGCGGCGTGGTCTAGTGGATAGAGCACTAGTTTACTGTTCTTCGGGTCCTGGGTTCGAATCCCGGCTGTGGCAGAATATTTTTTATTCTGTTAATTCAGTCGGTGGGCGAAGAAGACCCAGCCTTTATGAAGTGGGTATCCAAAATAATTGGGAAAAACCTGACGGCTGAGCGTGATCCAGGCCTTACCACCTCATTGAACTGCCGTTGGCCTAGGAACAGTACGAATCTCTATATGTACTGAGCCCTTAATGGGTTTTAGTGGTACAGATTTTTTATTTTTTTTTATTGACGAATATTGTAAATCCCTAAAAAATTATTTCCTCGAATGCATTGCACGATAAAGTTCAAGCAGCGGATTTCATTTAATTTTTTTGAAAGTAAACTAAAACCACCATACTATCGAAAAGTTTAGATAGAAATATGTTTATAAAATAATGATAACGAGCTTAATCAATGAGATAAGAGTTGAAAGGAATGAGGATATACCCTCGGTTTGATGAACTGCACCAAGATGAACTAAGATGCGTGCCCAACCGTGATTTCGTCAGCCCGACGTTTGACCCGCGATGATGTAACAGGTAGATTGGATAAGATCACTCCTCTCTCAAGTGTTTATTCCTTCTCCAGCTCTCTCCTAGAGTGAATTTCGCACACATAATTAAGTTGTTTATAAGATTGTTTTAGGTTTAGTTGGTATTCTATCCACTCGTAAACTCCAGGTTTCCGCACTTATTTTCCCCCACTTTGACTAATGCTGTGTGGTGTATGACGGCCTCCCGGCTGTGCTTTAAGACAGACTAAAGCGCATTATGAAGATTTCCTTAAGATTTGTCTTCGGCACTTCAAGGAGGTCTCCTGTTATCCACTTATACGGTGAATTAAGGTGGCTCCTCCCCCCCACCTGCAGACAATATTTCCTTAGATCCTTAATATTCCAATATTACATACCTTTACCAAAACTATTAACTCCCAGCATCCTTGCTACATCCACAGTATCCTTCAATTTAAATCCTCAGTCCACTCACTTGAAACTAGAACGCGAGAATTCTGACCTTTACGTCCTGCCCACAGAACCAAACCTTTTGATCGTTTATTGTTCGCTCTACTCTGGAATTCTCTACCAACCCATATCCGCCATGCTGCCTCTTTATTCTCATTCAAATCCCAACTTTTCCTATACCTTCTGTCATCCCAAATAGACGATAAGCAAATGTAATATGTCAATTCTATCTAGAAATCTACATTGAATGAATGATAACTGTTGAATTACTGTTTACCGCCCAAATTTTAATTTGATTTTGTTAAAATAAGATTTAATTTTCTTAGAAGACAAAATTTAGAAGATATATATATTTTTTATTAATTTCTTTGTTATTTTTTATGTATAGTATTACTCCTCTTTCTAAATAATTGTATATAACAATGTAAATAATAATTTATCATGTTTATTTATCTGTTGGCCAGACAAATTATATATTTCAATTGTACATAACTGTTATTTTTAGGGGACCTAGTCCCAGAATAAATTTTTTTCTATTCTATTCTATTCTATAAAAACTTGAGCATTTGATTTATTACAAATGTTTCTGTACATTTTTGTTCTAATAAGATATTTTCTTTTCTTTTCAGGTAAGTGCGAGGACGTTGGCTTTGGAGTGGTATGACCCTATTTCCTATTAATTTCAAAAATGTATACTCTTGCACAGACATCAGTAGCCATTTTGATCGCCGGTTTGGCCCTAAACTATTTATTAATTTTAGTTCCCTTTGAAAATTTGTTAATAACATTCAACAGCTTCTTATCTTAACCCTGTATGTCTATTTAATCCATTTTTCAATGTTCACTTTTTTCTTCAAAAGGACCTCCTGTTAGTTGTTAATCCCATAACTTCCTTTCGGTGGGGACCGCCGAATAATATCACTGTTTTTAATGATTATAAATATGTTGAATATTTGATGGTCTCTGCCAGGAATTAACTATGATTTTGAGCTGTAAAATATCTTCCATCTGCATTCTGAATGGTTTTCAAGTATTCTCTAATTAGTCCTCTCCACTCAAAATTTAATATGTTTGGGGTAATCACCTCCAACTGAATGTCAAGATGATATCTCCTTTTTGAAAAGTAGACTGAAAAATATAGGAAACTAAGTAAATGAAAGATGGACCTATATAAAATGAAACACTGAATAGTGGTAAAAAATGACTAATATTAAAAGAAAAGGATCTGTACAATTGGACTTTGTGGTCAGAATTGATACTTGGGTTAGTAATTTGAACTATTGAAAATTATATGACATGTTATATTAATTTATGTGGCTTCATTGTGGAGATGGCGAAGATGCCGTACGCTTTGAAATGATGATATTGAACTTTCTCTCCTCTTCTTCTCTTTGGCCAGAGGGTCTCCTTAATTTCCTCTGCTCCATGATGGTAGAGAAATAATGGAATACAGGAACAAGAGAAAACTGTGGCTCATCCAGCCAAGACCTGCAACATCTCAATTTCTTTTTCGGCCACTAGGGGAGCTTTACTTCTTTAACAGGCCGCCAGGTGGCAGCACGGTTAACCTAAATTTCCCTTTTCGGAACCCAAAACAATATATTATGAAGTTCCACACTCCTATGAGTGAGTGGCTTATTCTATTTGTTCTTGAGTTTTTAACCCTTAATTCGTTGATTGGTTTGTCTCCTTTTTCCCTTGTTCTAATTTTTAACTGTATACATTACTTCTTATTTTTTGTTTCGTTATCCATGGGAAAGTCACCGAGTCTTGTCGTTTGTACAAGTACCAATGAAAGTAAGCAGGCTTTGGAGCCTCTTGAGAACTCTCAAAACAGTTGTATAGGTATCCTAATCACAAATATTTAATTTGTACATAACAAAAGAGCTGATTAACTCGTTATGAAATATGGAAACAAGGTCCTAGATTGACCTTTGGGAGTAAGCTGGCCTAAGATAAGTTATGCACTTGCTAAAGGACCAGTCTTCTTCTTTAAGTACTGTACAGTTCATGCTTGGCCTAAGTCCCGATTGATTATTGAAGCTCTCACAGACTATTGCAAGTCTCAAAAGGTATTTGAAGGTTTGTAGGATGTTTAATGTATTATAGTAGGTATTAAAAAATACCTTGAATTGCGCAGTGACCGTTAGAGGTCTTAAATTGTAGTATAGTGGATTTAGATTTGAGAGAATATCACGCCTTTCATCATGTGATCATTCTTCCTGGATAATAGTTTAATAATTGAAATTCCAAAGATCCAAAAACAAGATTTCATTTTGTTAAATTGGTTTTAGCAAAGTATATCAATTAGCCGTCATGCTAGTCTCCACTCCATTCCCCACAATTATTAGTACCATTACCAGCTTCTAATTATCTACCTTTAAAATTTCTTTCCCCCTCGGCAATGGATTTCGACATGGCTCATTTGTTTCTCTTAGACTCAATTTGCATAAACTGCTCACCTAATAGCCCCTTCCGTTCTAAAAATCGTTCTTCAACTCAAGTATTCGATTCTTTAACCTCACCTTTCAACAATTTATATATAAAAATATTTTTTTTCTGTCAAGTTGGCTTTCTCGTGATTGATTTTCCTGGATATTAGCAGACCTATTGTTTACCTTTAGCTGTGTAATGCATGATATTTTTTGCTGTTTTCTCATGCTGATATTATAATGGACCCGAAGAGATATATGCATGTATGGTATACGCTAGATATTGATATATACCGGTAGGAAGCTAATGGCCGCCGGCAGAGCCATCAAACTGACTGTTGCAGGAAGACCCCCGGCGATACAGGATCTGTTAATTGGCCGCAGGTACTCCTGCTAAGGAGGTAATTAGGCGCCCATCGATCCCCTCCTCAGCCCTTCCGTCCGATCTAATGGCGTATTAGTTATCTCTCAGGAGAAGTTCATTTAACGATTAGCCTATCTATTTTCAAGTTAAGTCAATATTTTTTTTTTTTTTTTTAATACTCAAGAAAATCTAATTGACGAAGATACTTGCGGCATTCTTCGTACATCGTACTTTTCCCTTTCGTACATCTACATGCGTAAGTTCCCAGGTCTTCTTTTTTAATTTTGATACAAACACTGTAACAACAAGAGTGATAAGGAAATATGGGACTTCTTGTACTACATTGGATTCATTTTAAGATGGGTTTGAGGATAGGAAAATTTTTCGGAATAGGAAAAAATTAGATGTCTTTATGGGGATCACTAAGATAGGGTTCACTAGTCTTTCTGAGTCAGTTATTCAAGTTGTGTTTACTCAGTCTAGCCTGAGGGTCTGTACGGTGATTGGTCTTGATGATCCTAGGGTACTTATAGTAGGGAGGAATGAAGGAAAGCGGCAGAGGGCATTCAAAGGGAGTTTTAGATTGCTAATGTAGGTAGTTATTTAGGCATCGTACTATAAGTCAGGCGAGAATTCTGCTGGGTTGGTAAGCCCCAGCTAACTGGTTCAAGCCTATCGGAGGTAGCCTTGTCTTTTATACTTTGGTATTATAATTTTATGACACAAAGAAACATATTTTTAATTATTCAAATTCATAAAATTTATTATGAACATTTACTGTGGATGATAAGTCAGTTTTATTCTATAACTATATGAACTTGGGAAGTCTTAAAACGTGTCTTTTTATCGTTAACTCTAACTTTTTTAAACAAAAGCCCCATTTTTCAAAGGTGTTTCTTAGGGCTCAACGGTTCTTCAAAGAAAATCTGTCAAAGATAGCTATTTTACAGCTCCTATAAATAATTATGTCTGCTGTTGAAATAAGAGTGTGTTGCAAGAGAACTTGCTCATTAACATGGTTGGTTTTAAGTGTTATATACGGTTGAGCATGCTGTAATATTTTTCACAGTCATGGACGATCATCAAGGAAGGCTGTTACATCAGCGGTGAGACCGACATCTTGGAAATGATAAAGTGAAGTACTCCATAATGGAACACATATGTCTTGTTTCTCAAACTTTATGCTCTAATTTTTTGCAATTCTGCACGAAGTTGTCTACTCACATATCACTCCGAAGAAGAGAATGTTCAAAAATGTGTGTACAACAAGGCACAGCTGGTCAATGTACGAGGAAGCAGAAAGGTATAGCGAGACAGAGGAAATCTTTTTTTTTTTTTTTGTCCCGCTGCATTCCCTAGAATAAATGAAAATTCTAAATAAAGTTGCAAAAACTAATTAGTGCTACAGTACAGGCCTTATCCGAACTTACAACTACCTTTCAGGCATTTCAAGTTGAGCATTCCTAAGTCCACTGTATGTGGTGGTCCCGACTGCAGGCTTTTGATTCAACAATACTGGATGGGGAGAGGCTTATGAAAATATAATGGATTGGACTGCAGAGTCCAGACCTCTTCCCACGGAGAACGTCGGCCAAAGGGACAGTGCTTTGCTACTTCCCAGGCCTGGGTGGTGGTGCAATATCTCTGAAGAGAGGGTTGGCACAGGCCTTTATCCCATCAAAGAACTTGATGTGCCTCCACCGCTATATACTCAGGCACTGGGGGTAGCTAGAGCTCCTCGTAGATGTGGCTATTTCGTGCCCTGTGGAGCGAAGTACTACGGACGATCCACCGGAGGACGGAGTTCCGGTAGCTCTGCAGCCTCTGAAGAGTCGTGTTACACAGATGGCGTAACAATGGTGCACGATAGAGCAGGGTAGGCCTAATAATAGCCTTATAAATCTGAAGTTTCAGACGTGAAGAGAGCTGCGGCGAATGACACTCTCAAAGGCACAAAAATGAAAAACCCTGATTTCGCAAATGGTTTAATGGAAAGAGAAAATAAAGCTTTGCAAAAGTAAACAGTGGATACCGGGCTTTGTGTTTTTAATAGACATGTTGAGCGCTCCAGTTTAATTATTTTTTAAATTATTTATTGATATTTACGACTGTATTGTACAACACATCCAGTAGACTAAAAGAAAACAAACATGAACAAGACATGTAGAGAAGCTACCCACGTTAGCATTCTAAAAATATTCTTTACTAGAAGGCCATCTTCTTTTCAGACGCCTCGAAGGATCAGGCATTACAGGTTAGAGTGGGAATGAAATTTGTGATGGAAGGAGAAGTATTTTGTTCGGAATAAATCAGTAACATACGGAACCTTAAGGTCATTATGGATGAGTTTGTTCGTAACAAAGTAGGAAGCTTTGAGGATTTTACGAAGGATTTTAAATTTAAGGATTAGATTCGAGAGGAAGTTTAATTATCAATTTAGAAAAACTGCTCCATTATTTATTATTAGTTAAGGGTATAATTTTTAGTCCCGTATTTACTTACATACATGGGGCATATATGCATTTTTTTAATGGGAATTAACACTAATATCCTTTGACCGCAAATTTTTTACATCGCATGTTTTCAGAGTTGATGTTAATTACCAAGTAATGCGAATAAAAAATACTCCAATACTTAAGTAATCTCTTTTTTTTGTAATTATAAAAAACGTTGTTTATACATGTTAATAAATCGAAGGGATAAATAAAGAACATACGTAAATACAGAAATAATAAAACAGATTTTGACTGAAATTAATGGTTTGATATGTGGGATGTGGAAGTTCGCTAATGGTAGGCGTAATGTTTGGGTGGGGTCTGCTGAGTCAGGCTTTTAAAGGATTATGGAGTTTAATTTTAATAAACCTGTTCGCTCGTGCTTTCACAAATTTATAATGTATTCTCGTTAAGGAAAATCTAATTTTAATTTATTAAAAATAAAATTATTTTCCAATATGTGTTAACATTCCAAGCAATTTGAGGCAAATACATCTCTCTCTGCTTGACCAGTCGTAGTACCATCCCTAAAAAATGTTTTTTTTTTTTCTCTAAAATTGTAAGAAGATATGGAAAGTTCTACTTCTGAAAATTAAGTAGATTGTTGACTCAGGTTTGAAGATTCTAAGAAAGTAAAAATAAAAAGTATATATTAATTTCATGCGAATTTCGCGATTGTTTTTTTTTTTTTTTTCGACATTAGATAATGACATCATTATAATGAGTGTCATATTTATCAGTTCCTCGTAGTTGACTGATTTCCAAAATATTTCCCAGAAACGGTAATTTAACCTTCTTTTTTTTATGAGTCACATTTTGTTTTCTATCATTTAAATCTTAGTTTAGATCAATTGTCAGGATTGTTTCAACATTTTACTTCGATTTCGAACACAACATCAATTTTTTATTCGGAGTAGAGGCTTTTTTTGTTTTCAGTATTCACCTTTTTCTGTAAACATACCGATATCTTTCATAAATTT
The DNA here is from genome assembly GCA_023052935.1 of Piezodorus guildinii. Classification (NCBI taxonomy): domain Eukaryota; kingdom Metazoa; phylum Arthropoda; class Insecta; order Hemiptera; family Pentatomidae; genus Piezodorus; species Piezodorus guildinii. The sequence continues at coordinate 46,568,560 of CM041297.1, read as the reverse complement.
GTGTCAATATTTGAATAAACTGAACTAAAGTTTGCGAAAGGTACATGACTTAATATTTTTTAATATCGATCAATTCATTTATTGGGTGATAAGAGGTTCAGTAGGAAACCAGAACTTCCGTTAGTAACTGCTTTTTTTGTCGAAAAATAATGAATGATTGTTTTTCATTTTTTCTTATATTATATTAAATTCAATTATAGTATTTTTTTTTCAGAATTATGTATAATCTTTAATACTTTTCATCTCCATTCGATTTCTATCTCTTAGATCCTGTAAAATGTACTGATTGTTTGATTATTAACACTAATTGTTCTTTATTCATAGAGTCCTATTTAGATAGCTCTCCAGACGATGGACGTGGAGTTCTGTATAAGTTGGCTAACCCTGGGACCAAGTCCCTTAGCCACGCTACTAAGGGCTTGGCCCAACTACTTAAAACTTTCTTCAGGACTTCTTTTTGGACCTGTCCTTTCTCCTATATATTGGTCTTTCTTTTTGTCGTTTTATGACATTTTATTTATCTACAAGGTGGAAAGAAATAGTTTAGACCGATTTTATTTTTTATTAAGTATGAATTCTACCTATTTACAATATAACTAGCAAAATCATATCCACTGAGCTGAATGAAGGCTATAAAAAATTGTTTAACAATTATAATAGTTATAAATGTGCAATTGTATTTATTATTAATTTGTTGTATAGATATATAGAAGTGTCTGATCTACAAATTTTCTCCTTTATTAACAATATTTACAGAACACAAAATACTGAATGGATATACCGTCTAACCCTTCATTATAGAATGAATCATCATAGAAATAAGTACCCTTTTATAATCGCTCCCGTCATTTCTCTCTCTTCCTCTCTTATTTTTTCCCAACTTCGATTATTACCGTGTGCTATATGGTGGCGTCTAGAATGTACTCGAGGACAGGCTCAAGCGGATCATGAACTTAAGATTCATATTTCGTACCTCGAGGAGGTATTCAGTGAACCACATATATAGCAAGCTGAAGTGGCTCCTACCCTTGATATTTCGATAATATTTTATCGGATCATACTTTCACCGAATTGTCAACTCCCATCACCCTTTATACATCTCTCTGGCTTTCTCTACCTACTCATATTCGCCATGCTTTTTCTTTTCTTTGATTCAAATCCCACCCACCGTCTCTCGGTACATGTTATATATGTACTGTACAACATAGTTATTTTTAAGGTACATAGTCCCAGAAAAAAGTTTTTATTATTATTAGATGAAGTATCTATCTCCCTCACTCACTCTCTCTCTCTCTCTCTCTCTCTCTCTATATATATATATATATATATATATATATATATATATATATATATATATATATAATGATAACGCAATTTCAGTTTCCGTTAAGTCGTTTTAAACCAAAAGACGGATTTTGATACGGTTTTGACCATAATTTAGGGCATTGTTTCCTGAAGGTTTGTAGGTAAAATACATTGCAATTTAGCTTTTCTTTAAACATGAAATATCAATTTTCTATTACCAAGTCATCAAAAAATTATTCCTGAAGTATAAGTAGAATTTAGGAAAGTTAATATGTAATAAAAGAAATCGTACGAGTTAATATAATGTTGTTCTAAGCCAGTAAACTTATGGACTCTCTCTTTTTTTTTTTCTTTTTTTTTTTTTTTCCTTCTTTCCCCCGCTGTACCTTAGGGCAGCCCTATACCAGCGGTTCGTTCCAATTTCTTATTTAAATTTAATTTGCGCGCATTTACATAGACTCGGTCGTCAAGATTGACAACCGAGCGGGCAGGACTGCACTCAAGTTGATCCCAAAAATAATTGAAACCAACGTGAGGCATATTTTGCAAATCTTTAAAAGTGAAATAAATCACGGTTTCAAAAACTATTGGGCTGTCCGCAACTGGAGAGCTGTTCCTACCAAACAGGGCTCCAGTAATTTCCTATATATATATATATATATATATATATTTATTTATTTATTTATGTATTACAATAAAAAATCACTAAAACTTAAAACAAAACTAATTAAAATATATTAACAACCTATAACCAGTATCAACAATTTAAAAACAATAATTTAAGCCTAATATAAATAATTAAAAATACTTTTTACATGCAAAGCACCACTCTCTCTCTCGTTCTCTCCCCCCTCTCTCTCTCTCTCTCTCTCTCTCTCTCTCTCTCTCTCTCTCTCTCTCTCTCTCTCTCTTGCAATGGCTCCAGTCGTATCTTAGCGAGCGGCCACAACTAGTAAGGACTCTAAGTGACGCGTCGGGATGGTTGGAGTGCAGTGCAGGTGTACCACAGGGTTCAGTTTTGGGACCATTATTGTTCCTATGTTACATCAACGACTTAGCAAATACACTCAGAAACTGCAAAGTACATATGTTTGCAGATGACGTGTTTATTTGGGCTTCTGCGTTTCCTGAAGACGTAGTCTCGACCTTGCAGCGAGTGAACACTGATTTAGAAGAAGTTCGGCTCTGGGCAACTAAAAACAGGCTTTACCTCAACAGCAAGAAATCAAGCTGGATGCTGATCGGCAGCCCTAAACTGATGGTTGAAGCTGAAAAGGGTGCATTGCTGCCTCCACTGACGATACTTGACCAAATTATTCCGCGTTGTGTCAAGATGAGGGTCTTAGGTGTAGTTATCAACAGTACCTTGTCTTGGCGAGACCACGCAAGTCAAGTCGTGAGCAGAGTCCATGGTGTGATGCATTCCCTCTCTCGATGGAAACGTTTGTTGCCAGCCGAGGTCAAAAGAAGGATAGTATCAGCTCTAATATGCCCTCTAGTATGGTATTGCGATTCGGTTTACTTGGACATTACTGACGCGGAGGACAGCAGGATTCAGAGAGCCCTTAATACCGCAATCCGATTTATCTTTAACGCCAAATGGGACGAGCACATAACTCCTTTAATGAAAGAATTAGGCTGGCTGCGTGTCAAAGAATATCGCCGAATCAACCTAATGTGCCTAGCACGTAAAATACTAGATACAGGGATTCCGGAGGCACTAAGAAGTGAATTCGTGGAGGTGCGGAGCGAGAGAATGCAGGGTCTATTCCAATTACCTGCATGCAGAACCGAGACCTTTAGAAATGCTTTCCACGCTGCGGCCGCGAGAGAGCTCAACATGCTTCCGGTGGAGATCAGGTTCGCATCCTCCTTCCGCAGGGCATGCATTCGACTATTTCTAGACGGAGACTCAACGAGTGTGCCTTGAAGCCTCTGTGCTCTCTGTAAACCAGTTGCCATTTCTTATCCCTTTCCTGATATCCCTTCTACTTAATTATTCCTATTCATTATCCTTTATTATTAGCATCATTCCTTTTTTTTTTTTTCTTTTCTTTTTTTTTTTATCTTCCTTCAGCATATTGCCTATATTTTATTTCATATTTTTCTAAAATTTGGAAAGATAATATGTAACAATTTTTCTGTTAATTATAAACATAACATTGCAAAAATTAGTAGATAAATAATTCAATTATATTGTAAATAGCACATTTGTATGTAAAAAGTTAATAATTTTGTCTGTAAGAAAGGGCCTCTGGCCCTAAGACAATAAAAATCAATCAATCAATCAATCTCTCTCTCTCTCTCTCTCTCTCTCTCTTCTCTCTCTCTCTCTCTCTCAATCTCTCTCTCTCTCTCTCTCTCTCTCTCTCTCTCTCAATCTCTCTCTCTCTCTCTCTCTCTCTCTCTCTCTCTCTCTCTATATATATATATATATATATATATATATATATATATATATATATATATATAATGATAAAGCGATTTCAGTTTCCGCTAACTCCTTCAAACCACTTGACCAATTTTGATAAGGTTTTCGCCATCATTTAAGGCATTCTGTGTTGGAGGTTTATAAGCAAAATACTGTTTTCTGTAACCAAATAATCAAAAAATTATTCCTGAAATGTAGACGTATAATTAACCGTTGGAGAGCCCAAGATTTTAGAAAAGTAAATATGCAATAAAATAATTCTTACAATTTAATATTAAGTTTTTGTAAGCTCATATAATTAATATAAATAAATACAAAATAAACCTAATAGGATAGAACATTTGTTATTTCTATAGTTTTTAATTCTTACATACCGAACTATTTCATTTATATGGGAAAAGTAAATAACTCTCTGCTTCACATTAAAATAACAAACAAATAAACTTAACCAATTGCAATTTTTGGTAAACTAAAACTGCTAAAGCGATAAACTCTAAATCAGTAAGAAAGAGTTTTTTTTATAAAGCTAGTGTTTTTATAAATCCTAATAGTTTTCGTATATTTCAAGTGAAAAATTTGTAATTTAAACTATCCTATTACCACTGCTTTGTGAACTCTTCACTTGGTTATTTCAGATTTTCTAAATCGTTATTTCAACCTGAGTACGACGTAGCCTTCGATACGGTTTGAATTATTCCCGGTTTGAATCTCCCTTAGCAATTTAATGGCATGGGAGGTATTTTACAGGAAATGGGAACTGTAAATTCGAATGGGGGAGGAAGGGTTGATGTTGGGAGTTGGGAGTCGTACAGGTCCTCACTGCCAAACCTCGCTAGATTATTCACCACGTAGTATCCTTCTGGGCCTATTGCTTCTGAAATAGTTATCGTATGGTCCTATAAAGCCATATCTAGCCTGATATTGAACATGGACGCTACCTTTTCATGTCTTTGGAAATTGATTTTTATCAATATTTCATATATCAATATATTCCTCTGATGCTTTTTTATTTCGTTGTAAATAAGTTATATAATATGATAATTTATAACGCAACTTATGTACCTCTAATTGATTAAATCAGTCAGACCTTACTGAATGAAATATCGGAAGGTTCAAATATTTGAACACCTGAACAATCTGTTTTGTTTTTGTTTTTATCGGAAGTTTATTTGGCTCATAAAAAAAAATATAATAATAATAATAAAATTAATATATTAAAAATTGTATTATATATACGTATGTATAATTTGTGTATACTCATAAAAAAAACAACAACACATGATATAAACAAAAAGTTGGTTCATTTTTCATCTTTACATATTTTATCTTAGAAAAAGTTAAACTGCCTAAATTGTGAAACATGGATATAAGTATTTAATGGATATAAGTAAACATTATAATTCAATGGGATTAATATTATTGCTATAAGAATCGATAGAAACAGCTGATGAAATGTACATGATCATGACTTTATGTTATACATGCATATAGTTATACAGAAAGTCGTCAATATTTCATTTTAAAAAATATATATATATATATATATATATATATATTATATTATTATATATATATAATAACTTTTAGGGAGATCATTTAAGTAAAATTTTGATTTTTGTGGATTTCTAAATCTTTCTACAAAGGAAAATAAGTTATAAAAAAGTTGAGCTATAATAAACGACAAATCTACATAATTTGTTACAATATTTACTAACATGCCCCAGTAAGCAATTGGAATTTAAATATTCATTTGTTTTTTATCCTATTATCATTTATATTATTTATCTATGTATTTATAACTATGCGATAGTATGTACAAGATTATTATTAAATACTAACAACCACTAACACCAAATGGGCCAAGCTCCATGGCTTATATGTATATAATAGCCAATAAAATAAATCTAATCCGTTTAAAAGGATTACGGATTGTTTTGGGCTAACAAAAACTCTCCCTTTTCTCTGTAAGAGGAGTAAGGTACCACCCAATTTACCATAAAAAAAAACCGTAACGAAATCCATACAAATGTTTATTCAAAATATTTTTAATTAGTCACTTTTACTAATTATGTTTGTACATAATTATGTATTACAAAAATAATATTCGAAAATTTTCACGATCGCAATACTTTCCCTTACTACATATTTCTTATAGTCATATTTATTTTATTTATTTACGATTGTTTTTGTTTGAGCTTTAATGTTATTTGCTATCTGAAAAAAAAAAAAAGTTGCAATAAGCAAATATGATGACTTCCGAAAGTCGGTTAAAGCAAGGCATCTCTAGGCCACCGCCTCAAAAGTCGTCGGGGTGGGATGTACGGGTTCGTGTAGGATTTAAGTGTTTGGGCCGATGGGTTCATGTTGTAAGTCAGTCTGTCATGAAATCTTTTATAATATTCTGTGGCTGTGTCTGAAACTGTGAGTATGTCCAAGTCCTTGTGAAGTAATTCTTTGGTTACATAAAACGGTGCATCCACGATTTTTCGCAATACTTTCGATTGAAGGGTCTGAATTATTTGGACGTTAGAATATTTGGCAGATCCCCATAGCTCTATCCCATATGTCCATAATGGTTTGATCAGTACTTTGTAAATAGTAAGTTTGGTGTTCACGGATAATTCTTATAGTAAAGTAAAAAAAAAAACTTTAGTAAAGTAAAAATAGTTTCTCCTTTTGTTGTTTTTCGAATTCACACAACTTACACATTTAGCTGTTATTTATCAATGCTAACAAGATAATATTGTTATTTTTATAGAATCTACAAAATTAAAGGTACTTAAGAGGACGAAAATTTAAAATATCGGGATTTAAGTCCTGAAAGACTATTTTAATCAGAATGAAACCTACTTGATGTTAAAGCCTATTAAATTTTACATTGATATAGCGAATTTAATAAAAAATCGTCGGAACCGTTTTTGAGAAAATCGAAAAAAAGTGCAAAATGCAAGTGTATAAAGTGGCTCTTCTGGTAAGCTCATTTGGATGAAAAAAGTTTTGTAACGTCTCGGGCGTATATTTGTCTTAAATATGAAATTTCAGTTTCATAGGACTTCTAGTTTTCGCCCGGGAGTTACCACACACGGACACAGACCTTTTTGTGGGACTTGGGTTGTTTGGACTCAGGGGACCCTAAAACGTGTATTTCCGTAGAAAACTCGAATTCGAAAATTTTCACGATCGCAATACTTTTCCTTGCTTAATATAGTAAGTGAAAGTAAAAAAATATGGGGAAATTCGAAATTTCAGATATTGGTCCTGTGTCCACTGGAATGCATAGGCTCCCCACTGTGCATCGAGAAAACGTTCCTGGCTTAGACCGACAGGCAGAAAAAAAATGTTGGTCCATGAATTCATTTTCGGAGGAGAGGCCCTTGGTATTAAACTATGACGATGGTTACAATTATTTATTAATTGATTGATTAAATTAACCTATAAGATGTTTGTTGCAAACGTTTCGATGTGCATTCATGAAGAGCTCATAAATTGTTCATGACATGTGAGACACGATAGAAGACATTCTCAGGTGGATCGGAATAAATTAGCGAAATGACAAACATGCGGGTAGTCTACATGGACTAAAACGGCAGGTTGCACAAGTCAGATGGCCTTTGGAACGACCTGCTTTCTCCAATGAGTCGTTCAACCGACGCTTCGTTCATTCAGCTCCATCCATTCAACGTACATGTCTTTTTTTTTATATCGTTAGGGGTTTAATACAACCAGTACTTGTCGTACTGGGTCGTTAGCAGATACACGACCGTGGTCGTATATTGAACTCAACGAACTACATATCATGTTAATGAGTTCGAATCTCGCTAAGTACATTTTAGTGATATTATCATATTTCTATTTCTATTATTTTCAATAGTGAACCTTTGCGATAGAAAAAAAAATCTGGTGCGGGCAACACACGACTTTCACTTACCTCCGTTTTTAAAATCGATTAAAGAATTTTCAAATACAGTAAGAGATAAAAATGAATGAAACCATTAAAGAATTAATTAAATGGAATTTCTATAGAAACATGTTTTTTATTTAAAAAATCTATTATATTATTATGTTTGTTTGTTTATTTATTTAACGTCACTTTATGCTACTATGGCTAATCGGACGATGCTACGGTGGGAGTGCTAAATTTTGCCTATCCATGTTTTATTAGGATAGGGATCTTTAACGAGTACCTGACATCGCACAGGCTCGGGACCACCTTTTAACGTCCCCTCCGAAGGACGGCGTAACTAAGGATTTTTTACTCCCATTAAAAAATCCTAGGACCACCTGCGGGTTTGAACCCGTTACCTTTGGCATAGGAGGCTGTTACGCTAACCACCCAGCTACAAGTGATCCCTATTATATTATTATCTAAAATAATCAGTTAGTTTTATCAGTTTTTCATCACTCTCTTTTAACTTTAAAAAAACTTTTGTATAAGATAATATTTTTTCTAAAATCTTTAGCTTTCCAACGGTATATCATACACGTATATTAGTGTTCTTATGTTAAAAAACAAAAAAATTGCATATTTAGCTGTTATTTATCAATGCTAACAAGATGATTATTTTTATAGAATCAACAAAATTAAAGATACTTTAGAGGACGAAAATTTAAAATATCGGGATTTAAGCCCTTTCAGACTATCTGAAGGAAACATACATCATACTATCTTTACCTTTTTGCGGGACTTGGTTATTTCGACTCAGGGGACCCTAAAACGCGTATTTCCGTTGAAAACTGGTATCCGAAAATTTTCTCGATCGCAATACTTTCCCTTACTATATATTTCATATATAGGTAAGTGAAAGTAAAAAAAAAAAAAAATACCCATCCTATATTTTAAGATACGTAGAACCCGAATAACATAAAAGCATTTCTCCTGAACTACTGGATCAATTTTTTTTTAATTCGCCACAGACGTTGATATCAACTGGTTATTTTTTAAATGGTGGTTAAATGATTTAATTTAATAACTTAATAAAAATAACTAGTGTTTTTTTAACCATAAAACCGCGAATAATTTTAAAAAAGAATTGAAATTTCACTCATAAATACGCCCATATTTTAATTATTTTTGAAGATATAAAAACATGTAGAGAGAGAAGCCTCCTATGACAAAGGTCGCAGGTTCAAACCCCAGGTGGTCCTAGGATTTGTTAATGGGAGTATAATTATAAGGAGTTAAAGAAAAATCAATTTATATAATGTAGATGTGTATTTATGACAAATTTGCTGGCAACAAAAAGAAAAAAAAAACACCATTGAGAAGAAAATAACATTTTTTTTTAAATTATAAAAAAAAAAAAAAAAAAATCGAAAACAAGTCTTTCATCTATTTTGTTTTGTGTAGAGAAGCCCTGATGAAATCCCACAATCTGGGTCGAAACGTTGAATAATAAGTTGTTTTTCACTACTTTTTATTCTTTTATGTCCTATATTTCATTTTCATTTTACGGTCAACCATTTAATATTAAATCTTTATAAATGTATAATTACATTTTTTTTTTTAAATTATAAGTGCTCTTCTTTGAAGAGCTATCATCGATGTATCATTCCGTCGAGTGCTTCATTTTGAGTGTTGTAGTTTTATTGACCTTAAACAAACAATATTAAATGTGTTCACCATTAAAATAAAGAACACCGTGAATATTAAAATAATTAAAAATATGTTGTGTTTATCTGTTTTTATCCCATCAACAGCCAAAACGAAATCATCATACTAAGTACACTTAATATCAGAAAATACTAAAATAAAATTAGGAAAAAAATCTTGGGACTAATAGTTTTTAGGAGAAATATTTTTTTTTTAATTATTAAAACAAGTGCCTGAATAAAAGTGATGTTGGGAAAAATATAATTAAAATTTTAAGTATCAGTAGTTAAAAAGCACATAATAATAAAATTAATTCAATAATAAATTTTATATCCATATTACCTTTTATACTTTACTGTGTAATAATATATATATAATATAAATAAGGAACGATAAAAGAATATTCTGCCTGTCTAGCCGGCCAGAGTTATTATTTTAAATTTCGTTTATTTCACATATAAAAGTAATTAGCATGCAACATTCATTTGTTGGAGATATTTACATTAATAACTGTATTGTGTAAACGTGTCAGTCCTCGCCAATTCCGTATTAGGAAATTACTGCCCATATTTTTATTCTGCTATTGGAAACATTCATTGATTGTTATACTATCCTACATTAAAATGATCTAAATTGAATGAAATAGTCGATTCCTAGACCAATTCCGATGTTTATAGTATGGCTTTATTCTTTATTTAACACTATATCTTTCTTTTTGTTACTTAAAGATTGTCTTTGTGGGTTGATCCAGTATGTGTTCGTAGCAATACAAAAAATTAAAGCATCCTCTCAAATGAAGGATTTCTCTCAAGTAATTTTAATTTATACTTATATATATTTATAATTATTATAATATATATATATAATTAGCATCGTTTTACAGCACTATAACCCGGGTTAGGGGTCTTGGCCTCCTCCAACCTGCGAGCGCTTCCTGCTACTCCATCTGACCATCTCCCTTTTGGTTTTTCTCTTCTTCTTGTTCCTTGGATTGGCTGTGAAGCAATATTTTAGGCATTTCTCCATCTTCCATCCACCCAATATTCCCTGCATATCTTAAGCATTTAGATTCTGTTTTATGCACCTCTTCCTCTACTCTCCAATTTTCACTCAATCAGAAGCACGACCTTTTCTTTCAAACATAAGGGATACCTTTTTAGTATTCTTTTAGTCCAGTCAATAGAGGAAGTTTACCCTGCAAAAGGTTCGTTATTTTATTTTATTTGTTTGTATTGTTTAGGACCATTAGGTAGTACTTAACCTAAGTTTTCGTAATCTCCACCTTTTTACTTCGTCCGCCGTCTTGAAAAAACTGTCGGAAATTTGGATATTTTTGACCTTTTAAGTTTATTTATAAAAATGTAGAAAACAAAATTTGCAACGAAATAGGTGCAAAAAGATTTTTTGCTAGACCAGGCGTATTCGTCGTACGAAAAGACGAAAATTTAGGAAAAGTTTACAAAGTAAGAAGTGGAGCTAAAGTGAAAAGTTTGCAAAATTGCCGAATTTCCTCCATTTTCGCCTCCACGTAGCTCGAATACGCCTGGTCTTACAAAAAATCTTTTTGCACAGAATTTGTTGGAAATTTTATTTTCTACATTTTTATAAATAAACTTAAAAGTTGGAAAATGCTCTGGGAATGAGCTACAGGACAAAAACTGAAAAAAATCCTAATTTTTTGTTGTTTTTTCAAGATGGTGGACGTAGCAAAAATGTGGGGATGACGAAAACTTGGGTTAAGGATTACCTAATGGTCCTAAACAATAATAAAAAATAAAATAAAATGATGCACCTTGCTTAAGGTTCAACCTCTATTGACCGGACTAATTCAAGTTGTCAAACACTCCAATCCCATAAAGAAGTACGGAACCCACCCTAAGTCTTTTAGAGGTGTAGTTTGTTCTGTCAGGAAATAATCCATCTACTTAGCTGCTTGTTCAACCCCAAGTAGCGTTTGTTGGTATCTATTATCCTTCTTCTTATCTCAATATCGGTGTTGTTATCCCAAACATAAATTATATAGAGAAACTGAATTTAAAATTATATTAAAACTACGTGTAAAAAATATTTGAAAATAATATGAACTATTGTAAAGGAACATTTGTTTTCAGTTCTTCAAACATCAATCTAATGAACACAACGTTAGTGAAAAGTGACTTTTGTTAAAAGGAACTTTCGGAATGAGCTGGAACTTTTAGTTTTTTATAATAAATGTATTTTATCATTCTCTTTTAATTACGGAGAACCAAGAAATTCGTACTTTGCTTTTACCTTTATATTATTATGCTCATCATTGAACTTTTACCACTATTAGACTTTAATAGTACATGTTATTGCTTCATTGATGGTGTGAATACAGTTATTGTATAAAAAAGAAATAGATAATACATTATTATGTATCAGCGTGGTAATTGGAAGGTCCCTATTCCTCCCCGGCCGAGTTATTAAATACAATTGACGTTTTCAATTAGCATAGACTTGACTTTGCAATTAGCAAAAACCCATCGGTATTAACTACTAGGACTACTAAATGCATATTAATGCCCGACGGTGGGGCTACAAATTGCAAGGACCCGGGTCCGGCCTAGGGGAGCTAAATATTCATTGTAGGATTGAGGGCAGGGGTATGAATTTAGTGTGGAAGGGGGAGGGGGCGCTGGACCCTTGCATAATTCATAGCCGAGCTGGGTTGGCAGGCCTGGTTGTATGTGTGGGCGTGTGTTTCTGACAACACTGTTCGGGCAGTGCCTTCTACATCTGATTAGGGTGTCTGTCCTGATTAGTGTTTGGCTGTTCTGGTTTTGTAGGATATAGTGGAGGATTTAGCGAGCAAAAAGGAACTGAATGGAATTCAAAAAATTAAATTAAAAAAAAATAAAGATATTATTAATATAAAGGGGTCCAATGATGATGACAAGTGTTCAAACATAGGTTTTTCACATTTGGTCTAAATATAATGCATTAAAATATTATTTCACGTTTTGTATGATAACGATACTAAAGTTTTAGAATTTTGAGGGACACAGTTAAGCTTTAAATGGATTCTGTGGCGCTTTCTGTGACAAGATGGTGCAATTTTATTATTTTTTAGTGAAACCCATCTTTGCATTTTGTAGCAATTTTAATTAATATAACTTTTGATAACAAAAACATCCACTGAAAAAATTAATATCAAACCTAAAAAGTTGCAAGACATTTGAGACGTTGATTTCCAAAAGGTACTATATTCACTTTAGAAAATTTTACAGGAAATCCAAAAATCTGTCATTCATTTATTATTTGACCAATTTACGTGATTATTTTTTTATTAAAATCAAAAGTTGATTTTTAAGTGTGTTGCCAACTCATTTTTCCATACTATTGCACTTTTCCTATGATTTTAAACAATATAATGTGGATATAGTTCTTTTTGGAACGAAAAATGGATATAGTACTTTTTGGAAGAATATAACGTGCGATAAGTTGGTAAAAGACACTGTAACCTTCCTGATACAACATTACCGATAACTAACGTCTTTATATCATTAATTACTAAGTTATGTATATTTCCTTATTCTCCCTGAGAAATATCTTTCTTTGTTGTTTAATTACATTGATTATCTATTCTTCATAAAGAAAGTAAATATTCAAAGGACAATTTATCTATTTATGGCACTATAAAAAAAAAAAGTATGTAATTATGAAGTTTGTTTTGAACTTGTATTTACTATTTGTGTGAATTTAGCGAATTTAACTATATTATTAACGACGTGTAAACAATATTTAACCACAGATACAGATAAATAATAACTTTTGAGCTTTTTTTTTAAGATAAAAAAAAACGACTACTAAATTAGATCAGGCACGGATTTTCTTCACATATTTAGCAAGTTCGTGGAATGCTAATTATTATATATGATTATTCTATTAAAATGTGAGTTTCTAAAAAATTTTAAACCTGCATGAAGAAATACTATGAAAAAACTTAGTTCCTGTCTTAATTTAATTGACAACCTAAAAGAACCAAAGCGACGCTACTAAGTTGTTTCAAATAGCCTAAAAACTGATTATTAGGGTAAAATCAGTGATCAAAATAATAGCGGTGATTCAAGACGTGCTAAATGAACCAATAAAAATGCATAAAATGAAAACAATAAATTAATGGTGATATGTTACGAGATTAGGTGCTTCTGCCGTATAGTAGGAAATATAGTACCTTTTGAAAGGAAAGGAAAGGCTATATCTGTTTACACAGGATGTAGTACGTTTTGGAACGAAACATGGATATAGTACCTTTTGGAATGAAATAAAATGTGTATTTAGTACCTTTTGGAATGAAGTGAAATTTTTAAATACTTTTTTTAAAGATTTTTATGTTTTTGAGATAAAATTCGATGACGGATTTAAACAAAACTAAGCCATTAGAATACAAATATGTGAAAATATCAACTTTGAAAAAAATGTCCTTTAGTACCTTTTGGAAATCAACCGAAATTCGTGATTATTAATGGATTATATTTGTGGGACGACATTTTACTGTTTAGATATTCTTTTTGCCAGGAGCTGTCCTTTGAATTTAGGCCGAATTTTTGTTACACATTTACAATAAATCTTAAATTAACGATTAACTGACGATTAACTAACATGACCAAAATAGTTTGAAAACTATTGATTGATTTCCGATGATTCCACACCCGTGATCTTTCCCAATTCTAAAATATACTCCGGTTATAGTTTAATTAACCAAAAGCTACCTCCATGAGAGATTATTTTGAATAAATCACATTAATCCTATTTATTTCGTTATACTCAAACTGCTGATTTTTCCCAAGGCAGTATCCTAAGAACTATTTTTACAATCTTTACAGCTGATATCCAAATTCATCCTAACACTTTCCTTTCTACCTATGCTGAGGAAACTCGTATGTCATCAGTAAATAACCATCCAATTACTTCATCCTAAACTCTTTAAATCCTCATCAGGGATTACCTTGAACTATAATGACAAACTTGGTTGGAGGATTAAAATAAAATCCATTCTAATAACCGTTACCCTTCCTCAATAAACTATGGCCTGCTGCCCTACAGTATCTTTTATAACTTCATTTTGACAAATGTCAGACTTGAAATCATCATCGAAGGCAAGAAACTGGCAGAAGTTTTCGGCTACTTCAGCACTTACTTAATCTTAAAACTTTCCAATCTTCCAAAATTACTAACGGTTCATTTACATGACTATCATTTTCACCAATCTGGACTTTCGAAGGTAATTTTTTGTACTATTTGTTCCACGGCTTACTCCATTCCCGCTCAAACTCACTAGTTGAAATCCTTACTTCCTTTTTAGTTCCTGTCTGAAAAGTATATGGCCGCGAGACCTTCTGGTTTAGAATATTTACTGAATTGCTGTCAATGGTTATTTGCAAATTTCTATAAAAAATAATCAGAAACATATGCAATGTGTTTTATACTAGACTATTTAAAATTGCATTTTAAAAGTTAAATTAAGATTTCTCGGGATCCCATTTATTTTACATCGAAACATTTGTTTTTATGAAATAGAAATAAATATGAAATAATTATTTACAATGTTAGTTTATAGATTAATAAAATTTACCATTTATATTAACAACTTTACTTTACATACTTTCGGTACGTAATATTGTTTTTAAAACCTTGAACACTAAATGGAGGAATCTAACTTTTCGATCCTGTACGACGGTGATAACCTCTTTCTTTAACAATAAAATATGTTCATAAGTTTATGGACTTACAACAACTTTATATTAACTGGAACGATTTATTTCATGTAATTTTAACTTTTCAAAAATCTTGCGCTTTCCAAAGGTATATTGCACGTCTATATTACTACTTATATTTCAGGAATAATTTTTTGAAGGCTTGGTTTACAGAAAACTTATTTTGCCCGTTTAAAGAAAAGCTAAATTGCAAATGTATTTTACTCACAAACCTTCAGGAAAGAATGCCCTTAATGATGGTGAAACCCGTATCAAAATCCCTCGCGTGGCTTGGAATGAGTTAGTCTATAACACTATTTCATATTTTAGGAATTATGTTTTGATGTTAATGACTTGGTTACAAAAAATTTAATTTTCCCTTCCAAAGAAAAACTAAATTGGAATGTATTTTACAAATTAAAGTACAGGAAAAAATGCCCTAAATTATAGTGAAAACCGTTTCAAAATCCATCTCGTGGTTTATAAGGTGTTCGAAGAAAAACAAGAATCCCGACATTATTTTATATATTGAGAGATGCGGGTCTCAGCCACTGTATTCCATCACGTATTAATCCACTTCCTGTAATGTGAAGTATATTTTAATTAAAAATTAATGTTCTAATCATTAAATGTTCTATCTATTGACTATGATTAAAAAATGTTGTAGACCCGAAAGTATGGTTGAAATTCTTCGCGGTTAGGGAAACAAAATTCGCCTGAAGCGCTATGAATGATGGGAGTGGAGGTAGGGTAGAAGTTGGAGATAAGGAGTTGGTTCAAGTTGAGCTCCTCATCCTCCATCTCCATTCTCCCCTATCCCTCTCTTCCTCTTCTTGTAATTCTGATTCTGCCCTATCATCTTTTACCATCTCTATTCATGCTTTATCATCTTCATAAATTTTCCAGCTGTCTGTTACTCTCTCTTCATCTTTTTTTCATTGGGAAAGTCTGTTTTTATCGCTTCTGGTTTTGTAAATTTATCCTTCGTAAATTATTATCCTGAAGTCTTGTTCCAAATACATACATGCAAAGTTTTGGTATGTATATTGTATTAAGAGATGTTTTAATTAGGACACACGCTCCTAAAACTTCCAATTTTTTTTAAAACTGGATTTTTATTCTCCCTTTATGTATATTCCGTTCTGAAAATATTTGTTTAATAGTTATAATCATAATTTACTATACTATAAGTTATTTACTTGGGAGCGGCGTGGTCTAGTGGATAGAGCGCTAGTCTCTTGTCCTCCGGTCCTGGTTCGAATCCCGGCTGTGGCAGAAAATTATTTATTCTGTTAATTCGGTCGGGGCGACCTAGGGTATGGAGACCCTCCTGGGCAGACCCAGCCTCTATAAAGTGGGTACCCAAATTAATTGGGAAAAACCTGGCGGCTGAGCGTGTCAAGGCTAATCACCTCATTGCACTGCCGTTGGCCTAGAAACAGTACGAATCTCTATATGTACTGAGCCCAAGACCTTCATGGTTGTAGTGGTACAGGTGTGAATAAGTTATTTACTGGTTGGCTGGTATGATTATAATCTTTTCTTAATTTATTATTGATCAATATTTATAATTTACTATAAGTTAAACATTTATTGAAGTTATTAGTGTTAAAACTGTGAAACTGGTATGAAGATGTAGCGATAATATGTTGAGAATATGAGGGAAGAATTCTTCAGTCCTTTCCAATGATGATGCTTATCTATTAGACCAACTTAGAGTTAAAAGAACTTGTAAAATTAAGCAGATATGTGAGTGTGATTAATAATTGTTTCTTTCACACTATTCCTCTGTTTAGTTCATAATAATTTTGATTAAGAATGTCAGCCATTCTTTAATCTTTGTATGTTCGAAAATCCCGTTTGTTGTCTCATACGTTTATTTGTTTTGGAATTGTCAGTTATTTAACCTATCATTAATTCCTCAAAAAAACATTGAAATCGGGAAAGATATTTCCTTTTCAATTTAGCAGTCGAGATTCTAATTTCGTTTTAAAATAAATTTATTGTGCAGCTGGTACGTCTTTTTCTATTCTTTGACAACATATACAAAATTAAAACAGTCTTTTAAATATTGATATCACATATTTTAGTGTATGTATGTCCCTTCTTTTGTCAAGAGTTACTGATAGTACCTATTTCCTACTCTTTAAATATCGAAGTGTTTCCATATAGCTAAAGGACTAATTATGGAGATAATAGTATTTCCAACGTTTCTATGTAATATTCCAGTATCTTATCGGGAGGTCATTAAACACATTCCGAAGATCCTAAATCATCCAACTGATGTCAATTAAATATCTGCAAGAATTCATAATTTTCTCATTTCTACAGCTTATTTAAAATAATAGTTAAGATAATTAATTTGTATCTATGGTTTACCATTTTATTTTTCTTATTAACTTAATAATTAGAATATATATTAATTAGATTTATTGTGTGCCAAAATTATGCTTTTTTTTTCTATCTAGCTATTGTACCATACACTATATAATATGTACTCAGTTGCAAACAGTTACATTAAGCTCGAAATACTGCTTTTAAACGTAAATTGGCCGACAGGTGACGGCCAAGATATAGTCCAATTTAAAATTCATCTTAAACTGAATATAAGCAATCCATCTTTAGCACCAATGCCTCAACACTTGTGCTCAAGTTTAGCCGTCTTCATACAGAGTTTTTCATTTTACTCCCAACCGTCTTGCTAATGTGAGATGATCATAAGGCCAATAATTTAATAGAGACATATAAAAACGTTTACAGACCGGGAATTGTGGCCGGGTTGCATGTAGAAAGTCCATTTAGCCAGTGCTTGACCCATTTGCATTGGTAAGCAGTTGGATTCTCGTATAATATTATGGCGACCAGAAGGACCATTCCACAGGTGCAGCCTCATACGTCACGGTTGCTATACAGCATTATTTCAGTTACATTGCAACAGTTATAGGCTACTATAACAACAGTATTACAGTTCTTATAATAGTAATATATCTCTGCCAATTGAATTTATGGCTTTTTTGGCGTGATGCGTAATTTTATTTTATTTTCTCTCTTATTATTTTTTTTACTTTCACATACATATATATGAAATATATAGTAAGGGAAAGTATTGCGATAGTGAAAATTTTCGAAATCCAGTTTTCAACGAAAATACACGTTTTAGGGTCTCCTGAGTCTAAATAACCTAGTCCCGCAAAATGTTCTGTGTGTGTGGTGGCTAACTCCATCGCGTAAACGAAAAGTTCTATGATACTGAAATTTCATATTTAAGACAAATATACAACCGAGATGTTACTGAAACTTTTTCATCAAAATCAGCTTACCAGAAGATCTACTTTATACCATGCATTTTGCAGATTTTAAAAGTTAATAAATAGTGATGAAAAACAGATAAAACTAACTGATTATTTTAGGTGTGTACATTATTTTACATATTTTTATATATAATTTTACATGTTTCTATAGAAATTTAATTAAATTAATTCTTTAATGGTTTCACTAACTCTTATTTCTAACTGTATTTGAAAATTCTTTAATCGATTTTTAAAACGGAGAAAAGTGAAAGTCGTGTGTTGCCCGCACCAGATATTTTTTGACTTGTCATTATAAATTTGTTCAAATTTATAATAATAATCCTTTAACAGTTCTTATTTTTTACCGTAATGCTAAAAGTAGGGGCGTGTTCTCGTGAACAGAGACTACTATTCTTTAGTTCCTGGTTCTAACTTCGGATATGGCAGGGTAATTATTTATTCAATAATTTACATACATAAATAGTTGGTACGGCAACCCGTTAACGGGTCAAAGCCTCTTTTAAAAGTATTCGCCAGTTGCCCCTTTTTAAGTTCTCCAGTTCCTAACGCCTAGAAGAACACGTGCATCCTCTTAATGGAATCAGCCACCTCACATTTGGCCTGCCCCCTTCTTGATCAATGTCTTCTTTGGAATCTATTCAGTGTATTCAATTATTTAGTAAACGTCTATTATGTTGTTTGGGCTGTGTCTTGCCTAATGCTGTTTTAAGCTTTTGTCGTTTTAATTAGGTTTTTTTTTTTAATCAAATGACAAAGTTATTGAATACTAGACGGGCACAAAAGACAATTTTCCAAACCAGGATCCTGAAATGGTGAAATTACAAGAAATGTTTTTCATTTAAATAAAAGGTTTTTATTTTGGAAGAAATATAAAATTAGCCCAAATATTTTCTACCTCTGAAATATTTATTCTGTTATTTCAGCCGTGGGACGACCCAGGGGTAGGGTGACTCTTCTGAGGCACATTTAGTCTCTTTAAAATCTGTACCCTAAAACCAGATGGTCTAGTATGATTAAATTTCTCCAAATATTTGTTAAATAATTTTCTCATTTAACTTGATTGATGTAGACCAAATGCTATAGTTAATGTTGGTCGTAGTTTACACTTATATTATTTGAGGGTAAATCATGGTATAGCTCTGTGGTGTGGTCAAATAGATTAGAGACCGGCCATTTAACTGGACTAAAACTTAGTCATCAATAATGCATTTTTATTTATTTTTTTTCCGATTGGCTTTTACAGACCTTACAGACAGAACTGCCGCACACACGGCAAAATCACCAATTTAGTGGACAAAAGTTTAGAATTTCTAAGTGCTTGAACTTTTTTTATTAGTTGGTAAGACGCTCATACTAATATTTCCCGCCATACCGTGTTTACGAATAAATTGTAAATGAGTGAATCATTCCTGTTCACTCTAGTGCCTAATAACCGGCGGTGGAATGGCCATTTAAAAGGTGAGTGTAGCACAAATCTCTTTGCTTTTATTTAACAATAGACATTGATGAGACAGGTAAGACATTGTATTTCCACACTCGTTATTGAATATACATTGCGATCTACCTGTAGAGTTAATTTAGCAATTTTTAAATGTATTTTCTATTCAATAACGAAAAACTGTATAACCCCAAGTTACTCCAATGATTTGTTTCATCAATCCTTCATAGTCAATTAATGTTGCAAAGAATTTTTGCGATTTTTTGCGTTTTAGGTGATACATCATTTTTTCCAGACACAACACTACGAATTATAATTTTTACAATCTATAGTTTGAAGAGTTTCTTAAATGTTTTAAAATACATCTATTAAGGCTTTCAATTAAGTTAGATAGTATGAACTGTTTTCATCCACCAATATAAATATCTTTCTACTTCATGTTTATTAATATGATATCCCTACATAAAAAATTTTCCATCTTTATTTTTATGAAAGTATAAAACCGATATCTTAATTGCTATAAAATTTACTCCACAGTTGTAATTAGGTTGGTTAATTTATATTGATAATAGATCGATCATCGAATCCAGGCTTCGAGATGATGCCAGCAGATGTTACCTCCGTTTATGCCTCTTAAAATGGGCGGGTTTATTACCCTAAATATAATTTTCCTAGTGCCATTTCATGACTGTCATAAAATACAAGGGCTCGGACTAACGACCCATTGGGGCTATAGCTTTATAGGATCTTGAAAGTATTAAATTTTATTAAGGTAATAGCAGAATGTTAATAATTGATTTTTGCTGCATAAGCTTTTCTATGTTCTATAATGCTCTTTAAAAATTGACTTAGTAATGATAATATGACCCTAAATATAGGATATTTTAATATATGTTGATAAATAAATACAAGAGTTAGTTGAGAATCATATTGGTTTATTATTTTCAACAATGAACCTTTGTAATCGAACAAAAAAAAAAAAAAAATACCACCCTCAAAATTTTAGGGCTTACGTTTTAAGATGCGTAGAACCCCAATAAAAAAATTAAACATTCCGTTTCTTTTAATTAATAAAATAATAAATACCAACATTTGCTCTTAGTGCTATTTCATAGGTGATTAAATTGTCTACAAAATGAAAAAAAAAAAAACCTTTGAAATTGGTTCAGAAGTAGCAGAGATATTGCTTTTTAAAATTAGCAGTGGCAATATGCAGTTTTCCTTTAAATTATTTATTGCTTTTCATATTACTTAATTGCCTATCAATAGCAGGGGTCACCCATAGCATAGAATCTAGCATAACAGCTTTTTATGCCAAAGTCGCCGGTTCAAACCTGCGGGTGGGCCTAGGATTTTTTAATGGGAGTAAAAAATCCTTAGTTATGCCGTCCTTCGGAGGGGACGTTAAAAGGTGGTCCCGAGCCTGTGCGATGTCAGGTACTCGTTTAAGATCCCTATCCTAATAAAACCTGTATAGACAAAATTAGGAATCCCACTGTAGCATCGTCCAATTAGCCATAGTGGCATAAAAGTGACGTTAAACGAATACACAATAAAAAAAACTATCAACAGCTCTATAAACAGTTATACCCTAATATTGTTATAAAAAAAAAAAAAAAAAAAAAAAAAACCTGTACCACTACAACCCATGAAGGGTCTTGGGCTCAGTACATATAGAGATTCGTACTGTTTCTAGGCCAACGGCCGTGCAATGAGGTGATTCGGCCGAGATCACGCTCAGCCGCCAGGTTTTTTACCCATTTTTGGGTACCCACTTTATAGAGGCTGGGTCTGCCCCAGGAGGGTCTCCATACCCCAGGATCGCCTCCCGGCTGAAATAACAGAATAAATAATATTCCGTCATAACCGGGATTCGAACCCAGGACCCGGAGCACAGTAGACTAGCGCTCTATCCACTAGACCACGCCGCTCCCTAATATTGTTATAAGGGAATAATAAACCATTGTGTCATAATTTGCAGCGTTTTTTCACATCAAACTATTTATCTATTTATTATTAAAGTGATTTTGTGGCCCAATTATAAACTAAATTCTGGTTCTTTTTCTCCGTTTGTCTGCCTGGCTGGTGTATAAAATTTTGTTTCCCATTATGTTAGGAATATAATTGTTAAAATCATTAATTGTTTATTAACTTGTTTCTCTCTTCTGCTATTCATGTAAATTGTATTGATCATTATATTAAATACTATTATTTATTATTATCTAAAAGTAGCTAAGATCTTAGTATAACTTTTAATAATAAAAATGATTAAATATAGCATCGATAAGGTTTTAATCTGTTTATTGACATTGCGAAACCAGCCTGTTAAAGAAGTATTTAAAGAAATTTTTGAACATCCATAGTTGAGTATTGTAAGGTCTTAACCATGTGTGATGGTTTATTACATAATTGAAAAGGCAATTTTTTGGTTTATAATTTTTCAGTAATGAACCTTTGTAATCGAACAAAAAAAAACATTACTCCCAACTCAAAATGTAAGATCCTACGTTTCAAGATACGTAATATGTTGGTGCTCTTCGATAGAAAATTAAATTTTCTACAAAATAAAATAAAAATCATTAAAATTGGTTCATAAATGTAGCTTTTTAAAATCAGCAACGGTGATAGACCATTTTCCTTTGATAAAATCATCGCTTTTTATATACTGTTATACTATAATATAGTTATTTTGAAATAATAAACCTTTGTGTAATCATTTGTAGCGTTTTTATTTTATTTTTTAAAGTAGTTGTCTGAACCGATTGGTTAGGTGGTAGGACATAATAGAACAATTTTTTTTTTAATTGTCTGACAATAATAAACTTTTGTATTAAATAATAGTAGAATTAATTTAGATAAATAATTTTTGTATTTATATTCATTAATGTCAAGAATAGATTTTCTACCTCCGTAATCAACTTGCCAAGTTAGACTACATGGCTTGTTATAAAGTTTTGATTTAATCTCATTATCTCGGTTTATAAACTGTTAAGACCTTTCCCCGGTGTTTGTGGTTGTCGAAAATGTTATCGGCTCATTGGCTAATAAAAGCGTCTTACATAATTACTATCATCCTAAATGGTGCTTCAACTCTGCCCTACTTTACGCTAGTGGGCGGTTTGATGTGTACCCTGTACTGCTTAGCAGGTTCATATTATTAGAAGATTGAAACTTTTTAGTTTAGGTGTAGAATTTTTAGAAATGGAGAAACCCATAACCCTAAATTCGTCCACTTAAATATAAATTCGTACTGGATGTATTAGTCATATATTCGTGATGAAGTGAATGCCGAGTGTGTTATAGTGTCAGCTAAGACCCCAATCGTCCACAAATCTCACACACCACACAATATATATATATATATATATATATATATATATATATATATATATATATATTATATAATATATATATATATATATAAGTTTTCTTAATTAAAACATTACAAACAGTTCAACTATGATGGGACATTCCCTTCACATTGTACATCAATTGTGGTTACCATGTGTAACAGGTTAATTTTTTTAACTCCACCCATCATAAAAACAAACAAAAAACCACTAGCGCAATCGATGAGGAGTTTGAAAAGGGAGTACTGTTTCTTGACCAAGCTAGAGGATGAGATGGAGATCAGCACATTTATTGCGGATGGGAGTGTACAGAAAATATTCTAGCCTGAGTATCATTCAAGAAATAAATAATTTACGGAAGGCAGCTAGTAGTTTAAGTAAGATCCACAAAATAACAAAAACACTTGACGATAATGCCATGAATATATGGAATACGAAACGCAAACCTGGACAAACCTTGTTTCTAAAGTTCAAATATAACTGATTAATTATGTTTTTGATCCTCTTTCTTTTTGTATTGATGTTTGTGTAACAGTTTAATTACGGGATCTTTTACTTTTTGCTATGTATATTTCCTCGTATATTCCAATATGAAATTAATTAAAGGCAGAATTCATTAGCGTGTTCTGGAAATGTTACAGAAGTCTCTTTATTCTACACCGGGTTTTGAATGTCACAGTTCAAAGCTGTAGGCCGGTCAATACATATCGTTAGAACAAGCCGGCTATCAGGAAAAAAAAACTTGAAAGAGCTTTATTTATACTTCTTTTTTCTTTATTTTTTAATAATTTATTTTATTTGATGTCCTGCATGTTAAGCAATATTGTAATTTTATTTAATTTGTCCAATTGTCTTCAAATATTTATTTTTATGTTAAAAAGAATCTAGTTTTGAGCAACACTATACTTTCACTTATCTCGGTTGTTACAATCAATTTATTAACTATTAAATAAATTTACAATTAAAAATTTTTTTAAAGAATTATATTCAGTTTCCTTGGAAACATTTATTCATATCAAATAGTATAACATAGTGGATATAATTAGTTGACTGTTGAGATTTACTGGAAGGAATTAGTCCGAGTGGCGGTCAGTGAATGAAAGAATTTAGTAATTTCAACTATTTATTTTCTGCCAACGCACAGTGGACAAAATCACCAAATTAGGTGGACTAAAGTCAAGTCAAAAGTTTGGAATTTTCCAGTGCTTCACCTTTTTCTTTAATACTAATATTTCCCGCCATATCGTGGTTACAAATAAATTTTATATGAATGAATCATTCCTGTTCACAAAAGTGCCCAATAACCGACAGTGGGATTATCTTTATTCGGTGGTCATTTATTGTGTTCAAGGTGTATTAAGAGCAAAGTCTTTTTGCTTTTATTTAATAATGGACATTGCTGAGATAGATAAGACATTATATTTCCAAACTCGTTTTTGAATATACCTTGCAATCTCACCTGTAGAGTTAATTTAGCAATATAATCCCTAAGTTACCCCAAGGTTTTTTTTGTAGGATTTGTTTCATCAAATCTAATATCTAGTATTTAGATATTACAAAGAATTTTTGCGATTTTGTGCGTTTTGGGTGATATATAATTTTTTTCAGACACAACACTCCGAATACAAAGTTTTACAATCAAGAATTTCCTAAATCATATAAAATATTAGCAGGTTTTAGCAACTCCGAGCCATAATTATATATATATATTTTTTTTTTTCAAGCGTAAAATATAAGGTAGTTTTAGATTTGAGATAAATTTGATGCTTGACCTCTGTGCTCTCGCCAACCGTGTTAAAAAATTAATTAGTTTTTTTAATTTTTTCTTATAATTTTTTTAAATATTTTTTTCCGCAATATGGGATCTCAAAGGTTAAATTTAGACAAGTTTCAGAATTTTATCCACCTCAATCGGTCATATTTCCCACTGTGCAACGTTTCGACTCCCATTGTAGGTCATCATCATGGCGTATAGTGGGCGAATGTCAGTTTCCATTCTCAGAAAATAAATAGTTGAAACTACTTAATTGTTTCATTCACTGACCGCCAACCGGACTGATTCCTTCCAATAACAATATAAAATTGTTGCTTACTATAATCACTTGAGTTTATGCTCAGTTCGTCACTTTACATTACCTTCCACTATATTTTATTTAGTTTGAACACGTTTTCCAACCATTATATTTCCAGCGGTGTGGTATTAATCTATGTGAAACTTATGAAAAAATAAAATAATTGTATCTTATTACTTTCACTTACTATATATAGTTAGGGAAAGTATTGGAATCGTGATAATTTTCGATTTCCAGTTTTCAACGGAAATACACGTTTTAGGGTCCCCTGGGTCCAAATAACCAAGTTCCGCAAAAATGTGTGTGTGTGTGTGTGATAACATAACTCCTGCTCGTAAACGAATAGTCCTATGAGACGGAAATTTCGTATTTAAGACAACTATATACCCGAGACGTTACAAAACCTTTTTCATCAAATTGAGCTTACCAGAAGAGCCACTTAATACCATGCATTTTGCACCTTTTTTCGATTTTCTCGAAAACGACGATTTTCCGGCGATTTTGATCAAACTCGCTATATCGATGTAAAATTCAATAGGCTTTAATATCATGTAGATTTAATTCTGATTAAAATGGTCTAGCAGGGCTTAAATGCAGATATTTTAACATTTCTTCCTCTATAGTACCTTTATTTTTGTTGATTCTATAAAAATAACTATATTATCTTGTTACTACTGATGGAAAAACAGGTAAATATATAAATTGAACAAATTCGATACCCAACTAAACGAAAAAACTGAACAAATATTTATTTAATGCAATTTTTTTATTTTGAACGTAGCAACAATAATATACCGTTGGAAAGCTAAAGATTTTAGAAAAATATTATCTCATACACAAGCTTTTAAAAGTTAATAGAGATTGATGAAAAGCCGATAAAACTAACTGATTATTTTAGATGATAGTATAGTAGATTTTTTATTAAAACACATGTTTCTATAGAAATTCCATTTAACTAATTATTTAATGGTTTCACTCATTTTTATCTCTTACTGTATTTGAAAATTCTTTAATCGATTCTAAAAACGGAGGTAAGTGAAAGTCGTGTGTTGCCCGCACCAGATTTTTGTTCTTCAGTTGGTTATCAAATTCTTTCAAATTATATATCTACTTTTTTATATCAATGCTAAAAAAATGATATGGCTATTTTGTTGGAATCAATAAAATACAAGGTACTTTAGATAATGGAAATTTTAAAAAATAATTAGGCATTTAAGCTCTGTCAGAGTATATCAATCAAAATGATACCTTAAGCCCATTAATTTTACTTTGATATAGCGAATTAATCCATATTCGTTATAGCCATTTTTGTGAAAGTCTTAATTTGATGAAATTACATGATTTCGATAAAGAAGTTGCTGTAACATCTCAGGGATATGCGAAATTTCTGATTTATACAACTTATCGTGTTTAAGCTAGACATACTCAATACACACCTTTTTGCGGGGCTTGGTAATTTAGACTCAGGGAATCTAAAACTTCGGAAACTCGAATTCATAATTTTTACCATTGTAATACTTTCCCTTACTATATATTTCATAATGGGTTAGGAAAAGTAAAAAATGGTTAAAACATTTTATGGGTAAATACACTTCCATAATTTATACGATATTATATGTATATACAATATTATATGTAATATCGGAGGAGGATAACCTTTGAAATAATCGCAGCTTACTAATCGAAATACTTGGGAGTTTTGTGGACGGTTCTTCCTAGAAATCTATGTGGCTTTTTCCTTCCTAATTATCTTTTCCTTTAGTGAAATATGCTTATAAAAAGTATTATGATAGTGATCAATTATCTTATTTTTAATAATGTTGTATTAATTTGGCAAAATTTAAAATGTGATTTAAAAAAGGGTTTCCATTTTGATAAAAAAAAAAAAAAAACATTTAAAAGCTATCTAAAAGCAAAACAGCGTGGTATAGTAGATAGAGCACTATTCTTACTGTTCTCCGTGCCCTGGGTTCGAATGTGGCAGACATTATTTATTCTGTTAATTCAACCCCGAGGGAGGGGGAGGAAAGGGGAGGGCGACCCTAGGGTATGGAGACCCTACTGGGGCAGACCCAGCCTTTTAAAGTGGGTACCCAAAATTAGGGAAGCCCAAAACTATTCAAGGATTGTAGAGGTACAGACTTTTTTAAATATTTTTTTTTTAAAATATGCATGAATCCGAATGAGATATTTGCAGGATGAAGCTTATTAAAAAAATAAAGTGGCTCCTTATTATATTTTTAACTATAAGTTTCTTAAAAAATATTTTTTATTAAGAGAAGTAAGTTAAAGTATTGTGCCAGAGTTTTTTTTTATGGCTTTAATTCTATTTAATCATTTATTTGGGCTATTTCAACTCTTACTAGGCAGACGCTATAACTGTATAATTATAAAAAGACTCAACTACAGCATCAATAGGTTTTTCTGGGCTTACAGAGTTGAGCTTTACAGCTCTTCTAAAACATCGATTTCTTATTTTATCAAATCCTTAAAAATGAGGATCGAAATCC
Organism: Piezodorus guildinii; assembly: GCA_023052935.1. Lineage (NCBI taxonomy): Eukaryota > Metazoa > Arthropoda > Insecta > Hemiptera > Pentatomidae > Piezodorus > Piezodorus guildinii. The sequence goes on along the minus strand of CM041297.1, from coordinate 46,540,836 downwards.
TTCATTAAATCCCTAAATGCTTACTTTGTCAAGAATAAATAAATCCGTAATGACCTTAATGTGGCTCATTTGGTCCAAACAAGGTACCAATGTTTGCATGACAATCTCTTTTCCATTTCTAACTCACTAGTTTCAATCCTTGCTTCGTCTTCGATTCTTGATTATTCTCCGAAGATTCTAAAAGAAAATTTTCTGCTACTTTAGTAATCTTGTAATCTCCCAATTAGCCGCTGACGACTCATTCATTTGATTATCACCAGACCAGTCGAGGATTTTGTTTGGTTTTGAGTTGAGTTTTGGTATTATTGTTTCCGTGACAAACTCCATTCCTTTTCTAACCTATTAGTTTGAATCCTTGTTTTCTCTTCGATCCCTGATAATCCTCTGAGGCCTCTGAAAAGTTATATGGTCGCGAGACCAATGGGTTATATTTAAAATGGTTATATTTTTTAAGCCCTGCCAATAGGTAATTTATCTATATATGTCTTATGCAGTGGTTTAATAGTAAATTCACTTGGAGTTGATTTATGTATTTATACAATTTTAATTTCAATAAATACCTTATATTTGGGCAACAGAAGTGTATAGAGACCAAAATTTTCATAGTTTTAGATGATTTTAATAATTATATCAGTTATCAACATTAAACTTAACTTATGCTTCTCACAACTGTTAACTTCATCAATAGACGAATCGCCATCAGCTTCAGTGACGAAGAAGGGACTTAACCTGTATTAAATTTCCAGTGATTACTTTCCAATACGGCGACATGAGAGAGATATAGTAGCGAACTGTTGGGAACCCGTGTCCCGAATTATCGATACAACTCCTATAATTATGCAAATTGGTAAGGGAATGCTATAAAGCCGGCCTAACTTTGGAGAAACTTCTCGGGCTTCTCTGGAACTGTAACAACAAAACACGCCCTTGTTACTCATCCGTTCGGAATTATATTCAGTCTTGGGGATTGTTCATTGAATGCATTAGTCAAGCCTCGAATATTACTTCTTCCTTCTCAATCATCTTAGTTAGCATTATAAAAACTGTCTGTCCTTTTCTATGAAGAATTCTTAATGAAATTAATTCTGAGCGTAACGCTTCCTAGAATATATTTTCTGTAGTACCCTAAAATTAGGTGAATAATAACACTTATGGTATTTTGAGCAATATATAAATTTATTTTTTATCTTAATTAATTAAGCAATAATAAAATCTTAGGTCCACGTCCCCTCTATATTTAGTGGGTGTTTCTTTTTGAATTGTAGTTAAAAAAATAAAATAAAAATATTACAGTTCCCATTCACCCTACATTATGGGTGAATAGGAAAGACATTGAAAATGTCATTGTGTTTCATTTTCCATGGGTAAATAAGAACAGTTTAAAATGCTTATTAATTTTTTTTTTTTTTATCTTCATACTTTTGTATTCACATCTGTCAATAAATGTTGACAATCAGTGAATGTGATGATGAAGGAATGATTGTTAACGTGGTAGGCATGATGGAGAGAAGATGCCCAGCGGCACCTCTTCCTGGCGTGCTTCCTATTACGGATTTAGCTTAGGAAGGTCCCTCATCCAACTTCTTTTCAGTCTTCTGCAGTATGTCCGGATGTTAATAGCGGCAATGCTTCGTATTAATGTTTGTATGTCCGTGTAGTTGTTGTGAAAACGTTTGTAGAGGGTCCGAATCTGTTCGTTGACATCTGGCATGTGAAGGTCTGTATGTAAAGTAGTGTTGCTAACGTACCATGGTGAGTTTGTGATAGTTCTGAGTTTTGATTGAAAAATTTGAATTTTGCGTATGTGTGTCTTTTTGGCAGTCTCGTATATCTGTGAGGCGTAACTCCAAATGGGCTTCAGTAGGTAAGTGTAAGTGTTTAGTTTATTTTTAAGTTAGTTTTGAAGTCTTGAGAGTAGTGAGTATAAAAGTTTTAGTCTTTTGTTTAGCGTTATCTGTTTGTTCTTGATGTGTGGGCCCCATGTCATTCTTCTGTCGAATGTCAAGCCCAAATATTTTATTAGCAGGCTAATAGGTCAGAACGGAAAACAAATAACACCAACATTAATTCTTATTCGGTAAAGTAAGAAGCTTTCACGCAATTTTGAAATAACATTGGTTTTGTTCCGTTCACACCACTGTTAATATTAACCCCATTTTACGGCACTCCTACCTGTTCTCAATGGCATCCTCAGATGAAATAGTTTTGAAAGGATATAATTTTATTGTTTTCTGTAATAAGATGACTTTGTAAACTTTTTTTGGGCCAGAGCTCTAGTTTTTTCCTCCCGTCTTTTTTTCTTGCACTGCAACCACAAATGCTTCCATTTTCCTGTTAATACAGACCTATTACACCTTAGTGTATTTAACCAAAGTTTAAGGATTGATCAGACCACAAAGCTCAGGACCTGAAATAGGTCATTGCCGAAAATAGTACAACCCTATCTTAACTGTTTCTTTACAATTACATAATCACATTATTAGCATTTTGATTTTCCTCTTGCGGAAGCTCAAGTTGTGGAGCTACTAACTCCATGCTGAGATGTGCTTGTTTAGCTGACAGTGTCCTGTGTATAGGGCCTGTAGGGTAAACTGTCCATTGAGAGAAGAATGCGACTTTTCTCCAAGAATATCTTAATATGATGCTGTCTCCCGGTATCCCTACAGTAGAGCTTGGTTTTATTACCAGTAGCCGGTTTGATCAGACCTTTTTCACTGTGGCTTATTCCACAATTAGCCATTTGGTGAGAGGGTATCTGAGCGGAACCCTTGCAAGTGTATCGGTTTTCTCATTATCTAAGTGACCAAGCTCTCAGTTAGGACCTTATTCCTCAGCCAGCAGGATTTTCTTTCGTACTTTTGGCACTGAAATTATAGAGGCTGAGTGAGCCCTCAGGACCTTCCTACCACAGGCTATGTCTAAAATATCATAATAGTCATCCTGCACAACCGGTTTAGAATGTGGGATGGTGAGGTTAGTATGTCAGTGCCCTATTCATTGGACTGCCACGTACAATGGTTTTGATAAGCTTGGTTAATATGTTATTAGTAGCAACAGAGCACTCTAAAACGCAACACACATAAACGTACAAAAGACATATTACTACATTAATTGTGAAATAGGAAGTATATATATAAAGTTTAAATATTCGCAATAACCAAAAAATTTTTGTTTTTTTACTTTCACTTATTAATTATTGTGTTAAAATTTTTGTTTTCAGATTATTTCTACTGTGTCAATACTAAATTATGCTAAGTTCCATCAAATCCAGCTTGTAAAAACCACTTAAGAGAAACATGTAATTGGTGCAATCACCACAACATGTATAAAGTCTGAGGCTTGTGACCACTTGTAAATTTCTGAAAAATAAAAATCTTAATCTAAAAAAAATAATAAAAAGCTAGCAGATCCCGTGGCCTTTTTTTTAGCTGTCCCGAAGAAAATTTTAATATAGCAGTTATATAACAATAATTAATTATATTGTATTCACTTATAGTTTACATTTCATTTTTCCGCAAATTTCTGAATTAATTCTGATTTAAACTCGTAAAGAATTATAATTTAATTGGAACCTTGATTTAATTATCTGTACGTATTCTGTTCTTGAGTAAACGAGTAATTAGCACCTCATCTCTCGGTCCTAGTTACAGCTTTGTGATTATGACTGGTATAATCTGGGATCCATGCTTACGCTGTTGATAGCCTATGCATAATTATAGCAGTTGTCATAGTTGAATTACTTTGACTAGTATTCCTATGCATATATTATTACCGCAACAAAACTAGAATTTATCCATTTAGCTGCAAAATAATTAACGCTCAATTCGTAGAGTTAATGATGAATAATTGTACAATTGTGCAAAAAATTGCTTTTTCCGATCCTTCTTTTCCAGGAAATCTAAGTGGAGAATAATTAGCATAAGCTGTTGATTTACTAATAATTCCAATCCCTCAGTTCATCTTAATTTTTTTTTATATAACTTTTTTATTTGCTTAAGCTTATCGCAAGCTTATTTAACACTAAAGTTTATTGTAAGAACTAAACTAAATGTAGATCGAGTGAAGTAAATAATTCATTCTATTTTTATCCACAACAATCAGTTAGTTTTATCAACTCTCCATTAACATTGCCAATTTTGTGTATCAGATAATATTTTTTCTAACATATTTAGTTATCCAACGGTATATTATACATCTATATTAATATTATTGTATTAAAAAACACAAAAATTACATTAAAAAATATGTTTAATTTTGTCTGCTCAAGTTGTTTATCAAATTCGCTCAACTAGCATGTTTAGATGATATTTATCAATGCTATCAAGATGATATGCCGATTTTTTTGAAATCTACAAGATTAAAGGTACTTCAGTGGAAGAAAATTTAAACTATCTGCCTTTAAGCCCTGCCAAACTATTTTAATCAGAATGAAACCTACGTGATATTAAAGCCCATTTAATTTTACATCGATATAGCGAGTTTTATCAAAATCGTTAAAGCTGTTTTTGAGAAAATCGTAAAAAAGGTGAAAAATGCATGGTACAAACTGGCTCTTCTGGTTAGCTGATTTTAAAACATCTCAAACGTATAATTGTCTTAAATATAAAATTTCAGTTTCATACGATTTTTCGTTTTTTCGCTACACTTACCCCCACTTACGGGACCCTAAAACTTGTATTTCCGGTGAAAATTGAAATTAAAAACTGTTCACGATCGCAATACTTTCCCTTAATATATATTTCTTATAGAGGTAAGTGAAAGTAAAAAGGATTGAGTGGGAAATAAAATTTAAAAGTACGTTCTGTTCTCTAATAAACATTTTACAGTAAACATAGTAAAAATTAAAATGTTTTAGTTTTTTTTCTTACTCTTTTTCGTGTATTCTAAAGTTTATAAATAAACTAGAGGGTTTTAATTAAAAGTTGGTGCCCTAGTTGTGACTTCATTAAGCTGAGTGCTTACTGTTCTTAGGTGCTCGAGCTGGTTCTAGTATAACTCGCCTTGGTACCTCATGGTCGGTCGCTTAAAGCTAAAACCACTGCTTATAGTTTAGCGTCCAAGCTATTATATTAATTAATATATCCGTGAGTAATAGGTTTTATATATCCGTTTACCAATATTCCTATGTAATAAATTAAAATGTATGAGAATAAAAATGTAAATGAATTGAAACTGAGTTTAAATTTTAGTTATTTATATTTAAATTATACAAACTACTGAGTAGAGACTCTAAACTATCTATCGAAAACAAACTGGTAGAAGACACTACTGAAACCTATCTGGACCTACGGACTTGAACTGTGGGGGACAACAAATCTTTCCAGCATCAAACACATTCAATCCTTCCAATCCAAAGTCCTTCGAACAATAGTTAATGTCACCAACCATATCTTACACCGCGACCTAAATATTCCATTTATTTTAGACCTTATGCCATCAAAATTCTCTAAATTCCTCCAGAATCTTATTCATCACCCCAATCCACTAGCTCAATCCTTATTCAGCTCCACACATCTTTACCACCCCCCTAGAAGGTTGAAACGGCAGTGGCCTCGAGACATCTTGTAGCATGTATATGGGAGTTCTAGCATTGGCTAGATTCTCCACTCACGGGCTGTGTGCTTGAGAATTGTAAATAGGTATGAGTGACTTTTGCATATATTCTTATTGATTCTGGTTTGTATATACATATATTGTATTATTATTTAATAAGTTTATTGTTTTGTATATATTTTGTAAATGTGGTATGAATGTTGCACTTTATCACTATTAAAAATATCCTAATTTGGACTGATTGTAATATTACTCAATAATGAATTGTTTCTGAAGAGAAGTTCTCTATATTTATAAACGCAATTTAATTTGTTTATTTAACGCCTTTATCGTTCTGTGGCTAATCGGACGATGCTACAGCGGGAGTCCTAAATTTTGCCTATCCAGGTTTCGTTAGGATAGCTATCTTTAACGAGTATCTTGACACCGCCCAGGCTCGGGACCACCTATTTATGTCCTTTCCGAAGGACGGCATAACTAAGGATTTTTTACTCCCATTAAAAAATCCTAGGACCACCAGCAGGTTTGAACCCGTGACCTTTGGCATAGAAGGCTGTTTTGCTGGACAAAATTCTACAGGTGATCCCTATAAAAGCAAGTTTGACCATTCACTAACTTTTAAGGACATCGCAGTTTCTCAAAAATTACAATACCCATTTTAAGACGAAGTCTACAATCCAGATGTGCATTAAGACTGAGGCTGAAAAAATAATAATCTAAAAACATTTAAATAAAGTTTTTCGAATAACTCAAAAACTGAGTATCTCCTTAAAAAATATAACAAATTTCTCCTTTAAGAATATAAGAACTCATTTGAAAAATAGTCTAATTTCTAACCCTATGAAAGTTAAATCATCTTGATCTGGCCAGTATTAATGTACAAAGATAATAAATATGGAGCAACTATATTTAAGCATTTTGAGCTTCAAATTATTCTATTTTTTATCCAATTGATATTGATTTTTTTTTTGTCGATTTTAAGTGACTAAAAACATTTCGTTTTAAAGAAAAATACCTAAAAAAAGCTATTTTAATTCATGTTCACGCACAAGTACGATTATTAAAAATATCTCAAAAACAAATTGACGATTTACAATTTTTATATTTAAAAGCAAAAATTTATTTTATAACTATGGGCATGGGATACCTCTTCTGGTGTGCTATGTGAATTTGACTGATTAAAATTAGGATCTGGCATTAACTAATAACTTAATTCTTGTTCATAAATATGATGGAAAGAATAATTGATTGACAGATAGCAAAATCATACGTATTGTTTTTACTCTTTATAAGAACGTATATTCCTAAATTTAAATCATTATAATTATATTCGCGAGCAGAGTTGAGGGTTACAGATAATTAGTGTCATATAATTTTGTTTATCTTATACATTGAAAATTTTTATATTTGAAATGATATGGATGAAAATGAATATGCCCCGATCTGGCATGTTAATCACTGTCTATTTTTTTCAATACACATTTTAAATATTACAAATTTCTGTTCATTTGAGATTTGAAAGGGCCAAGTCAAACCTAAACAAGTCTTCAACTTGTCAGCGGAACTAGAATGTGTCCTATATTTCCAATTATTAAGCATTTGTTGTACTTGGAGGAAGTAATGATAATTGTATTAATTAGTGTTATATTTTTCACCGTAGTATGGAATTTTATTGCGATGCATTGCCTGATGATCAGTGAGGTTTTTTAGGTACGAGGTTACACTAAATTTTGTAAAGAAGTTTGAATCCTCATTGTGTTATTAAACAAGTTTCTGTTAAAAATATAGTGATAAATACCATAATAAAATTATGTTTGATCATGATCCTCATATGACCACCACAAACTTAAAAAGTTTTTTAAAACTCGTTTGACCTTCTAATTTTCCTTTTATTTTAGCTGATAACTGAATTATTGTTATAGTAGCTGAAGATCTGATTAAAAGTAGAATAATAGTTAAGATGATATAGATTAGATATAATATTTTTAAAAAGGGCTGAATTGTTTCGGCGGAAGATGAACATCCTGTCAGTATTTCCGAAAAACAATCAGATATGAAACATCAGTGGAATCTATTAAAGCTTTCAGAATAACCATGAACATAAAGCAAAAATATGCCCATAACTCTGTTGTTTCTTGATTTATTATATGTGAAAAGTTGGTCTTTAATGCGATTTAAAGAAAAATTCTATTTCTTAAGCCTATATTTTTACTTTTCCATATCTATTTATACATTTTAAATTAATAATGAATATTGTGTATTAAATAATTCCCTGGAAAATCGGTTGGCAGGGATTCCCCACCCTATATCCTGGGATAAAATTAAAATTAAATATAAAGTAATAGATAAATATTGGGTTGGACTTGATCCAAGATCCGAGAAGACTTGGCAGCCCACCCTGGCTGCGGCACGCATTATATCATCTCCCCCCTCGGCTTCAGGAAACTTAAGTTGCGGTGTAGGGCACTCCTAACTTCTTTTTATTGCGTTTTTAGGATTTCTGTTTTCCTGATGCTTTGTTGTTTTTGTAGCTGGTGTTTTCCGTTACCGATTAATTAATCATCCATACTTTTGACTAATATATTATTATTATTATGTTTTATAGTGTTGAATGACCTTATATGTTGATTAAAAAATAATAACCTAAAGAATAAATTGATTGTCTATTAATAAGACATATCTAGATATTCTTTATATAAATAGTCTAGCATTATACACATCCTTCTCCTTTAATGCTAAGCTGGTCGAACAATAGTCAATGCCCTTTGGCCTCGCAGTGTAATCTCCTCGTACAACACTCGCAATTCTCGATGATAAACTGCGGGGTAGGGTTATCACTTTTTTTTTAATTAGTCACCACCAGTTGGCTGACGGGCCTCACACCGAGTGGAGAGGCTGGGAGTGAATCCCCATTAAATTATGTTCTTGAAATGTCCTTCCGGAATCGGGATTCGATACCGCTTGACAAGCATGCAAGCCAAACACCCATGGAGTTCTGTTAGTTTAATTAAATTTGTTAAAGATCATCCTAATTTTCATTTCCATCAGGATTATTCAGATGTAACCCACGTTAACATGATCTTTTAATTAAGGATATTGATGTCTGTTAATGGTCAGATTCTCTACTGCCTAGTATGTTGTAGAAGACGGTCTAGGATCTCTTGTGTTTCTGCTTTTTACCCCATTGTATTGCTGCTTTACCCTAGGAAAAGCCAGGATCTCAGATTTTCATGCTCTTTGTAAGTCGTCATAATCTTTCCTCCATTAACACTTTAGGCTGTGTGAGATGTTGGACCGAACTAGTCGGTGCTCAACCAGTTCTTTTCTCCTTGCCCTTTCTTGTCCTCTCTTCTATCCCTTCCCGAGTGTATCGGTGTCTTTATTTACATTTTAGTCTCGTATGTCATAGAGGCAAGAAGGTGGTTTCCTATCCTTGAGATATGTCCAAACCACATTAGGCATTATTCTTTTATGATTTTTTCAGCATTTAGACGCCAAGATTGGACTATTTGGAACCTCATTTCTGAAGCTTGTATTTTGCATCTAGGCTTGTGGTTTGATAACCACGAATCTCAGTTGGTAAGGACTGTTTGTAAATTAAAAAAAAAATCTGTACCATTCCAAACCATGGAGGGTCTTGGGCTCAGTGTATATAGAAATTCGTATGGTTTTTAGGCCAACAACGCCCGTGCAATGAATTGATTAGGCCTTGATCACGCTCAGCCGCCATGTTTTTCCCCAGATTTCGGATGCCCACTTTAAAGGACTAGGTCTGCCCCAGAGTCGCCTCCCGGCTGAATTAACAGATTAAATAATATTTTGCCATAGCCAGGATCCGAACCCAAGACCTGGAGTACAGTACACTAGAGCTCTATCAACTATACCGCGCCGCTGTTTGTAAATAGGATATATAAATATATATTTCCTTTATGATGTCTGTTTATTCGAATAATTTTTTTGTCGCTATCGTTTAGCAAATAATTTTAATTACAAACTATTATTTAATAGACAAAAATAGTTGCTGCACATAAAATATTTTTATGTATTCTTGTAAGTTTTGCCTTGTCAGCACGCTAACAAAGGTTTCCAAACAAAGAGGCTTTGAGGCTTATGTTTGGCTTCTCATCTTCTTTACAAATTCGCAAAGGTGATTTTCCTGAGTGTCTTATAATTAGGACATATTGTAGGATCTTATTGAACAATATATTTGCTTTGTGAATCAAACTGATGAAGTGACTTTTGATAGAGATGGATTTCGTAAGTTAAAAAATATATATATTTGTTTTTCAACTGTTTTAAAAAATAATATATATATATATATATATATTGTGAAATGTGCATTTTGATAATTCACTGGAACCCGCTGAAACCTTATATGTCCTAGTTCATATTTAACTCCATCAGGGGTTTGGAACTCCCAAATTGAACCTAGGGAGGATGCTTAGAATTATAAATAATTTGGTTAAAACCTGGCGCTTAAACGTGGTATCGTCAAAATCATCTTCTTGGCAGCAGTTGTACTTATTAAGTGGGGATCCATACTTAATCCCAGACCATTCGTTGGTGTTAGTGATTTTTTTTTGTTATTATTTGTTTTTTCTACTGTTTATGACCAAAGACTTTATTTCACTACATTTATTTTTCATATAGTTTATATATATTTTTTTAAGTTGGTTTTTTGCTTGTTTCAGCCTTAGATTCACGTTTACTCTAACATACGTTTATTACTACTTAACCGTAATCTTTTCATGATTCGCTGCGCCTTGGGTAGTAAATATTGTTGCAAAAGGGCAGAGCGTGGTTTTCCGTGGTACGGGGTCAACTGATAACCACTATCCGCAGATCCTTAACCACTGATTTACAACTGACTGCTATTAAACATCAGCTCGGATTTATGACGCCGTACATCACGAACTCTATGGTTAGGTAGTTTTACGCTTTACGACCCACCGAGGTATGTTCTGTACTGCCACCTTGATTACTGCTTGCGTAATTTAACGAGTTTGGATACTGATTCAATGTGTAAAGTTTAACTTATCCTTAATGGCCCAAAAAAAAAAAAAATAAATAAATAAACCATTAAATTCTTAATTAGAATAGAATAGAATATATTTTTATTTGTCTTTGGGGTATTCCCTATTCACAATACATTTTTTAAGTATACATATATATACACATACATACGCTTTTAAAATAATAATACATCTGCTTAAAATAATTTAAAAAAAAAATTAAATAAATAAAAAAAATAAATAAAATAAGTAAAAAATTAAAAATACATATTGATAAGGATAAATTCAGTTCTTTATTTATTTCACTCATCTTATTTATTTTTTTTCTTCAATGCACCACTGTATAAACAAAAAGCAAATATATGATTTTAAAATAATAATGCATCTGTTTGAAAAGATAAAATAAATAAATACGATAAAGATAAAGATAAATTAATTTTTTTTTCTGTTTTTTCTTCAATACAATAGAGATAAAGTAAATAAAGAAAAAAAAAATACAATATTTTTTAAAATAATAATACATCTGTTAAAAAAATAAATAAATAAACAAAAAAATAAAGAAAATAAAATAAAAGATAAATTAGTATATTGATATAGATAAATTAACAGTTCTTTTTTTGTTCCAATATAGTAGAGTTAGAATAAAAAAAAATAAAAAAAATAAATAAATAAATAAAATAAAAAAAATGTTTTCAAAATAATAATACATCTGTTTAAAAAATAAAACTAAAATAAAATAAAATAAGCAAAAAAAAAAGAAAAGAAAAAAAATATCTTTTTAGATATCTTTTGAGACTTTTTAGACTGAAATTTGACATAATATTGATAAAGTTCGGTTAGACTGGTTACATCAGTTACGATTTATATTAAGTTAATATTTCCTTTGAGTATGATAGAATTGTTTATGCGTTTATCATCGATTTATATACATCAAAACAGTCATTGGGGATATACTATTGTTGACATATTATTGTTTTTGTTTACTACGTTATTTAGATTTCGTATGTAAGCATATATCTTTTTTTGTTTTCTTTTTATTCGTTGATAATGAATGATCTCATTTTTAGGTAGTTAATTATATAATAATATATTTGGTAAATTTAGTTTGGTCTTCTATTATAAATATTGTCGGGAACTGATTTTCTGGAATATTGTTTACGTATGGTATATGGTAATTAAATTCTTAATTATCATGTAACATGTCCCTTTAGAATATAATATAGAGAATGTACAAAATTTGCTTTGGAGCTTTGAGTCAATTAAATATAAATAAACAAGTTACTTATTACTGATATAAAATAGACATATAAATGAGAAGAAAAAAAAAATATTATAACGCTAATTTATGATTCTATTGAGCCTGGTTATTCATTAAGTAATTAAATATGCGGAATTTGAAGGTGGAAAGATAGTTGGAGTGACGAATGGAAGGAGGGGTATAATTCCATAAGATTGAGGAACGAATGAGAAAGGATCTGTCAAAATGTGCAGATTCAGTCCCTAAATTAGACAGACCCAAATTAGAAAAAAAACTGGCCACTGAGCGTGATCATTGCCTAATCACTTGAGTGCACGGCCGTTGGTCTAGAAACAGTACGAATCTCTATATGTACTGAGCCCAAGACCCTTCATGGGTTGTAGTGGTACATGTTTTATTTATTTATTTATTTTATATTGAAGCATATTGGGTTTTGTATTTACAAACATGTTATGGTAGAAGTTTTAATTGTTATTGTATTTTAAGAATGATTTTAAGCGGCTAAAAAAATTTCGATAGTGGGGGTTACCTGTAGCATGGTGGTTAGCATAAATAAATAAATTCTTTATTATCCTGGTACAAGTCCCTTTAGAATAAAAAATACAGAATTTACAAAATGTGCTTTGCAGTCTTAGAGTAAGTTAAATACATATAATGACTTATATAAAATTAGACATATTCAAATCAGAAGAAAACAAAACATAAATAAGAATAAATTATTTACAATTTTATTGAACCTGGGCATTCATTAAATGATTAAATATGCGGGATTTAAAGGTTGAAAGAGAGTTGGAGTGGCGGATGGAAGGAGGAATAGAATTCCATAGGATTGAGGATCGAATGAGAAAGGATCTGTCAAAATGTGCGGTGGGCCGTACTGTATAAATCCGAAGGCCTGGAGCGTGTACAACGAGGATGGACAGAGGATTTGTATTGTTGGAGGGTGAAAATATAGTATGGACGGCGGGATTGTATAACTTGGTAAAGGAATGAAGCAAGGAGATACTTGGGATGATTGGAAGGGTAAAGCCACTTCAACTCGCCATAAAATTTGGATACGGAGGTGTACCAAGGGACCCCGAAGATGAATCGGACAAAGCAATCCATTAAGCGTTTTATTTTTACCTCGAGATCCCCAGATACACCATCGTATACCGTACAGCAATAGTCGAAGTGGGAAAATATAGAGAGGTAACGAGGAGTTTTCGGGTTTCATGCGGGAATAGGTGACGGAGGAAATACAGTCGCTTTAAGGTTGAAAAGGAACGACGGGAGATTTCGGAAATATGATTTTTATAGGATAGAGTTTGGTCGAAAGTTACTCCCAGATTCCTGACAGTCGGGTGGAACATTATAGGATTACTACTTAAATACAGGGTTGGGATATGTGAAACAGTTGTCAGGAGGTGATGGGATCCTCTTAGAAAGGTGGTTCCGAGCCTGTACGATGTCAGGTACTCCTTAAAGATCCCTATCCTAATCAAACCTAGATAGGCAAAATTTAGGACTCCCACTGTAGTATCCTCCGATCAGCCACAATTTTATTAAAGGGACGTTTAATAAAATAAACACACAAACAAACAATTTCAGTTTCAACATTTAATTTTTTAATTTCAACTCTATAGCTCAGAAATCAATAATATTAATTTCATCTTGGAACTTAGCAGAATGTCGAACTGATAAAATGATATATAGGCATTTTTCTTTATCGTCTGCATAACAAATGATGTTGGTGGCGTATACATTTCGGTAAGTCATTTATAAAAATCGGGCTCAAGGTAAGTTGAGATGACGTCCCTGAGAAACCCCTCGTGAATAATCTAGAGATGATGAGGAAGAAGTGTTGGGGATAACTACAGTTTGAGGGAGGAGAGGCAAGGGGAATCAGATTCAAGCACTATTAGATAGGAAAATGATGGGTAATTTAGAGAGGGGATTTGGTTGATCAACAGGTAACGGAAATATATATTCTTGAGGCTTTAAATACAAATAAAAATTGAGACGTTGATTTCCAAAAGGTACTATATCCACTAAAGACAATTTTACAGGAAACTCAAAAATTTGTAATTTATTTATTATTGGATCAATTTACATGATTCTTTTTTCATTAAAATCTAAAGTTGATTTTTAAGCATGTTACCAACCAATTTTTCCAAATTATTGCACTTTTCCGATGACTTTTAAGCAATGTAATATGGAGATAGTACTTTTTGGAAAGAATTAAAAGGGATATAGTACTTTTTGGAAAGAATAATAAGGCGTAATAAGAATAATAATAATAAATAGTGGAAGAACATAAGGTCGGTAAGTTGGTAACAGTCACTATACCTTCCAAATACAACATTACCGATAACTAACGTCTTTGTATTGTTAATTACTAAGTTATGTATATTTCCTTATTCTCTCTCTCTGAGAAATATCTTTCTTCGTTTGTTAATTACATTGATTATCTATTGTTCATAAAGAAAGAAAATATTCAAAGGAGAATTTATCTATTTATGGCACTATAATAAGAAAGTATGCAATTATGAAGTTTGTTTTAAAATTGTATGTACTATTTGTGTGAATTTAGCAAATTTATCTGTATTATTAACCACGTTTAACCATATTTAATTATAGCTTATGTTCATTTAACTTTTGAGCTTTTATAATACCTAAAAAAAATCGATTAAGTTAGACCAGGCATGGTTTTTCCTCTCATATTTAGCCAGTTCGTGGAATGCTAATTCCAACTATTTGCTGGATCAAATACCATTATTCTATTAAAACGTGAGTTTATGAAATTTTTTAAACTAAATTTATGTTGCTGCAAGAAGAAATACTATTGAAAAACTTAATTTAATTTACAACCTACAAGAATCAAGGCGACGCAACTAAGTTGTTTAAAACAGCCTAAAAACTGATTATTAGGTTAAAACTATTGTTCAAAATAATAGCAGTGATTCAAGACGTACTAAATGAGCCAATAAAAAATACACAAAATGAAGAAAACAATAAATGAATGATAATATATTACGGGGTTAGGTGCTTAAGTTGTATATTAGGAAATATGGTACTCTTTAGAATGAAATTTAAGGAAAGATTATATCTGTTTACAGAGGATATAGTACGTTTTGGAAGGAAATGTTTTTAGTACCTTTTGGAATAAAACGAAATGTGGATTTAGTACCTTTTTGAATGAAATGCAGTTTTTAAATACGGTTTTAAAGGATATTTATGTTTTTTATATAAAATCTGATAACGGATATAGATAAAACTAAACCATCAGAATACAAATATGTTAAAATATCAATATCTAAAAAAATATCCTTTAGTACATTTTGGAAATCAACGTCTCAATTGTTAGTTTGTACGTTGGGAAGTAAACTACGACAAACTCGGTCACTATAAATATCATGGCTTATTTTCAGAATTCGGTATTCATTTTCGATTTGACGGTTGAAGCGATAAGGATGACTGTTGGTTATCGGGAATAAGCTTTCCGTCTGTCCCCGGGTGATGGATCTATCGCCCTTTATTTTTCATTTAGATTGCATTGCTATCTTCGTTGTTGGATGCAAATGATCAATCAACTTTTTTCACAGCAACTAGTAGCGTGTTTCAGTCATCTTCATGATTCATTCTTGAAATAATTTTTATAAAACTAATTTGTGTATGGGTGTCGTTTGATTTTCTTTGTATCTTTTATTTAATAATAATAGGCTTAGCAAGGAAGGTTCGATGCGACCAAATTTTGCCGACTCAAATTCGCCCATTGCAGTGGTTCCCAACTTGTCAGTAAGGAAGATGTCTGGGGTATCAGCAATGTGTTAATTATTTATAAATTTGTTATAAATACTTGTAACAAGAATTACTCACGCATTGTACTGATTTATCAAATTGGGCAAGGTATGGGTGTTTTCTGATGGTAAATAGGTAACTACATTGTATTTATAAGTTTTTAATACTTTAATAACTCTCCTCTAGTCCCTGTTGAACACATCCTATATCTAGAACTCCATCTTGACCAACGACTTACTTAGAATCCTGATACAAGACAGAAACGACAAAAAACTGCTCGACGTTTTCAGTTACTTACTAGACAAACGTTTTAATGTAATTTCCCGCTTAACTACAAAAGGCTCATTTACATGACTATTATATGGCCAATCTGAAAGTATGGAGTTCACCTTTGGGACTGAAATAAACCATAAAATTCCTCTCGGAACAAATTCTTACAATCCAAAATCCTTTGTAAAATCCTCAATGCTCCTTACTTTGTCACCAACAAACTCATCCATAATAGATTAATTTTCATATTTTACTGATTTGGCCCGGACCAGATACTTCTCCTTCGATGACAAACTTCATTTCCACTCTAATCCATTAGTTTCAATCCTTTCTTCCTCTTCAATACCGAATAATTCTCAGAGGCGTCTGGAAAGTAGATGGCTTCGAGAAACCTTCTAGTTTAGGATATTTTTAGAGTACTGCCGATGGGAGCTTCTCTACAAGTCTTGTTCATATCTTTTTTTTTTAGCCTATTTACTAGTTGTTTTATATAATACAGTTGTAAATATCAATAAATAATTTTTAAAAAATAAACGGAGTACAGCTTTGGGACTCTACTAAACCATCAAATTCTTCTCGTATACAATCTAAAATTCTTCGTAAAATCCTCAATGCTCCTTACTTTGTTACTAATAAACTGATCCATAAAAACCTTAATATTCCGTATGTTGCTGATCTTGTCCAAACCAGATATCATTCCTTTCATGACAAACTAACTCCATTCCCACTCTGATCATCTAGTTTCAATCATTTCTTCCAATTCAATTCCTGATAATCCTTCAAGGCGTCTGAAAAGAAGATGGCCTGGAGACCTTTTAGTTTAGAATAATGTTAGACTGCTGTCGATGGGTAGCTCACTATAAATATTTTTCATGTCTATTCTCTTTTAGCCTATTTACCAGTTTTGTTATATAATATAGTTGTAAATATTAATAAAAAATTTAAAAATAATAAAAACATTGAGTTTGAATTTGTTTAGAAAGTCAAATTGGCTTTGCTTGGCCTTCCTTCCATAACTATTATATTATCATATCTTACAGATATAATACATTTCGTTCTTTAGAACTTTTATTGGCCTAATAAATACTCTAAATCAATGATTTATGGTTTCTAGTACATGTTTCTTTATGTTTATATTGAAACTTTACATTGTTTAGTCGAATGTGCCATTACTCATTATAATTTGTTGTGGCCACGATATCGCAGTTAGTTGATAGATCATGTCATGTCGAAAGGTGTGCCTTATCTACATTATGCAATTCTATTCCTGAACACAGGTGCTTTTTTTTTTTGTATGTTACCAATTAAAAAATTTCCTTTACAGTTTTTTTTTTTGTAACAAAAAATAACAATACATGATAATGAAATGTTACTTACCTTACGAATTTGAAAACAAATTCATGTAATTTCGTTTCTTCGTGTATTACATTTTTTTTAATGTCATCTTGATATTTATAGAATACAAGTGTTGATTAATAGGAATATAACTATGTACTATATTTCTTTTTACATGTATTTTGTTATTTTCTCTTGTGTTAGTCTTATTATATATAATTCCTCACAGTATTTAAATTTTTTATTCAACATTATGTATCATTTTTAGTTTATTATTTTACATTTATTCATCTTCTAATAAACAAATAGTTATAACATCGTCCACACTGCCTTCCTCTTTTTCATTGATTTTAATTACTCAGGTAGTGAAATACACTTTTTAAAATATTTGGAATGTAATGCGCTTATTTAAGATGATTAAATATAATAATATTTAAATGTTGTTGAAGCTTGATTATAATGTCTATAGTTACTATTATATTTATATTGTTATTTTTTGTATCAGTAAGTAACTTAAAATTATTTTATTAAAATTTATCTTTTTTTTTTTTACAGGTAAGTGAAGCTGTCTACGTTATGCAAATTTCTGCGGTATGTTTACTATTTTATGAATAGACTTTATGGGAAAGATTTATTTTCAAAATGTTATTGACATCACTTTGATGATATTTTAATCTCAGAATTTGTTTACCTCTCTCAATTTTATTGTTTTTCAAACAGTGTGAATTGTAGTACATTTTATTTTAATAAAAGTTCTTAACCTCCCTTTTTAATATTATAAGAAGGTTTTTTTTTTTACTTTTTTTTTTTATATAATACTCATATTTTAATCCTTCTTGTGCTTTGTCAATATTTCTGAAAAGTTTGATGGCTCAAAATGTACCTTTGAAATTTCATTTAAATCTCTGGGATTTAATTTAAATTGAAAATTTTAAATATAAGCAATATATTATTAAATATAAAATTAAAATATTTCAAAATTTAATTTAATTTAAAAATCTCTGAGATTACGTCAATAGCGTTCATGTGAAGAAACTGTGTATGTGCTTCTAGTCCAATGGTTTCCAACAAAACATTTCTCAGACCTCCTCATTCAATCATTACAATGGCAAGGACCCCCCTAAATCCTAAAATTTTAAATCCTTAATAATGTATATATATTAGATTTTCGATATGCGAAATACCACTGCTACTCGATAGGCTTGAAGATGG